>JAPXFQ010001843.1:0-467500 GCA_028564705.1 Apricaphanius iberus
TCAAGCGACGCCTCCCACAACGTGTCAAGCGACGCCTCCCACACAACGTGTCAAGCGACGCCTCCCACACAACGTGTCAAGCGACGCCTCCCACAACGTGTCAAGCGACGCCTCCCACAACGTGTCAAGCGACGCCTCCCACAACGTGTCAAGCGACGCCTCCCACAACGTGTCAAGCGACGCCTCCCACAACGTGTCAAGCGACGCCTCCCACAGCAACGTGTCAAGCGACGCCTCCCACAGCAACGTGTCAAGCGACGCCTCCCACACAACGTGTCAAGCGACGCCTCCCACAGCAACGTGTCAAGCGACGCCTCCCACACAACGTGTCAAGCGACGCCTCCCACACAACGTGTCAAGCGACGCCTCCCACAGCAACGTGTCAAGCGACGCCTCCCACAACGTGTAAAGCGACGCCTCCCACACAAGTGTCAAGCGACGCCTCCCACAACGTGTCAAGCGACGCCTCCCACAACGTGTCAAGCGACGCCTCCCACAACGTGTCAAGCGACGCCTCCCACAACGTGTCAAGCGACGCCTCCCACAACGTGTCAAGCGACGCCTCCCACAACGTGTCAAGCGACGCCTCCCACAACGTGTCAAGCGACGCCTCCCACAACGTGTCAAGCGACGCCTCCCACAACGTGTCAAGCGACGCCTCCCACAACGTGTCAAGCGACGCCTCCCACAACGTGTCAAGCGACGCCTCCCACAACGTGTCAAGCGACGCCTCCCACACAACGTGTCAAGCGACGCCTCCCACAGCAACGTGTCAAGCGACGCCTCCCACAGCAACGTGTCAAGCGACGCCTCCCACAGCAAGTGTCAAGCGACGCCTCCCACAGCAACGTGTCAAGCGACGCCTCCCACAGCAACGTGTCACCAAACACACAGTGTCAAGCGACGCCTCACACAGCAACGTGTCAAGCGACCGCCTCCCACAGCAACGTGTCAAGCTCAAGCGACGCCTCCCACGTGTCAAGCGACGCCTCCCACGTGTCAAGCGACGCCTCCCACGTGTCAAGCGACGCCTCCCACAGCAACGTGTCAAGCGACGCCTCCCACAGCAACGTGTCAAGCGACGCCTCCCACAGCAACGTGTCAAGCGACGCCTCCCACAGCAACGTGTCATCCTTTTCTTGAACCTCTAAATAAAAGTTTTACAAAATTCATTATCACTTTGGTCCTTTGGGGGGGAGCAACTTTTAGATGCATGCAGGGGGTGCAAGACTCTGTCCATTGGTGTTTTGGCCAGAGTCCTTCTATCTCCCACCTCCAGAAATGGATCCAGGGTGCGTCCTAAAGCAGAGCTGGTTTTCTTTCTGAGCTTATCCAACCTCTTCCCCCCTCAGGTTTTAAACTGCTGCTCACTCCCTGGACTCCAAATGACCTGCTCTGACCCTTCCTGTAAAGGGCTTTAGTGCTGCAGGTCCAGTTACTCAGGTGAACACCCAGATACCTGATTGCACTATCTAGGGTCAACACCTCAAATTCCAACTCTTTGGTTTTCCCAGTGTTGATCAGCAGTTCTGTAGTCACCAGTCCCAGAGTCCTGTCTGTACTGAGTCCAATGGCAGTGTCGTCAGAACTCCTAGGTGGCAGCGTGGGGAGTTGATGGAGAAGTCTGCATTGAACTGTGGGGCACCGGTTAAAAGACCAGTTTATCAGACACACCCGGTGTCCTCACATACTGTGCGTGTCCTCTCAGGTATTCCAGTATCCACTGGGACATGTGTGGTCCACTCCTGACAACTCCAGCTTGTCCCTCAGAAGTAATGCTGTTGGTCATTCTCTAAAGCGCTGCAAAGGGTTTTCCCACATAGAACAAACGGTCCCTCAGAGCCTCTTTGATCTGTCGACCATTTCCTTACTGTGCGTTTCACAACTGGTTCTCCGTGTACTAGAGGTTTATACAAAGACTGGCGATGAGCTGTATGCCTCGATGTCGCCAAACAAGTCCAATGTTTTATTCTCTCCGGTATGGCAGGTGACATACTGGGTGAAGTTTGGGAGAGTGGAGGACAGATGTGATTAAAGTCCCCAGACTGCCCACAGGCTGGGTGTCTGGGGGGGGGGCAGTCCTTTTTGTCCATCAGTTTTAATTGAAAATTTCTTCCCCCAAAATGATTCATTAGCATGGACCAGGCATACAGAGATTAGGTTTGTTGATCTTAGAGCGTTTATTAACAAAAAGGTTCAAGTGACGGTGTGTCTGGAAGGATGCACTGATGGAGGCTTGAAGATTCTTCAGAAGTCTGTCTACTTCTTCTCGAGCCTGCTCAACACCACCCCACCACCCCCAGACAAAGAACCTGGAAGAAACCCATATTAGTACTGGAACTTGAAAAAGCGGATAAGACAATGGAGGGATGTAAGGATTAGGAAGAGAGTGGATGAAGGGATGAGGGATGCAGGAGGACTGAATGGATGAATGTTCAGTTTACTAATGTTTTCATCTAGGTACTGTGAGTATAAATGAAAAAGCCTATAACTGCAATAACGATTCCTAAAACACGTGTTTGGCGACGGCGGCCGCAGCAACGTGTCAACCTATAAACTCCAAATAAAAGTATTTCGCATTTTATTGCAATTGTGTACACATCTTGGTTCTTGCAACATCCTGCACTGCTGCCTGATAAGTGTTCACTCTACCCCTTATGTACATAATCTCAGTCAGATGAAAAGATTAAAGTATTCTATTGACCCCATGAGATGGACTTAAAGATCTAAAATTCATTCCAGATACACAATATTACCATTTCTCTCAAACATTGTTCACAAATCAGTCCAAGTGTGTGACGGTGAGCACTTCTGCTTTGCTGAGATAATCCATCCCACCTCACAGGTGTACCTTATACTGCCCACAATAAAAGGCCGCCCTGGAATGTGCAGTTTTTTGCTTTATTGGGGGTCTGGGGACTCAGAACCGATCAGTATCTGGTGTGAACACCATTTGCCTCATATTTTTTAGCTAAAACAGGGTTAATAGAGATTATTACAAAGCCTATTAGTAATTTACCAAGACCCTGTAATTCTAAGATGCCATTAATTATATAGAATCACATCGTGTCAGTACACATCGTGTCAAAGGAAAGGGTAGTGGAGGACACTAATGTCCATTTCTCCATGACTTTTATTAAAATACTCCTGTTTCTGCAGGAGTGGGAACCAAATGCAGATAAATGAACCTTCGTGACGTGTAGAGGATTGAGTGAACTGGAAGCAGAGAAGCCACTAAAGGATGGAGAAGGTAAGAAAACAGACTGGCTTTCAGCTACATATAGTTCCTGCTCTATTTAATTTTTTTTTTTTTTTTACCAGGATAGATGCAAATTTACTTATCACACAACTATAAACACAAATATTTATGACGGCGTATTAGGGCCATTGTAAATAATATTTTGGAGTGCATTTCCACCCAAAGAACTCAGACAGAATCATTAATTGCACATTTTCCAGAAAAAAAAGGAAATTCTCTGTCACAAAAGTCATAAGATTACAAGTTAAAAGACAGCGATTTTGAGATTAATATAAGATATTTTCTAGGAATAAAGTGTAATTCTCTAACTTCAATTCAATTCAGTTTATTTATATAGCGCCGTTTCACAACAGATGTCATCTCAAGGCGCTTTACAAGAAGAGTTATTACAATACAATGTTTAATTTAGGAATTAGAGAACCACAGAAGATTGCGTCGTGTAATTCTCAGCAATCCCTCACACTGAGCAAGCACGAAGCGACAGTGGAGAGGAAAAACTCCCTTATAAAAGTTATACATTTTCGATATGTAAACTACGATATTTCTTACGATGTAAAGTCATAAAATTGTGGGGGGGGGGGTTATGCCTTTAATCATAGAAATTTCTTAGTTTATTTTCACAAATTTTCTACTTTTCTGCATCAGAGAATTGTTTGTTTGTTTTTTCCTAGAAAACTCGTAATTTTACAACTTTTTTGACAGAGAATTTCGAAGTTCTTTTCTGGAAAAAATGTGACTTTAATCTCAGAATTTCTGAGTTTTTTGGGGTGGAAATTTACACCAAAATATATATATATATATATATATATATATATTTTACAATGGCCCTAATAGTCTGTCGTAAATCTTCCTCTTTAGCAACACTAACTGATATAAAAGAGCAAGATGCAAATGCTGTCCTCCATGTATTTTACATGCAATTACACTAGCAGATGGAAAAATAACTAAAGAGGTGATTCTGAGTAAAATATTGTAAAAAAAAACAAACCTGAGGCTTTTTCGGGGATTGGCCTGTAGATGGCAGCAGAGAGCTAACTGAAGGTTACAGAAACAGTCTATCCAAACTTTTTGCTACGAGGGCAAAAAATCAAGTTAGAAATGCCCATGTGCCACAAAAATCATTTTAAAAGTTATTTTTCTCTGCTTGACAATAAATTACACATATTTTACAAATAAAGTGGGAATTCTTGTAGAAAACGTATTTTTATAATTGTAGATTCAAAATATAGGGCTTTTAATGTTTGCCTGTTTGCAATTGAATTTAAAAAAAAAAAGTGAGGAGAAATTTCTGTTAAAAGATGAATAATCTGTTTCGTACCACGGAACATTTTCTAATCGTTTATAATTTATCAACAAAAAATATGCCCTTATAAAAGAAACTCTCCATCCGCATAAGTTTGTGTCGTGCCACTTGCAGAATGTACAAATCTTAAATGTTGAGGGCCGTAATTAATCAGTCCAAGGGCTGTATATGACCCCCGAGCCGCACTTAGGAAACCCCCTGTGCTAAAGCAATCACACATTTTGGTGAAATTCTGGGATCATATAAAAACTGCATTTGTATTCAGCCCCTTTACTCTGATCCTGCTAAATGAAACCAAAGAGAAGACCCAGCAGCAGGTCAGGGAGGAGTTTTTGATCCAGTTTAAAGCAGGGTTAGCTTCTTAAGCCCCTCAAGCTGTGAACATCTCAGAGCTCTTTTTAGTTCAGTTCAGTTTTATTTATCTGGCACTGATTCATATCAGATGTTAATCTCAAGACATTGCAGCAATATATAATTAAATATTTAAACGTTTTCCATGTAAGGATTCCCAGCGGTTTTTAGTCGTTGACGTGAGGATGTGCCCAGCAAATGCGGATTCCAACCACGGTAATCCTTCATGCTGAGCAAGCAGGTAGCGACAGTGGAGAGGAAGAACTACCAGGAAGAAACCTCCAGCAGAACCAGAACCTGTCTCAGTAAACACAGTCATCTGCCACGACCGTAGATACACAGAAAGAAAAAAGGAATCGATGTAAGAGTATTTTCTGTGTTACAAACAGTAAAAAGTTGATAACAGGACATGGAGAATGTTCAGTTACCAGGAACGTCATCTCCATCCATGTCCAGAGTTTGGGCTACCCTCAGACCTACCGAGGTACGGCCGTCCACTTAGACTGCCAACGAGGAGAGCATCGATCAGAGAAGCAGTCATTTTTGAGGAGATGCGGGTCTCCGCTGCTCAGGTGGAAGAAATCTTCACCCCACAAATCATTGGCCTTCATGGAAGATCAAAAAAAGAGACCTGATGTTGAAATGAAGCAGTTTGTCACGAGGCATAACAACAAAAACTGGAATCTATCTATTTCTCATCCAAGATTTGATTTCTGAGTACCAAGTGGAAGCACCCAAACATTTATTTTCACACGTGGAGCATTGCTGCTTTGGCTACAATACTCCGCTTGATCCATGTGTGTAAATTGTAGAAATTGCTGTGAGTTTTTTTTGTTTTTTTTCCAGATATATTGCGGACGCTGAGGTGGAAAATAGAAGAGTAAAAAGAAAGACGATTAAGAGAGGTAGAGAAAAAAAAACTTAAGATGTAGGGGGGGGGTTGAAGGTATCGCAGTCTGTACCTACGCCTGCAGCACGGCAGAGAGAGGAGGAAAAAAAACCAGGACAAACCAAACTATGTGAACTGAGAACCACAGATATAATGATACAACAGCGTCACTGAAAAGATCATGAGACGGATTATTCCAGCAGGAGAGCTTCAATGAACCCCAGAATCTCAACACAGAGTACTTTTACAAAACTTTTTGTCTCCATTTAATCAGGCGTCGCCGAACAACCGGCTTAATAAATGTGGAAGAGTTGTTGATTACAACATAGCAACCAGCTACGTTATACTACCCATCGGTAAAGATTTGTTGTTCCCAGAAACGTCCTGGAACCCGTCTAGTGGAAAACCTGTGGAGAGACACTAACGCTGCTTGATCTTTCATTGCATTTAAGACGAACAGGTATATTCTGCCCACATCCTACGAGGCCTTCACTGCTCTAAACAGGCTGCTGACGTTTGAGAAGACCGCTCTGCAAAGTCTTATGTCTGAAATCAGCTCAAAGTAATTTTTACAGGGGGACATTTTTTTTGAAAACTGCTGTTATCCTAAACTGTAAACTTCAATACGTTCAGTGTAATCAGAATTTATGAGGAAACTGATTACACAATTTCTGAGTGGGCTTATAAAATAGAAGTTTATCAAGTCTTAAAAAAATGAGAAATTAATAAAATCAAAGCGTTCAACAACCTCCGACTCAAAACTTGGGAATTAAATAACTTGTAGAGTTTTATTTCACTAAAATAGCATATTCTGATTTTTAAAATGTTATACATTCACTGTCTCAAAAGCTGTAACCTTTATAAACTCTTAACTGATCTATTGAACTCTAAATCGTATGGCCTGCATTTGTATAGCACATTTTCAGTAGGAATATAAAGGGCTTTATAACATATTCAGTAATGCAAACACTGGTGGCGGTAGGCAGTTTTGTAGCCACAGCTGCCCTGGAGCAGAACGACAAAACTGAAGCTACCAAACGTCAGCGGGTAAAGCAGAAGTTTTACTCCTTTTCAAGTATTTTATTGATCATTTCAAATTATTACACAATGAACAGGTAGGAGTACATAAAATATATACAGAGTTCTTTCTGAGTAATAAAAGAAAACACAACAGCATGGTGTTCTGTTACGAATGTCTTGAAATGATACAGAATAAACCAAATTAAAAATATTAGCTAACCAAGAAGTACTCGTTGAAATACATGCTGGTGTTTGGCAGGAATCCTCCACTTTATAACCACATTCTCTCCTGAATTTAATCATAGAAAAATACTTTTCATCACAATAACATCAGAAACCTCTTTTTTTCTTTTTACGAAAATATTGCATGATTTCCATAATGCATCCTTAACACAATTTATCACTACCCGCCACAGTTGTTCATTTCGATTCCGATATCTTTTCAGTATTCCATACAATATATTTTCATATGTCCCACAAAATTTTCAACCATGGAGAAATGACGGAGCATATCCTCTTTGCGCAGCCCCAAACCAGATGTTTGACACTTTCTTCTTTCCCACATCTTGATCTTGGAGAAAAAGGGGGTTTTGGTACAGTTGTGCCGCAAATAGAGCGGGTCTTTTAACTGGTATCCCACTTGGTTGTGTGACGAACTCCAACCAGCTGAGTCATGGTTGCAAACAACCCTTCTTAGTCACTCCTCCTCCTCCTGCAATGAACAAAGTCACATGTCCTGACATGTTATGCCTCTTTACTCATAACTTTTGATACAAAGTTTTAATTTACTCGCTATATGTAATTCCATTAAACATAAAACTACAGTAAAAGTTCAATCAGGTTATAAGTTTTAATCTGGTTTGACTAGTTTGCTACTTTAGATTTCAGTGATTATATAACTTTTGAGTTTGTTGTACCGTTCAGGTTTACAGTGTAGTGGCCCAAAGTGTTTGCGACCTTGAGCGAAGTTCGACGGGAAAAATCTAAATCCAAAATTACAGCTCTGTTCGGTGGTAACTTCAGCTATTAAAAATATTTCGCTTTCTCCTGGAGAGAGCTTCTTTCACAGCTTTTACTTGTTTACCAGCAAGAGGACGAATTCTTTCAAAATGGAAGTCGGCCGCTCCTCAGTCTCACTTTAATTGGGTTAGAGGTGTCCTTTATTTAGCCAAATTCAAGAAAACGAGGTCCCTGTTACAGAGCTCACACAAGAAATTTTGGGAAGCTGGCCTTCCCTGATAATCTTGATTAGTTATTTTCTGCTGAAACTGTATAAGGAGCCACGTTTCAGCTCACTAGCAGTTATCAAAGATCCTGTTATGTCCAGCATTCGTTCCCAAATTTGTTCTGGTTCTGAAATTTTTTGTGTTTCAAGCATTACAATTTTATTTTTGAACTCAATGCTGTATTTTATTTCAAGCTCATGGTTGGAGCTCTGTGATTTTTCCCCCCCCTATATAATACAGGAAACATTTAATAAAGAAATTGATGCAACACAAAGGCAACAAACTGTTCCGACCTCCATCACAATCATCTCTCCGTCGCTTCGTTTTCTTTTCCCCGACATCAGCCCAGAAAAGGTGAACTATTTCCTGAGGGTTTTATCTGTTTACGTGTCGAACGTTTTAGGGAGACGTGGGAGGAGGAGGTGCAGAGGGTCGTTTGACATTCCTCCTCCTCCACATCTTCATTAATCCGTTTTTAAATCCGTCCTCGCCTCCTACTGCTTCTGCTCCGTCCACCACCACCACCTCCACCCCTGCAGGGAAACCACAGATTCTCCAGAGCAGAAACACGGCTGGACGTCAGACCTGATGACAAACTGAAGCCAAAATCACATTAACTGTTTCTTAATTGACTTTCTGTTCAGGCTGTGAAGCTTTTTCCCCCCCTACATTAGCTTGTTTTGAGGAGTCGGCTGGATAACAATAGAGAGATTACAGTCTGATTACTGCGGGATTAAACAGGGGGAGACCCTTCCTGCTTCTCTTCTCATCCTTCCCATCCCCATTAGATGTTCCTTGTGTTCTTCCTGGCTTGGTTGAAGTCGAACAAAAGCCAGACGAGAAAAGCGGCTCGGTGCCTGCAGAGGAGAGTCAAGCAGGTCGATCCAAAACTATCTCCAAGGAGAGCTGAGGTTTGTGGATGGTTGGACAGCAGGCGGAGATCTCGGAAGGTTCCCAAGATGGAAAGAACTGGAGCCGAGGGAGAAAATTGGGACTTTGTGGCAGAGAAAGTGACCTGGATGAACGGAGAGATGAACGATGGCCACCAGACTGGAAGCTGCATCACAGCAGATCTGATCCAAAGCCCTGTTAGTGGTATTCATCATCATTTTTATGCAGTTTTCCTGAAGGATTTCCAGGGAATAACAAAGTCCACTTCCAAACTTCTAATCTGGTTTCTGCTGAAAGTTTAACTTGTAATGCAAGGCTGACTGAGAAGCAATAAACCAAATGATAAAACCACAATAGGCCTCTCGCACTTCTTCTCCTGCATTTCCGATACGTACCCCTGTGATTATGATGATTAAAACCATGACATGAGTATTTTAGTTAGGGTTGCACAGACACTGGTATCAGGGCCAATGCTGTTCTAGTTAGTTAACCGATACCATGAACCACTTCATTTGAGCTTTGTTCATTAAAAAAAAAAAAAAAATCTAATTCACCATCATTTGTTGTAACACGCAGAGAAGAAAATAAAACCGGTCTTCTAGGGATGTCCCGATCTCAAGACTGGATCGGGCCAATATTTTCACACTTTTCAGTGATCGGAGATCAGCTATATTAGCTGACGAGTGGCGTCGATTTTTACGAAAGTACCTCCTGCTTACGTTTGACGTTGCAATAATTCAAACTTCCGTAGCTGTGAAAACAAGGACTCTTAGGCCCTGTCCACACGTAGCCGGGTATCTCACAACACGGAGATATTTTTCTACGGTTTGGCCTGTTATCCACACGTAGCCGGAGGTTTTCGGCACCAAAAACGAAGCTTTTTAAGAACTCCGGCCAAAGTGGAGATTTGCGTTTTCTCCGTTTTCAGTATCTGCGTGTGGACGGTTGAAAACGGAGTTTTAAGAGCCGTAACGCCTCTATCCGCAACACAAAATGCTCCAACATCACACGTGCGACCTGTGTTTACTCTCAGAAAACAGCATTTATTTCCTCAGACTGTGTTGGTATCATCCATTGTTAAAGCGCGTCTTGTTTTTTTGCTTTTATAAGCTGTATAACTGCTGCGTGCTGAAGATAGAGGATATAAAGTTTCTCTTGGCGGATAGGACTGGGGAGAACTACTGCCCCCTACAGGTTTGCCACGTCTATGAATGTGCTGAAAAACGCATTTATCCAGTTACGTGTGGATGGAGATTTTTTTTATAGGAGCAGAGGAAAATCTTTGGAGGACCAAAAATGACATAATTAAAAATAAAAGCAGAAAAAATTGTTACATATTTTTTTCCTTATCTGTGCATTTGTTCTTAAAATCCTTCCTCTTTTTTACTTAATGCATTCTGCCTCATTATGGAAATGAAGAGGGCTCCCATTCTTGGTCCAACTCCTCTACTATTGGTCAGTAAACAGGAAGGAGCAGGATCCATATGTAGTTTGTTTGTGCATGCCACCAACATGCCACTACCTCCAAAATCTGAAGAACTAACGGGTCAGCTTCATTGTCTGTGTCTGCTGCTAACTGGAGTAGCGTCTCAATCAAAATGTCTACACAAAGCAATGAATGGTCATCACTGACAGTAGCTGTTTCCGTTACAAATGTGCGCAAAGCTTTGTCGATACTGTCCAAGTGTAAAAAAAAACAACACAATTTGGCAATTGCGGTGTTTCCATTGCCGTTTTGAGGAGATGTATGATTTCGATGCGCTTGAAAAAACCCACCTCGTCAAAGCGCAAAAAATTTTTATCCAAAAAAGGCACGTTTTTTTTTTCTAAATTGGTGTGTTACCATTAGGCATATTTATTTTCGTAACTTCAGTTTACGCAATTTCATGGGTAATGGGAACGCAGCTTGTATCACTTTCAGCTAAAAGGGCAACTTGTCTTAATTCTCTGCATGTTTTACTTGTTTAAATTTTTTGTTATTTATCTGCTTTGCATTTTTATCTGATCATATCTTATCATTCTCACATTTTATAATTTGGGATTCTATCAGTCTTAACATTTTTATCAGCTATTAACTATAAATATTATAGTTGTGATGATGATTTTATTTTGGGTTTGGGAAGGGTGGGGTTTGTGGGATAATTTTAACCTGTAAAGCACTTTGAGAAACTTTGTAGTTGTAAAACTTTATAAATAAAGTTTGATAGATTGATTGATTTCTTCTGCAGTCGTCTGAGACATCTTGGGAAGGACTTCACTTCCTATCAAACAAGGCGTTCTCCTGAAACGGGCAAGAGCAGGCATGCACAATCAATCTGCTCCGTCCTGTTTACTGACCAACAGTAGAGACGTTAAGGTTTTGTATAATGAGGCAGAAATGCATTAGGTAAAGTAAAAAGAGAGGGAATGTAAAAACAAGGAACGCATGTATAAGGAAAATAAAATAAAATGTATATATTTCTGCTTTTATTTTTAATTATGTCCGTTTTGGTCATCAGTACAAATCAGCATACCATGATTAAAGACAGTTCTAATATGGGTAAACTTCAACAAATATGCTGAATCGTACTTTAAATCATATAATAATGGCCTATAAACTCACCTTCTGGCATTTACAGGCAACAATAAACAAGAAAAACTTCTCTTTAGCTCATGCAGGAAAAAAAAAAAAAAAAGCAGATCCTGAACTGCACCTGTGATGCATTCAGATAGCGACGGAAGTCCATGCTGAGTTCAGAGCACAGGATATTTCAGCTTATAGTCAAAACACCAATAATAATACTGCAACTTACCAACTTAGAACAATGTGAGCTTTCTAACTGGCATTTACTTAAAAACAGACTGAATGCATTGGAGTGGAGAGCAGCGTTGTGCACACCAGCATATAACCTGCTAGATGATACTGTACTAAGTATAACTGTTGCTTTTTACTTTTGGCTGAAATATTAAACGGAAGATTTTGATTTCATGGGATTTACAAAAATATTGGTAATGTTTATTAATGGAATCAGTCTTACTAAAAAGTTAAGCTGAGTCACTTTTTAGAAATGTACTGAGTTTTATAAATTTCAACTCTAAAGGCAAAAAATATTGGGTCAGAATACCAAAAAATGGATTGGATTTTTAGGTTAAAAGAAAATCAGGACAACCCGAGTATGAAGGGGAAAATAATTTTTTTCGACCTACTTATTATTGAAAGCAATAAATACAAACGGCAGACGACGCATGCATAGTCCGACTGGGCCACATGTTGCTGAATAAAATAACAGCTTCTCCAGTTTTCTGTTGACTTGTGTGCTGTTGTACAGCCGGGGCAAGACGACTTCCCTGAAGTATTTTTTCAGCTGGGTAGCTCATATCTGGAGTCTAAAGTTTTAATCAAATGAATAAATCCCGTCTTTTCCGAAGTAGAAATGGGTACAATGTCTGTGGCTACGTGCAAAGCTACCGCTTCCTGTCATATCTGGTACCTTAGCAAAAGGATTCGGCTACAGTAAGCTGTTTTTTGGCTAAGGTTTGTTGTTCACTTCGGTTTTGTTCGTCAGAGAGACTGGCATTTTCCATACTCTGCTCGATGCGTCTGTTTCAGGTTTGCCTGCCGGACTGCAATGTGAAACTACCGCCACGGAAGCTCAGGGTAACTAAAATGCGCATTTGCTTAAAAAAAAATCGATTTAGTTTCAAAATCACCCCCAACAAAAAATGTGATCAATTCAATTGTTTTGTTTTTGCCCAGGCCCACTAGAAAGAGAAAGGAGCCGACAGGGGTATTAGAAGTTTTCAGTTAGTTGAGGATTTCATATTTCAGCTAAATAAAACCAAAGATGGTGTGAAACTGTGACCAAAACTAAATTAGATTTTGGAAAAACAAAAAAACCTTAATGTGCTGTTGAAATGGTTGGTTTTGGACTGTGGGAGGAAGAACATGGAAACTCCACGCTGAAAGACCTAAGGCCGGGAGTCGAACCCAGCCAGGATTGTTAAGCCTAATTTATGTTTCAATTTGCACCCATGCGGATACATTTCCTTTTATACTTGTCCATTGGTGTCAGTGTTGCAAAGCAATTCGCCATGAGGACAGCAGGGGGCGTAGACCTTCTCTGGTGGGTTTGAATACCATTGCAGTAAAGACAACAGCTTATCTAGTTCACCTTGTAAATGCAAAGGGGCATTAAAAAAAAAAACACACACCACACTTTCCAGAAGTCAAACTGTAAAAATGTTTTATTTTGCATCGTTTTCCTTCCGTTTTACAGTTTTCCTACTTTATCTAATGAGGCCAAGTCGAACACACTAAAGTTTGTGGTTGTATTGTGAAAAAAATGTGAATACTTTCCAAGGCTGTGTACAAAAATAATTCTCCATATTCACTGCAATTTTTTTAACTCAAAGTAATCCTTAAATTCTTAGTTTTCCACATGTGAGATCTATGGGACTTTAACTTCTTAAGACAGAGAAATAAACCTGAAAAGATTCTTTATTTCGATTCTGCCGTTCCTTTTTGTTCTAGAGCTGCAGCAAAGCAGCCGACGGACTGCAGAGCGGCAGCTCCTGTGTTTGTTTAAGATAAGAGAGCATCAGATAATCAAATCAAACCTCATCCATAAACCGTGGAGATAAGAGCTGGGAGAGAACGGCTCCCCTCTGGAAATACCTCCAGATAACAGAGATGTAACTGGTCAGCTACGCAAATTTAAAATTAAATCCTGTGAAGCAGCGACATAAATAAGACATTAATTAAACACACTAGGGTTCTATTTAAAGGCAAAGTGTCACATCGGATCCGTTTGTGCAAGTTTCAGACAAGGATCACAGAAACTTTTATTCACAAAGAAAAAAATAAATCGATAAGTGATTTAAAAAAATCTTTCTTTCCATAAAAATCTTATGTACAGATTCCTTCATTTCATCTAAATGTTTGAGTCATAAAGTAGGGTTTAATTTGTAGGGATGAGGTCCAGACATTAAAAAAAAACATCAGGTCCAACTAAAATAAATAACCCACCATCATCTGAGCAGTCCTAGAGCTTAATGCATTCATATGTTGGTCAGTTTAGAGCCGATCAGGGAATAAAATCATGGAGATTCTGCTAGTTCTGGTTGAACGAAAAGGCAGCACATCCGCAGTCAAAAGGAAGAGGATCTGATTAATCTGTGGAGCCTCAGTTTTAGATCCAGCGTCTGTTTTAGGGAGAGCGTTAGAGGACAAGCAGCGCAGTAAGTAGCAGCAGCAGATGCAGGAAACAGTTGAGAGGAGTCATCCTGACGGCCGACGAATGATACCAACGCACCTCCTCGTCAGAGTCATCTGGAGAGAAAATGAAAAACGTTTAGATGCCACACATTCCTTTTCACCATTTAATAATATCTCTTTAGAGCCATTTTTTGTAGTTCAGAAGCTCTTATCTTGTCCTTACTTTCGCTGCCGCTGTGTTTCACGTTCTCTAAAATAGCTACTTATCTCATCTTGCAAGGGCTCCTTGAGGTCTTGGATATACATGGTTATCTCCCAGACAGGACAAGAAAAACTTTTGCTCTCATGTCTGAAATGTGTTTATATTTGGAATACAGATGGAAGTAAGGGAAGCGTCTTTTCAATAACAACTCGTGTTGCATAAGATGGCTAACATGCTTTCAAAATTAGGCAAGTTTGCTATAATTGTTAGAATTTATTTAGGTATAAAATTTAAATACTCCTAAAGGCTGTCTTTAAGTTGACATATTTTGTTTTTTAGAAATTTAGTTCTAATTAAATCTAAATATGTAGCTTTAGAGTAAATTTTCAACTCATCAACATTAATTTATAAATGTCACACTTTGAAACAAAATTTGTGGGTAAAAAGCTTAATATTTTGTTTACAAGTAAAAAAAATACTTTGAAGCCAAGCCTTTAGCTAGCAAACTAATCTTGCTAGCTAAATGCATAGCTTTAGAGTAAATATTCAACTCATTCACCGACATTAATTTATAAATGTCTGTTTCAACCTAAATATTTGGGTAACAAGCTAAATATTTTGTTTACAAATAAAAAAATACTTTGAAGGTAAGCCTTTAGCTAGCAAGATTAGAAATTTAGTTTGAAGCCAAGCCTTTAGCTAGCAAACTAATCTTGCTAGCTAAATACATAGCTTTAGAGTAAATATTCAACTCATTCACCGACATTAATTTATAAATGTCTGTTTCAACCTAAATATTTGGGTAAAAGCTAAATAGTTTGTTCACAAATAAGAAATTTTGTTTGAAGTTAAACATTTGGCTAGCAAGCTAAACTTACTAGCTAAATATATAGCTTTAGAGTAAATATTCAACTCATTCATTGACATTCATTCATAAAGATCATAGTTTCGATCTAAATATTCGGGTAACAAGCTACATATTTTGTTTAAAAGTTACACATTTTTTGAAGCTAAGCATTTAGCTAGCAAGCTAAACTGGTGTGCTAAATTTACAACTTTAGAATAAATATTAAACTAATCGACATTCATTTATAAATGTCAGTTTCAACCGAAATATTTGGGTAACAAGCTGAATATATCGTTTACAAATTAAAAATTTAGTTTGAAGCTAAACCTTTAGCTAGCAAGCAAAACTGGCTAGCTGAAGATATAGCTTAAGAGTATATGCAACTTATTCATCAACATTATTATAAAAGTCATACTCTCAACCTAAATATTTGGGTAACAAACTAAATATTTTGTTTAAGAATTAAAAATATAGTTTGAAGCTAAGCAGTTAGCTAGCAAGCTAAACTAACTAGCTAAATATAAAGCTTTGGAGTAAATAGGACTGAGCAATGAACCAAAATTTTACCGATACAAAAATGTATTACTCTGACCACATCATTCTTCCTGTGTTACTATATTATGTTTTTAAAAGGGTATAGTTTGGCGATGCTCAAGTCCCTTCAAGATGCTCTGTTAGACTGGATCGGCTGGAATAACTGGAATCCAACCCCCATCCAGTCTGTATTACGTGTTGCCAACTCAAAATGTATTCCCTATATTTAGCATGTTTTTAGACCCCTCTAGCAATTAAAAAAAAAAGATGGTCAAAAAATCCAGGGACTTTTTGTTTGGAGTTATTTGAAACTGTTGGAGACTCTGACGTAAAGCGCATTTCCAGCGATACTGTTGTGGGTTCAACTCCCATCAAAGAGCGCTCTAAGCAGATACCCAGTCTTCGCACTGCAGCTTCGCCTACTCAGATCCATCTGGAGTCAAAACAAATATTTACCCCACTGAGTCCAGAATGTAAAGAAATCGTGCAAGTGCGAGGCCGCTGCTGGCTGATTCTACCTGTGCTTTGTTAGGGAGGGAAAAGATGATGTTTGAAATAAAAAACTGCCAACTAAAATCAATTTCACTATCATAACCTCACTTCCTCACCTCGTCCACCATGCGGTCGCCTCTCTGTGACCCATGTTAAACAGTCATTTCAGTCTAAACCGGACTCTCGGAAATACAGAAAAGAGCGTGAATCGAACCCTGAATTAAAAGGCTGGTGGAAGTCGTTTATTGGAGATGTAACAAGGACCTACTGCTACTACTACTTATGATAAGACTGATTTATATTGCCAAATTTAATTATATAGAAAACTCAAAAACACATTCAAAAGGCAAAACCTTATAACATTAACCATCCCAGATACACAACCTTCAATGGTTAAACAGATTCTGCAAAAAATATTATTTTAAAAACTACTCCTGATGTCAACTAGCATGCTGAGAACATGGTAACCCTGGAAGAGAAAGACGTGAGCAAATAGAGGACTGTTCAAAAATGTAAGCAGGGGAGGCATATCTGTTCAAGAAAGAAGTGGAGGAGCCATAGCCGAATCTAGAGGAAAACTTTTCAGCCATTTATCGTTATTGGCAACAGCTGTTTATTATATCATATGATTGATTTGGGGTCACAGCGCACAGGAGTACTCTTAACTACAACATTCAGCTAAGAAAAATCAGTGTTTCTGATAAAATTCCCATTTTTATGCTCCCACATGCTAATGCTAACATTAGCAGGCTCAGTGTCCTCAGGAAGAGGTGTAAAAATGCTTATTTAACGACTGGGGATCTGTGAAGAGTTGCTGTGCCTCTAGGTCAGGGGTCTGCAACCTGTGGCTCCGGAGCCTCAAGTGGCTCTTTAGACCTTCCACAACGGCTCTCGCACCAAACATACCAAAATATTTTTTTTCCTGTTCTTTCAATAATAAATTCTGGTTTTAGCAGGAGTTTTGATATATAAAAAATATTTTGAATTTCTGTGTTAGAATGACATTAAAATAACAATACTTCATCTGCTATTTAGGTTTAAAAATATATGCATTTTAACATAATTTTGCCAAAAAATGTCAAAAACTCAGAAGAAAATGAAGCCGTCCTCTTTACGCTGACATTTCATGATTTTTTCTTTCTTTTACCTCAACCTAAAAACAGAAATAAAATAGTAACTATAGTACCTACCTAAAATAGTACCCATGTATGAATTAACACATGTTACTCCAGTAGATTATTATCAAAAAATCCAAAATTAAGTTTTTCTAAAGGTCATGTTACATTTGCGGCTCTGAATGAGTTTTATTCATCTGGATTAAGCGCAAAACGGCTCTTTGGATGGTCCAGGTTGCAGACCCCTGCTCTAGGTATTTTCAAGAAGGTTGATAACCAAGATAAATGACATTTAGAAATGATCTTTACATTCAAATACAGGCTAACGTTAGCAGTAGCATCTTTGGTTCAGCCTACTTTGCCTGATATAGACATAGCCTCTATACTCTGTGTTACTTTAAAAGATAAATTCACAAAATAAAACCATTTGGGGGGGATTCAACATGTGAAACTTTTGTCTTGTTCTATAAAACTAATCGTGTGGTACTGTAAGAAATATTATTCATGAAGTGCTTCAACAAAAACTGTACATTAGTAGAAGATAAATAAAAACGGTAAGGGTCTTTGGAGGATACGTTCCTGTTTTAAAGCCCTTTAGTCAAGTAGAGGTTAAATAAAAGACAATTTGGGGGATAAAAGACCTGAACTATAAATGAGAAGGTGGGTTGTTGTCGTTCAGGCTCCATTTAAAATCAAACATCTTTTGTCTTGGGATGAAATGTGTGAATGGGGGTTTAACAGTGTCCTGTGGATATTGATTGCTCCTCCACACCTACAGAGATTACCTGAACCACACCGCAGGGGGATAAAAAAAAACAAAAAAAACACATTTTAAAAAGAAAACCAGTTTCTCAACCTTTGTGTTTTTCTTCTTCTTGGAATGTAAAACTGTAAAACTCTCAGCATAAAACGATTATTTAGATAAAAGAATGAGAGATGCTGTTTTTGCAATGCGTAGGAAAACTTTCTTACCACAATCTTTGTGGAAAACGTGAGGGAAGCAATGCAAGATGCCGTAGAAGCAGCGACAGTAGGAGCAGCCTTTCTGGACCCACTCACCATGAGGAATAATACCACATTGTCTGCAAACAGAGAGATCAGAGAGAAAGAGGCTGTTGGTTTATTTCCCTCTGGAAAACAAGTGAGGGTGCCATTTTGAGTATTTGCAATTCAATCTGGTCAGAAAGGATATATACTGGTTTAATGGCCCCCTGAAAACCCAGACGACTTTTCGGGTTGTTTACCTGAGTCGGGTGTCGTACTCGCAGCTCCTCCCGGTAAAGAATGGGGGGCAGGCGCAGAAGCTGCCCAGGATACACGTTCCTCCGTTCTTACAGCAGCTACGACTCTGCTCAGCACCTTAAAAACATACAGAACATCAGAGGGTTTACGCTACCGTAAGAAAGAAAAAGGTTGGCCATGTTAATCAGGATAAAACACATTGGTAGATAGACAGGTTTAAGCTAGTTTTGTGTACATTTTTTAAATAATATGTATAGCCATTATGCAAGAAAGATAAATGCTCATCTTCAGAGTTTGTCTTTACACTAGATATCGAAAGTTAAAGCCTGTTGTTTTTCATTCCCAGAAGAGAAAGTTGTTGAAATTGAAGCATTTTTAATTCAAATATATTGTTTTTCTTTTTGTGAGATATTAAAACGTATAAAAAAGTAACCAGGAAAGCTGGAAATAAAGTTTAAAACTTTATTTCATATAAAATATCTTGATCTTTATTTATGTTTTTGAGATGTTTTGTGTTATTATTTAGGAAACGGAATTGAATGTTTTTTAAAAACAAGTGTTCTTAAAATGGCTATCTAAACCTTTTTGAAGTTGTGCAATTCCCCTGTAATGTATCTGGGAAGTGAGAATGTTCAGGAGAAGCAATTTTAACATATCTAAAACAAACAAAAAAAGGATGCACTGCAGTGCAAATCTTTCATGGACATAGTTTAGATTATATCGCAATATAGATTTGAGGCCATATCGCTCAGCCCCAACTGAATGCCACAATTTATAGCCAACAACTTTTTAATTATCTTGTTGGAGCACAAATTCTAGTTTCTGCTTTTCAAACTGTGTCATCTTAAACACATTTATTAAAGATAAAAATAGAACATGTTGACAGAAATTACAAAATATTGTGGATCCCACTTATCTGGATCTGATTTATAGAAACGTTGTATCACATGCAGTCTTTGCACCAGCTCTTAATATTTCCCTTTTTATTTTTTTTAAATGTTTTTGTACATTCTGTATGGGGGTTTTTATTAGCAGATTTTTGTTTTGTCCCGTCACAGCTCTGCTTGCAGCTACAGCAGCTTCTCTCCTCTGTATCTGTGAAATAAACCAGAGTCTGGAGCTGGCAGCACATTCCAGCAGCACTCCTCCGCTCCACATCAGTAAACACCAAGAGTCTGAACAAACATCTGAAAATAACAGAAAAACACTAAAACTCTGCTGCTGGTGGCCTGCGACGTACAGACCCTCTTCAGAGTTTTGGAGCCACATTAAAACAGGAAACCTGCACTATTCTTTTTGTCCCTTTCTGCTGCAAAAACACTGATGCATTTTCACTTTGAGGGGTAATTTTATAACATACATATCTGCATGTTGTTCATGTGCAAACCGATCCGCTTTTCACCCGGTGTGTGTGCAGGAGGAAACTTACTGCTGGTGAGGCCGATGAAGGGCAGCACGGCGCTGGCGTCCCGGTGTTTACGGTCCCCACTGTTTGGGGAGCTCACCTGGGTAAACTGGCCGAGAAACTCCTGAGAGGGATGGGAGGATCGGACCACTGGAGGAGGAGGAGGGGACGGGGCAATAGTAGTAGAAGAGTGCTGGCTTCCTTCAGAGTCTGAAAGAAAATGGCAGGTTTAAATAAAAAAAGACTGAGATTTTGAGAAATTAATTCATAAGCACATGCATCCAACTTGTAATTCAGAAGACAAAACAATGAGCGGCTTAAATATTGTCCTTTAAGTTTAAGTAACTCTGATTTGGGGTTATATCTCTGAAAACCAAACCCTGACGGCCAAATCGTTGGGTTTCTAACAACCCTCACATTCCTGACGACTGTTTCTGAGGCGGCTCCCACCATTAGATCTGACTGATGTGCAAATTAGGAGAAACCAGTGGCTACCTGGACCTGAACTGGGTGTGAAATTACTTTTTTAAAAGCCCAGTTACACTACTACATGTGGCTGGTGACGAGAAAAAAGGTTGGAATTCACATTAACACAAAGTTGTACACCTGATTGTTTAATAACTAAGTGCACATCTAGGGCTTCTATTGTTTTCAGCAAGTTACAGAGACCCAAAAGCTCCATGATGCGTTCAAGTACATCTTGAAAACATGTGATTAGATGCTTAAGTTAAGGCAAACTTTAGCAGATTCTGCTGCAGGTTGTTCTTTTTCCAACGCTTGAAACTGGTCGCACATTTCGCTGAAAAGCAGCTGCATGATGCAGAAAATTAAGATGAATAGTTTGGTTTACTAGCTGCATCTGAATGCATCATGAAACAAATCCTTGGAGAAGCGTTGTGATGTGAAGAAAAACCGACCTGCAGAAGGGAGAGATGATGCAGCAGCAGCAGCAGCAGCAACAGACCGGAGACACCAGACGACACAGAGCAGCGCCCTGGAGGACAGCAGAGAGGAGGAAAACGGGGGTTAAAATTTAAGAAAGTTGTGGGACATTTTCTTTCTGTCTCAGGACTCACCTGAACCGCTGCGGTCGCCTCATCTTAGAGCAGAAAATGAATGAACTCCTTGGATTTCAAATGAACTCAAGGGAATTTATCCGCAAATGTTCCTGAGGTCGGTTGTTGCTCCCCTCCAAAAGAAAACAAATAAATAAAATAAAAATCAGAAGATGAATAAATCCGTGGATACATTTGAGTGCCAGGTTTTCTCTGCCTCGTTTGAGGGGAGAAAACTGAGGAACATCTTCAGAATCAGGGAATCCAGCTTCATCTCCTCCCCTCTGCTCTCCAGGTGATTTCCATTCAGAAAGGGGGAGGGGACTCCAGAAACCACGCCCCCTTTCGGATCCCTCCACGTTTCTGTCTGCAGATTGGAATCAACAAGAACTAGCCTGACTGTGAAAGGATGCTGATTCTGCAGGAGAAATGGCTGCAAGGGTTTAGTTTTAGCCACCAAACAAAAATACGAGCAGAGTAGGTACAAATAAAGGTTGAAAAAGTACATTTTTACATCTCAAAATGAAATCAAGTTGGGGGGGGGGGGGGGGGCCCCAACGCAGTCATACTAGAGTTTCAGCTAAAAACCGTCACAGTACATATCTGAGTTAGGAAAGCAACATGGCTGCTTTTTTTTTAATGAAAGCTTCATCGAGTATTTTGTCTTTAAATCCAATAACGAGTAAATGCTAAAGGAAAACGTTACGTTTAAAGTTTAACAATAAAATCTGGCTCAGATTCAAGTTTTAATAAGATAACATTTTACCTATACTTTTATCTTTCTTCTAGCTTGGTACGTTTTAATATTTTTTTCATTTCTAAGTTCTGACTAAAGGATATCTTGGCTTTTTAATTTTACTCTTGGCTCTTTTTCCTCCCCTCTCCTCCCTTGGATTTTTGGCTTGAGCTTGTAACCCTCACCCACATGTATGCTAACGTCGTCCACTCACATGTTAATGCTTCCAACAGGAAAGACTCCTCAACAGAAAACATGCAGAAACCTTTCATGCATACGAATAAACGGCACAGAAAGTCCTGCTTAAAGCTTCATTTCCTGATATCTCAATGCCCGACCTTATTCTTACTGGTCGACACCTCTCCAGGCTTTCTGAAGACTTTTTAAATTGTTCTTTGGACACGTTTAAACCCCGTTTTCAGGGGAATGTCTCTTGTGTTGTTAGTTAAGCTACTTGTGAATTATTTTGGTGTCAAAACAGGCTTAAACTGTCATAAACCACCTGTTGTCGTTAGAGGCCAGAACGGTCTGCCGCAGTAAAATAAAATGTAAAACAAACCATGTGTTAAAATGACTAATGGGTATTTTCATGGCGCTGTAGCAGTGGCGGTCCTAGACCATTTGGTGCCGTAGGCGAGCTTGACTGATGCCGCCCCTTGCCGACGAAAAAAGTAGTCATGTCTAAAGAATTGCACATTTATTTAAAGACTGCTAGTATAACAATAACTATATAACAACGTGTGCAAAAGAATAAAGCTGTTCAGTAATAAATATACAAAAAAATAAACTTTTTTATTCAGTTTATTTAAAAATAAACTTGAACAGTAGTGCAGCATCTGAGAACAAAAAGTGCACACTAAAGAATCCAAACAAAAAATAAATTAACAGTAAAACATTGTGTGCAAAATTATGTACTGTAAAATGAGATTCATGAAAATACAATTTATGTCAAAGTATTGTTACAGATAGAGATGGCAAAAACTGTTGAAAAAAACAAGTAGACTTGGTAAACGACAACACGACTGCCTCATGTTTCCATGTCTGTGACGCAGACAGTGTTGATGAATGTTTATTAGTCAGTATAAAATGCATGTTCAGGTTGAGGGGATTCAGGTCAGTTCATACAATGCTCTATGCGTGCTGGTAAACGAGACTGCGTAAATATGCCAAGGAGCTGCTGTTGAGTTCTTTTGTTTTTTGTTCTGGAAATTACAACTGAAAGGTCATATTTGCATTAAATGGTGAATAATGGCCACGTTCACACGAAGCCGGTGCGTTCACTATCCGATCATTCTTTTTCCTCGTTCTAAAAAAAAAAAATATTCCGTAAACACGGCGTCGTCTCAAGAAATATCTGCGTACACACGAAACGACTGAAAACGGTGTAGTATATATGCCAGACCAGTGTGGGGCGCTTTAATTCTGCCAAGGAGATACGCTCTATACGGAGAAGAAGACTTTGAGCATGCGCATATCCTTGTGTATGGTGTTGTCCATTATCGCTTGTTGCTGACCACAGTTGCATAGAAGCAATAGATTTTGCTGTAATAAAGCTAGTAGGCTTAGTAGCTACTGCGGCACGAACACAATCGTGTATTCCGCCATTATCGTTGTTGCTGTTACGTGTGACGCAGCCGACACGCCGACACAAAATGCACCGATTGGCCGTACACAAGGGCGGCGTTTTCAGCTTCATCCACCTTGGGACCCGGTTTCATAAAATAGCGGTTTCAGCCTCCGAAAACGCCGGATCCGTGTGGACGAAACGGCAATACGATAAAAAATGTATACGTACACAGTGAAACGCGTCTCCGTGTGGATGGGCCCTAAATGTCACACTTTCCTCAGAGTTGATAAAAAATATGCAGGGGCGTCCAGGACCCCGAAAAGGTTAGAGGGCCACATAAATGGCTGTGGTGGGGTGAAATTGGCCTTGAGTTTGACATGTTTGGATTGGACGGTCCTGGGCGGACCACTGCAGATAGATACCCCCCCCAAGACCATGCAGGGACAGACAGATCTGCTTATTGAGAAATACACCCGCAGACCCAAACCGCCTCCCCTTGCTCTGACCACAGAGGGAGACAAATGGAGGTGGAAATGGGCATTTTGTCGTCACAAAGCAGTCTGAGCTGATGCTAATGCGCAGCTGGAAGAGGAGCAGCAGGAGGGACCGCCCGTTGAGAGCACAACGAGACGTCTGCATCCGAAAAGCTCCCAGCCTCAAAGGAGGAGGGAAACTCTACCGACCGATCGGGACCAGGAAGAGCTGCTGTCGCCTCTCTGGCCGCTGCAGGAAGTCAGGAAGACTGCATTAAACACCAGCATCATCATCATATATAACAAAGAGTCCACAAACACCTCAGAGGTTCATACATCTGAGAAGAACAGCCCACCGTTACTTTCTGCATGTTTTTCCTTAAAACTGAAGTACATTTTTATTGTATTTTACTCTTTCTGACATTTTGATGTACTTTAAAGGCTTTTTAAATTCCTTTTCCATTAGCTTTCATTTCAGATGAAAAACATGCAAAGAAATTTTAACAGAAAAAGACAAATAAATTCAGCTTTCGTTAGAGAACCAGGAGCGAACATGTAGGTGTAAACGTGACATTCTGTATCATACAAAGGATGTGCATCTCTTAGTTTATTTGCGTTGTTGTTGCATTGGTGGGTTTTCTCTGTTTCTACAGTCCAAAAATATGTCTCTTAAAGGAACACTACGATTTTTTGGGACAGTGATAGTGATTAAAACTATTGTTTTATACGGTCAATGCTATTACCCCAACTCTGAGCGAACTCTCTGCTCCTAAACCACGGCGCTTCTCGGGTGCGTCGCTAATCACTCCGCCCAAGCAGCAGTGCTTCGCCTTCTGAGAAAATAGTTCCCAGTATTTAAACGTTTTAAAAAATGTCTGTGTCTCATATGACCTTGTTATTTGTACACACTGTGTCTATACAAATCATAACATGTAAATAGGAGAATGTTGTATCACTTATTGGAATTACTATGCTAGCTGGACCCATTTACATCCAGTCTTTGAGCTAAGCTAGGCTATCGGTGGGTGCGTCAAACAGACAGAAAGGACGCACGGAGATGAAAAAAGGAATGTATGGACTTATCTAATTCTGGGGGATACAGTGAATAATCTAAAGTCCCAAAAAATCGAAGTGTTCCTTTAACCCTAGTTTATACTGACTGACTGACTAACGCAGCACCATTATCTGTCGACGCAACCGTCACCTAAACGCAAGGACGGACGGAGTAGAGCCCCATTTTCTAACTATCCGCCTCCATCAACGTAGAGCGTAGGCCTCCGATTGGTAACTTCAGTAACAGTCAGAGATGGTTTCACCAGAACGGGGCTCTATAGTCGCTGTAATCAGTAGTTAATGCAGCGTTTGGCCACTAGATGCTTAAACATGGAAACAACAATTTAACTAATCTGGTCTAGGTGTGGGGAAACAACAAAACAGAAAGCTGTGTTTGTTTTCATGTGTTTTTTGGAGCATTCTATGAGCTGCACTTCTAGTAAAGAGCTTGACGGCTTGTTCAAAACGTACTTTCTGTCGTCCATCGTTCCCTGAGGGGGAAATGCAATTACAAGATGAAGAAAATAAACTCCCGTTAACCAGAAACTGCTTGTCTTTTATCGGAATTGCTTTGCAACACAGAAAAATCGACGGAGAACTACAGTATAAATGAAAAACTTCTCCCTCAATACGTCTGTGTCTGGGTGTAAAGTTGCTGAAGAAGAAGTATTCAGTACACTATAGGCACAAGTGCAAACGGACCCTATACCAGCAGTAATGCATTAATTAGTTATTTGCCAGCTGCCAATTGACACCAGAAAGGAGAGGATGGCTGTTGTTATTTTTAGGCTAATATGAGCATGCTAACAGCAGCTATGATTAAATCTATGCGAGGAAAAGAACCAAGGAAGGGAATTATCAAGGTTTTCATAGGCAGATTATGTTGGATTCATCAGACGTGTTGTGGACAGTTTCGATGGAGGATATTGATCGGACGGTTGTGGACATTAAAAGGCTGTTTTTGCTCTAGATGGCTCTGTTCTGTCAGCAGCTAAATTAGTCCGGCACCGAGTCTGGATGGAAGTATTCATGTGTGGACAACTTATTCACCAGAAAAATCATGTTGAAATAATAGTGGTAAAATACTATTTATTTGGTATATTTCAGTAAATAATAATTTAAACTGTCTCCTCATATCCGATTGGATAGCCTTCCAACAACCCAACACTGACCAATCAGAACCGCGTGTTCAGTGATCTTTTCCATGGCAGTTTTTCCTTCCGTCAAGTTCGAACAGCTGGAAACGGGAATAATGAGGAGATGAGGACCTTTAACAAAATCTGAGCTGTAGTCACAGATGTGACGAGGAATGGATGATAGATACTGAACATGGCGGTTTATGTGGAAGGGAAAACGGAGGAGTCACGCAAACCACAGGAACAAAATGATTCAGCAACTGACAGGAATAATCAGGGGGATGGTGAAGAGCTGGGACTATTCAATGGAGCAGAAACGACAGGGAAAACTAAAACACAAATCAAATTCTCAATGAAGATTCAGGAATAAACAGACTAAATACAAAGGGTTGAACTGAGTTTTGCTGAAAAATGAAATAAAATAAACAGAGATGAAAAACCTTAACCCAAACCTTTGGATTGTGACTAAGGTGTGTAAAATTACAGTCGGAAATCAAAAGCAATATTTTGGGTTATTTCCTTGTCAGAAGCGAGAAAAATTTGGTTTCATTCATCAAACTCATAATTTCCACTGTTCATTAATATGATCATGTTACATTTCCTAACTATTCAATTTGCAAACTAAAAATTTTGTTGCCAAACAAATTATTTGGTTTGTAAACTTTTTAATGTTTAAAATAAATATTTGGTTCATAAATTGAATTGGGTGTTATTATTGATGATAAATTAACTTGGAAAGCTCATATTGCTCACGTAAAATCAAACAAAGCAATTTTTTTATTAAACTTTAAGGTCTTAATTGCTCTCTTATTTTGCCATATCTTTGTTATTGTTTAGAAATCAGGGGAAATACTTATATAAGCAATACAAAACCATTATTTCTGTTACAGAAAAAGGCAGTTAGAATTATTCATAAGTCAGGTTATAGAGATCATACAAGCAGACTGTTTATCAAATCTATATTTTTAAAACTCAAAGATCAGATTGAGCTGCAGAGACTCACAGTTATGCTCAGAGCTAGAAATAAAGCATCACCAGAAAATCTTCAAAAGTTGTTTGCTTTTAGCTCAGAGGATGATAATTATAGGAGGAAATTTAACTTTAAGCACCAATTCGCAAAGGACAACCTTAAAGCAGATGTGTGCTTCTGTGGTTGGAGTAAAAATGTGGGATTCTTTCCACAGTGATATAAAAAGCTGTTTTAATAGACATCAATTTAAAAGAAGGTATAAAGAAAGTGTCATAGACAGTATGGATATGAGTAGAGCGTGTAGTATACTTACTTCACCGCTAAGAACCAGCACGACAAAATACTGAGAAATGTATGGAAATGTAATATGCTTGAATATGTGTGAAAATTTGAAAAATCTATCATGACCAAAATAAAAGTAAAAAATTTATTAGCAAAAGAAATATTAAGTCAGGTCAGACCTAAATATCTAATTTTCAAACTAAATATTTAGTTTACAAAGTAGATATTTAGTCTGTGAACTAATTATTTAATTTTTAAAATAAGTACTAAGTTCATGAACTAAATATTTTACTTTAAAATAAATATCTGATCTGTAAAATACATATTTTACTTTAAATTATGTATTTAGCTAACTAACTATTTAATTTGCAAACAAAACATTTAATTTCAGAACTAAATATTTAATTTTGAAGATTAGAATTTAGTTCAAAAATTACATATTTAACTTCAAACTAAATATTTAGTTTTAAATTAAGTATTTAGCTTGCAAACAAAATATTTAGAAATGTACCATTTATAAATACATTAATAACAAGGTGAAAATACGTGTTTGAAAAATGAAATCGGATTTTTCTTCTCTTATGACATATTAATAAACCAAAAACATTGCTCTTAATATTTGACTGTGTAACTTTAAAAACGGGAACCCATACATGACACCTTTCATTTAACTTGTGTTGAATGTTGTGATCCTTTCCATTGTGGAGCAGCCCAATGCAAGATTCCGATGCAGACTGGTTTAGATCTGACATTTGCTCTCCTTGCTAACTAATACTTTTAAGATGGTGGTTCAGGGTTTGAAATCAATGGTTTATTTCTTACTATAGGCCCAGATTATCAATATCTCTGGGATCTGGCCAGTATCGCCCTCTCTCTATATCATAGTCGACTTTTCAAGCTACAAAATGGTGTAACAGAATGTTTGTACCGTTCCATACCTGTGTTGATACCAGTTCCTTTAATTTTTTTTTAATATTTTACTCATTTACAGTACAGAAACATAACCATACATTTTATCTACCAAAATGCAAATTTTGGTTTGATCAGAGCTGATAACTGAATCTACAGAGCCAAACAGGGTCGCAATCACACAGTCCCACCACCAGAGGAAGATATTCCACAAGGGGTCTACTCTCCTCCTCCTCTGTTTCCTGTTAATCTTTTCATCCATTCAGTATATTTATTAAACAAATTTTGTAACAGCTGTTGTCTGAAGGCAATTTACAAGATGCAGAATAAGCCCAGATATCCGGTTGCAAAGATGAACTAAAAACAGGAACCTATTCTGCAGGAATGGAGCCGCTTGGATGGTCAAATGGAAACCACAGATGAGGAAGGAAAGTGGGAGTTTCTTCCCTAATTTTTTACATTAAAACGCGACAAGATTAATTTTTTTATTCAAATTTTTATTAAATACTTGGATGTACAATTTACAGTTTTGTACAAATATAAACAGAGAGTTATTATCCTATACTTTCTACTAATTTACAGCCTACTTTTCTGGAATTTACAGGGTTTTTTCCACAGGGCTAACAGGATTATTTCTTGACATTCAAAAGCTACTTTTCTGGAAGTCTCAGGAAACCATTTGGGAACTTATATAGGTAACCTTCAAGCTATTTTTGTGGAAGTCATGGGATAATATCTCAGAACTTAGAGGTTTACTTACACCTAAGAAACAGATTATTTTCTTGTAATTTACAAGTTACTTTATTATCTATAGGTTACTCAAGAAATGTTCCTGAAACTTAGGCTACCTAATCATATTTCATAAGACATTTTCCTAAAATTTTAAGGTTAAAAGGCCAAAACTCTCAGGAACCCTTCCTTGAATTTACAGTTTATTTTCCAGGAACTCACAGACTACTTTCCTGGAATTAAAGGTGGCTTTTATTAAGTGTACATAGTAATATCTATTAGTAGTAATATCGGTTTTTGTATTTGTGTACACGTAAAATGGTTACTTTTCCAGAATTTACAGGGTATTCATTAACTGTCTCCATCTCCAGTCATTTCTTCTGCCAGTATCCCAGAAGTTCAAGGAAATTCTGACAGTTCGCTCTGTAAATTCTAGGAAAACACCCAGTGAGAGTTTTGGAAAGTACTTGTTAAACTCCTTGAAAATATTTTCTAAGTTCTAGAAAGTTACCATTTAGGATTCGGAATTGTACTTAGTGAGGTTTGAGAAAGCACTTGTTGAATTCCAGGAAAGTAGTCTAAATAAGACCAGGGTAAGGTAGTCTGAAAGTTTTAGGAAATAATCAAACAAACACTCTACTTGCAGTTAGAACAGTTCCCAGTGAGGTTTGGGAACGTACCTGGTAAACTGTTGAAAAATGTTTTGTAAGTGCAGGAAAATCACCCTTAGGGAACGAGAGCAGTACCCTGAAAGATGAGAATGTACTCTGTAAATTCAGGGAAGAACCATGGTAAGTTGTTGTGAAATACTTTTGTAAAATATTCTACTGGTATTTGAATCTGTACCCTGTAAAGCCTGGAGAGCCATCTTGCCTCTAAATTTCAGATCTATCCTGCAGGTTCTGGGAAAGTTCTGGTCGTTTTATGTGATTTTACAACTAAATGTATTAAAACAAAACAAAGACAAAACCCTGCAATGGATGGGCAGTACAGAGAATGGATGTGTGAATGGTAAAAAAACAGGCTTAAAGGTGCAATATGTAAGAATTTTTCTGTGAAATAATCACACAACAGTCCAATGACCCAACCAAGTTACATTGTAACAGATTTCCATCCCAGCCGATTGGGTGGTTGTACGTTTTTGTCATTCTAAAAATGCTGCTACAGGATGTAGTCATATCTATTCCCCTCCATACTTCCTGGTTCCAGAGCCAATCATGTGTGAGCCTGCAAGGTTGCCAAGTCTTCAAAACAAACACTGCGATGCCATTTGTAATCTGACAATGACCGGGCTAAAGGCAGAAGTTGAGCTAACAATGCTAACAGTAAAATAGGAAAAAAAATAGTCGACTGTCAAGCTACTCTTTTCAGTTACTACTCAATATTGCAGTGAAATGTATTTATCTACTAAATCGCACACTGTAAATGATGGTGTGTTGTATTTGTAGTCCTACTTCCGAGTGGAAAAAGTAAACTGGAACGCCCTCCGAAGTCGGACTTCCGCCTCAGAAAGCCTGGGATTTGTTTGTTTTTATGCTTTGACTGCCTTTCAACATGGCCGCTCCTGAAATCAGCAAAATAGTTGTGGTGGAAACATGTCTATTTTACAAGACACATTAGTAACAATTAGCGTTGTCACAGTCTCGATTTTTTATCGAAATTGATCGAAATTACTTAACAACCTTGCGCATCATAATGTAGCATCACTGGCGTCCCACTGGGACTCCGTAGCAACAGTTAGCAGGCAACCGTCTATTAACTCAGATTTCCTCATCACAAGGAACCACACATTGCATTTTCCCTAACAAGTAACTGACCAGTTCTCATACAGCTCACAACATTTGGTAACATTATTAACCGCTATATCACAATAACAACATCACTGTGAACACAGCACACCTCTACAGAGCATATTAGCTCACGCTAGCAAGTAGCTATATGCTAAGCTACAGTTAAACCATGGCTAGGAAGAAAGAAGCAGCAGCTCCTTCTCTCATATCACCAGTTAGGACATTTTTGAGTTCCCAGTGAGTTAAGTCAACATTCTTCTTGGAAACAAGAGGACAAATTTTTACTCCACGTTAGTTGGTTTCTTTGAGGCAGCCGGAGCTCTGAGTAGTAGAGCTACAGTAACTAAAAAGAATCAGTAGATGGCAGCCACACTCTGTTACTAATTCAATTCAATCCAGTTTGATTTATTTAGCGCCAATTCACAACAAATGTCATCTCAAGGCACTTTACAACAAAACTCATTTCAATACAATTGTACAAACATTCCAACTAGTTAAAAGTTTTCTTTGTAAGGAATCCCAGCAGATTGTGATGAATCATCAACGTGAGGTTTGCCGGGATCATGCAGACTCCAACCACAGCAATTCCTCAGCAATGCCTCATACTGAGCAAGCTTGTAGCGACAGTGGAGAGGAAAAACTCCCCCTTTAACAGGAAGAAACCTCCGGCAGAACCTGGCTCAGTACAAGCGGTCATCTGCCACGACCGTCTGGGGGTCTGAGAAGACAGAGAAGAGACAGCATGGAGGATGCTCGGACACTTTGAGCATCAAAATCAACTAACAATTTCTGTTATTTATTTAATATATAGATTTTTACACTTAGAAGTGTAATAATTTATTGTAAATACAATAATGTAAATAAATTATTTAAATGTGCCCATTCAATGCCTAATGTTACTCATTATAAAGAATAATGGAAATTGTATCACTTATATGTAAAATGAAATATGAGTTACTGTACACAATTTAATGAATAAGACACTAGTCTAAAAATGGCATAGGACTCTGTACTGTAAGAAAAAGAAAATTGAGAATGTAATCGTGACCCTAACAGCGAAAATCGAATCAAGGATTTGGAGAATCATGACACCCCTAACTCTAAAGTTAACTAAATAAAAGTGATGTTTGAATATGGAAAGTACAGCTTTAAACATAATTTGTAAGAGGCGCTACTGCTGTGGCTACCTGGGCGTCGCCATATTGGAAACCCTACTTTTCCAACTTTTACGTTAATTGGATTTCTGTTTACTCAAGAGTGATGCCAAACCCAGCTCCGAGTTCCGACTTCTGTGGTAAATGGAATGCACCACAACATCATCTTTGCTTGTTATCTTTTTCATTCTGGCCAATCAGTAACTGGCTAACCTTGTGCTCCAAGCTGGATTCTCTGGAAATTTGAAGTTTTACAAATCCAGGAAAATCCATGTTGTACTGCTCCAACTAAACTGTCCGATTCTCCTCCACTGGCGGTGCGGTGTGGACAGTTGATTTAGTATAAATGCTCCGTATTTATGTCGATGCATGCATGTTGACTCACTGTGTAGCTTCAGTACATTTCATAGTGAGTTACCACTGTGTTAAAATGGACATTATTCAGTTAAAGTGATGTCTTCAGAATTGAGTTAGTGCTCATTCATTAGCGGAATTAGTTGTGTAGACCTTCACAATAAGGTCATTCATATCTACTATAATGAACCAGAGAGTTTTATCTGCTGAGTGTTTTCATTTGGGAAAATGGTTAATTGTGATATTGGTTACTAAGTCTATATTACATTTGATTTATGTGAAGTTTAACATAGAATGGTGATATATGAATGTTACGTATATTCACTTATTTTGGTTAGTTCTACCATAGTTGTATATATAATTATTTTTCATATGAGACCACACAAACATTGTGTATGTGATTGTGGAGTTAAAAACAAAAAAAATCTATTTATTTATCCTATATTTAATTTTTTTAAAAGAGCAACGGCATCTGGATTTGTCCGTTATTTACACTGAAAATTGTATTTTTTTTGGGTCATATTTAGGAAGGGTTATTATTCGTGATTAATTCACGGCTACGCTGTGATTGATTAAATTTTTATAATAATTTTTAATAAATTGAACGTAGTTTGTATATTTCTCATTATTTAAGCACCATTTTGAGCACTGAAAAATCACCGGCACTGCCAAAAAAAATTTATGAGAGTCAATGAAGTGACAAAAGTTATTTTCTGATCTCCTTTGAGATGTGCCATGGATCGAACATATGATGTCCATGAATTTTAATGACACATTTTTATGCAAAGAAAACGCTGATTATTGACCGGCGGGAAAAGTTACTTCAGGTTTCATGTAAAAACACTTAGCGGACTACAAGTCAAGAAGAAGAAGTAGACAAAGGGCTGTAGCCTCCAGGGCAAAGGAAGGAGCATTGACACGGATAAAACCTCTATAAATCTGACCATCTGGAATGTAGCAGCTACGCTGGGGGAGAAACAGAATCAGTTAAGTGAGAGCCAACATGGAGGAGAAGCTCTACAAGAGCTCTCGGTGAGTGTTTTAAGTGCTAGCCACTGCTAGCTTACTGTTGGCTCTGTGACGTTAAATATTTCACTTTTGATTTGTAGGCATTTTAATGGAGAATTTTTACAGTCATATCATTCCCAAATGAATTGAAAAACAGTCAAAATGCACAAAATTAGTTATTTAAATTGAGGTACAACAAATGTCTAATTCAAAAGATAAGACGAAGCAGACCAGAAAATAACTTTTATTTCGCCATGGACTTCCATTCATTCATATTTCAGCCAGGGGACCCATGGGCCGACAGGAAGTGGAGGAAACTTATTGCACGTTCACACCGTTCAGTGCATCCAGGCAGCAGGGTAACTAGATTACATACAAAGTCTAGCGTACTACGCAGCAAGTGGGCATCAAGCTGCTACGCAGGAAGTTGGTGCAGCGGGCATCATCGCGTCCATACAACTGTAGATATTGGAGGACATTGGAGTGCCAGGTAACCAGTTAAATATTTTCTTGTAACTTTCCTGTTATGTTAGCTAACGCTAGGCATACCTGGCTAGGGCAACTATGGTACTACTAAATACGGAACAAATACGGTACAAAATGCGCTAGTTGCTTACATTGTAAACAACTAGCAACAGAGAAATCTCAATACTACGATACAAAATACGCTACTAAATACTGTAAATATGCCATATTTAGTACCATATTTAATATGGTACTAAACATGGCATTAAATACTGTAAATATGATAATAAATACACTAGTTCTTTATTTTGTGAACAGAGAAATCTCAGTATTACGGTACTAAATACGCTACTCAATAGGGTACCAACAACTAGCAACAGAGTATTCCCATTACTGCGGTACTAAATACACTTCTAAATACAGTAAATATGGTACGAAATGCAGGACTAAATATGGTACTAAATACGCTAGTTGCTTACAATAGAGAAATCCCAGTATTATGGTACTAAATACCGTAATAAATACTGTAAATACTGCACTAAATACTGTTAATATGGTACTAATATGGTACTAGTTCTTTTAGTTTTAAAAAACTAGTAAAAGAGAAATCTCAGTACTACGGTACTTAATACGTTACAGAATACGTTACCAAATACGCTACTAAATACGGTAAATATGATGCTAAATATGCTACTAAATACAGTACTAAATACGGTACTAAATACATTAGCTCTTTACGGTGTAAACAACCAGCAAGAGTGAAATCCCACTACCACAGTACTAAATGTCGGACTAAGTACGGTACTAAATACGGTACTAAATAAGAGAAATCCCGTACTACGATATTAAATATGCTTCTAAATGCAGTGAATATGGTACTAAATACTGTACTGAACTCTTTATGTTTTAAAAAACTAGCAACAGAGAAATCACAGTACTTTTGTACTAAATACGCTACTAAATAAGGTAAATACGGTACTAACAACTAGCAACAGAGAAATCTGCGCATGCACGCTGACGAACATTAGGCTACCCATCACTAGCTGAAAGCAGACTGTTGTGTCTTTCTTCACGGATTGCAGTACTTCAATTTGACCACAAGATGGAATTCTTACATATTGTACCTTTAAAGGCTCCGGATGCTTCCTCAACGGGTGTAAAAAATGTCTCAGTTCATACTTGATCAAATTTCAGCTCTCTTCCTCTTCTTCTTCCTCTTCTTCTTCCTCCTCGTCATCTTCCTCGCCCCACCCGCTAGCCGTCTTCATCCTCCAGCTCAGGGCCCACTCCCTGGGTGACGGCGAGTCCGCCTCGCGCGTCGGCGCCCCGTAGCGACGACTCCGGTGCTCCATGGAGAAGCACATGACCTCGTCCTCGTCGGGCCTCCTCCAGCGACAGATCCTCCAGGACTCCCTCCACGCCCACCACTCCTCTCCCTCCTCTTCCTCCTCCTCCTCCTCCTCGCCCTCGGCGCCTCCTCTGTGAGCCACGGCGACCATCCAGGAGCGCTTCCAGGAGGAGAAGGAGGCGTTGAGTTTGTGGAACTGCAGGTGGAGCGGAGCGTCGGGTTTCACTCGTTTCCTCTTCCTCTCCTCCTCATCGTCGTAACCCTCCTCTTCCTCGAGTTGTTTCTCAGCTTCTCTATCTTCGTCTTCCTCACTTCGTTCATCCTCGTCTTCGTTGGTTTCTCCCACCTTCATCTTCCTTCCCTCCTCTTCGCCTTCTTGGTTATCATCTTCGTCCTGGTCTTCCTCACAGGTCTGATCTTCGTCATTTTCTTCTCCATCTTCCTCCTCCTCTTCTCCAGAGCTGCCGGGCCGGCGACTGCGAACATCTTCATCCTCCTCGTCTTCTTTCGTTTTCTCCTTCTGCTCTTCCTCTGTATCATCTTCCTCATCTTCATTGTCGTTTTCAGCAGCCTCATCCTCTTCTTCATCTTCCATTTTACTCTCCAGTTCTGCTTCGTCTTCGTCATCTTCTAAATCTGGACTGTCCTCCTCCTCTTCGTCTCTTTCCTGTTCTTTATCAGTTTCTTCCTGCTCTTCTTCCTCCTCATCCTCCGCCTCTTCCTCCTCCTCTTCCAGGTTTACATCTTCATCCTGCTCTTTTGCTTTTTCCTTCTCACGTCCTTCATCCTCTTCATCCGCATCTTCGTAGTCCTCTTCTGTTTCCTCTCCCTCCTCATCCTCGTTTCTATCCTCTGATTCCTTCATCTGCTCCTCTTCCTCACCTGTCCTGTCACCGCTCTCTTCATCAAAGTCCAGGAACTCCTCCTCATCTTCCTTTTCTTCTTCATTATCTGTTTGGTCTCTCTTTTCTTTTCCCAGTTTTCTAATTTTACTTTCCTCCTCCTCGTCGTCGTTTTCACGTCTTTCTTCATCATTGTAAGCTTGATTCTCCTCCTCTTCCTCCTCTTCCTCCTCCAGCTGATCAGGGTCTGTTCCCTCTGTTTGATTTGTTTTGCCGTTTTCCTCGTCTTCCTCGTAAATTTCCTCCTCATCCTTGTCGTTGACCTTTACATCCCTGGTCTCGTCAGCTGATTGGTTATCCTGCTCCTCCTCTTCATCCTCCTCTTCATCCTCCTCTTCAGTGACCTTCTCCACCCTCTCCTTCATCGTGCAGACGCCATCAACTGTCTCCTCTTCTTCGCTCTCCTCCTCCGCCTCTACAACAACTTCTCTCTCTGTTTCCGTTTCATTTTCTTTCTCGTCTTTTTGTTCTTCATCTTCCTCATCTTCGTCTACACCTTCATCCTCCTCCTCATCATCTTTTTCCTGGTTTATCTTCTCATTGAAGTCTCTGAATATTTTTGTGCCATTCTCCTCCTTGTCCTCTTCATTCCTACTGGAAGCTTCCTCCTCCTCCCCCTTATCATCATCGTCATCTTCCTCCATTCCTTCATCCTCTTCTTCTTCATCCTCATTGTCCACTGCTTCCTCCTCCTCCTCCTCCTCCTCCTCCTCGGTTTTTTCCATCGTGTCTTCAGCCTCCAGCTCTTCACCAACATCCACCCTAGTCTTTCCTTTTGGAGCCTTCCAGGCCTCCGTCCACTCGCTGACATCACTGATTTCTTCTTCCAGAGTCGATGTGAGGAGGAAGTTTATCGCTCTGCGTTTCCTGGTCAGCTGGTTACTATGATGATGATTCGAGGAGATGGAAGCTTGACACCATCTGAGAAAAACCCCCAACAAAGTTTAGTTTGGAAATTAACATTAGGTCCATCCATCCTTTTATTTGTCAATCCATCCATCCATCTATCCATCCATTTATCCATACATCCATCCATATATCCATCCATCCATCCATTTATTTGTCCATCCATCCATCCATTTATCCGTCCATCCATCCATTTATCCATCCATCCATCCATTTATCCATATATCCATCCATTCATCCATTTATTTATCCATCCCTCCATCCATTTATCCATCCATCCATCCATCCATCCATCCATCCATCCGTACATCCATCCATTTATCCATACATCCATCCATTTATCCATCCATCCATCCATTTATCCATATATCCATCCATCCATCCATTTATTTGTCCATTCATCCATCCATACCCCTATAACAATGAATCATTGGACACCCACAGATGTGTTTTCTACCAACATTGAGACACAACAACACCTAAAACTCGTTAGGGATTGTTTCCTTTCCATCGATGCTGGAATAGTTTTGAAATAATTGGATTGTTACAAAGTCAGATAAACGCAGAGAAACAATCCAACTTGGAGTTTTGAGAGTGAAAAGCTCATATGGATAGATTGACAGTGGAATCAGATATCCGGGGCCAGCATTGATTGTAGAGGATGAAACCACCTCACCTGATCTGCTGCTGGAACCGCCAACAGGAGCTCCAGCTTCTTTGCCGCTCTTCGTACTCCTCAGGAGGAGGTGCAGCCAGCAGGCAGGATCTCCTCCACCCTGGCATCAACCAGTCATTTATGCTTATCTCAAATGTGGTGTCAACAACGGAAGAACTCGAAGTCTCGTCCGTTTCATCTTCTGTAGCAAATGACGCCGCGGATAGCTTCCATGAGTCCTCCCAGTATTCAGGCTCGTCCTAATGGATGACCAGAACACAGATGGTCCTAGATCAGTCAGATTTGGTGCTGCAACCCATGAGACGACAGAGGAAAACATCGACAACCCCACCTGGTCCATCTGCTCCTGCAAGAGATCAAACTTATCCGACTTGTAGCTTGGGTCCTGCTGGTAGTTTTCCCAACCACAGTCCCAGTTCTTCTTCTGCTGCCTGAAGGGAAAGTTCATGATCTTCCAGGTCCCAGCCCACACAGGAAGACAATATTCTCCTACTTCCATGTTGCTGACCAACATTCTTTCAACCAGAACGTCCCACCGGAAGTCTCTGTCATCTGAGGGCTCTGACTGAACCGGGCTTTTCACCTGAAGTACAGAACAATTAGAAGAAAACTTTTTGTTTTCACTGATTTTACCTCCACGACTCAACCCCCTTACCCAAATCCTGTTTATCATCACAAACCAACATATAATCGGGAGCCTGTTTCGGTGTAACCAAAACAAATCTGATACATGAACCATCTGTTTTTTCATGTTTCTGAAGAGGAAACATGATTCTGTTTGATCTTTTCGCTGGAAACTAGGATGTTAAAGAGAACCAAGCTGGGAAATTTGCTCAGAAAAGATTTAAATATGACTTTTATTTTGATATTTGACCCCCCACCACCTCTCCAAAGAACAATAAATTCTATGATGGTAGAGTGAATCCTAACATTGCTCAACTAGCTTGATCTCAATGTTATGAACCAAATGATGCAATCATTGCTAAATGGATAGGTCTAAGTTCACAAATTTGTCAAACTCGATGTTGAAAATACAGAAAGACAAAATAACCGTTTTTGTTTGGATCCCAGTATTACGTACAAAACGTTTAAAGAAACAGACAACAACCTTAGAATATAAAATGATCAGCCTCTTGACTGCGTTTCATTCATATAAGCCAGGAAAACGACATAAATCATCGTACCTTTTTTAAACCGGTTAAGAAGCAGCGACACAGGTCGAGGTTTCCTCATGGTTACCCCACAGACTCGAATCCATCTTAACAAATCTTATCTTAACAATCTTAACAAATCAAGACTTTTCATCATTTCTACGCACACGCCACAGGCGCATGAGTTTACGTCATTATATGCGGGTGTTCGTACATCCGCATAAATACAGAAACGCCGCTTGATGGGAACCAGGTGTCTTCCTGGAAGCTATTGCAGGTCAAGCTGACCCAGGCTCAAGCAGGTTTAGGAAAATGACACCTTTTCCAACTGCGAGTGTACTTATTTTCCTGCCAGAAGTTCTTGATAATGAAAATAATAGGAGGAAAACTGCATGTAGCAGCAAAACAAGTTATATAAACAGTTATATGAGAGTTCAAACCCCATATTTGGCTTCTACATTTCCCCCTCTGGCCATTCTTACCAATCACCGAACACTAACTGACCATCCATCCATCCATCCATCCGTCCATCCATCCATCCATTCATCCATCCATTCATTCATCCATCGACTATTTTATCCATCCATCTGTCTGTCCATCCATCCATCCATTCGTCCATCCATCCATCCATCCATCCGTCCGTCCGTCCCTCCATCCATCCATCCATCCATCTGTCCGTCCGTCCGTCCATCCATCCATCCATTTATTTGTCCTTCAATCCATCAATCCATCCATCCGTCCGTCCGTCCATCCATCCATTCATTCATCCATCGACTATTTTATCCATCCATCTGTCTGTCCATCCATCCATCCATTCGTCCATCCATCCATCCACCATCTATCCATCCATTCGTTCGTCCATGCATCCACCCATCCATCCATTTATCCATCCATCCACCCATCCATCCATCCATCCATCCATCCATCTTCACCTTTCTCCAGGAATCACTCCATTTATAAATTGGACACATCCATTCAGCGTCCCATCCAGGCGTCTTTGCTTTGTACGTCTTGTTTTTGGGACACTCTAGACTCCTCAGACATGTCCTCCTTTCTTTAGCCTCTTTGGCCTTCAGGTAAAGGTACTTTGGAGGCTTGAGGCTCATCCAGGACTCCCTCCAGCACAACCGAAACACGTCCACTTCCACCTTGCGTTTCTGCCTGTGAGGCTTGGGGGAGGAGGACCTCCTGGGGGTTGGCGGCGGAGGGGGAGGAGGCGCAGCTTTGGCTTTTGGAGGTGGAGGAACAATTTTGAATTTGATTTTAGGTTTTTTTTCTTCTTCGTCTGTTCGAGTCGTTGCCCTCCTGAAGTCAGAAATCGCATCCTTAATCTGGTCTCCATTAGACCAGTGATACGTCCACTTCGAGAAAAGACTGTTGATCAAAATGAAAGGAAATTAAGACAATCCTTCCAATAAAATCTGCAATGTGAAATTTTTTTAAATATTATCCAGTCCTGGTGTTTGACCTGAAGTTAACTCCTCTTAATATTTATTTTACTCTTCGGATAAACATTTAACTTTTTGCTGAAAACTAAGTTTGGTCAATCAGCCAAAAGAGTTACACTATTTTCTTTTCATTTATTTATTTCCGCATCAGAACAGATGTCACCTCGAGACACTTTACATAATAACAAAGCGAGCCGAATCAAGTCCAGTAGCAGTAATTACAGTCACTGAAATATGGAGGACCATTTCTGCCAAAATTATCAATGAGTGTAGAAATAAATCAATGGCTTAATGAAGGAATTCATGATAAATTCAAAAGATAAAAATAGGAACCATACCAACTTATTTGATTAGACATTATGACTTAAATTAATATTTATAGCGTTTATGAAAAATTTAAATTAAAATGATTTTTATGTTTAGAAGTTTACATGAACAATATAATTTTTTTCTAATTTTTTTAAAATGTATGTATTTAATTATTTTTATTAATAATAATTTCAATTTTCTGTCACATTTTAATAAGCAGGATTTATCTGAATTTGTCTTTAGGCATGACTGTGAAACTATTGTCGAGTTATGGGGGAATAAATGTTGCCATCCTCACACTTTAAGGGAGCTTCTCCGCCTGAATTCGGCCTCCTGTTTGCACTGGTCCGCCTCGCTCTGGGCTCTCTTCTCCCACTGGTCTCTCAGACGTCCGTTGCTGAACGATCTCTTCTCGTCCTTTTTGGACAACATCGTCTTTCCTTTGAAAAACCACATAGAGAGACGGCTTTACTATCATTGTGTGTATCAGATTTATCGATCTCCCACTTAATTTTTCTCTCAATTGTGAGCCACACCCAGAAATATTCAACTCCTCCACTTGGGACATCCCCTTCTTCCCCGACCAAGACATATCGTCTCTAAACCCGACTTCTTCACACTTATGGAGCGTCAAAGTGGTCAAAATTAAATTAATCATAAAACATTTTTATGTAAATACCCATGTATAAATAATAGCTAAGTAAATAAAAGCTGACTGTGGATCCTTTTTTTGGAATAAAAACTGATTAAATTAAATGAAAAAAAATGATTCTAAAAAAATCTAATCTACTTTTAGATTTTTTTTTGCCAATAAACTTTCATGGTGTAACCTTTTTTTGTGTTTTTTGGCTCTACCTGTGTTCCTAATTGTTCCCAGCCGCTGTGTGTTTCATTCATTACCCTTTCAGTATATTTAGATCGGAGATTATTGTTCTTATAATTATTGTTCGTACATATATAAAATGGAAATTAATTATTTAAAAATCATCCACTGTGATTTTCAGCATTTTAGTTTTAGTTTCTGTCCCTCACAGTTGAAGAGTACCTTTGATACAAATAACATACCTCTACAAGCTTTGTAAGTGGGAAAACGTCAAAAATCATCTGTGTATCAAATAATTCATCTCCCCACTTTATACTTTATACTTTATCGCACAAAAGTCACGTCAGATATCAAAGATAACTTTGTGTCATTTGAGCTTTTTTTTTTTTTGTTCTACAGTTTAGGACAGAAAATTATCATTCACTTGAGTTTTCTTTTATATTTATCAGTAATGCTGACTCAGTTATTCCATGTACCAAACATTTTTAAATACATTTTTTTATAAATAGAATTTGTTAACTGTGGTAAATCATACGTGGGATAATTGCTTTACTTTAGTAAATGATTTTACGTTTCTCCAAGCATCATTCCATTCATTATCAGTAAGGTTGCTGGCAGGTTTCCTTTCCAACAATTCTTTTAAATGGGCAGGCTTCTTTAAATTGGGACGTATTGAAGCATTTGTAAAATATTCTACTTAAAATAGCCAACGTGGTCAAAAAAATCCCAAAAACTTGTCTTTTTGGGCCTTATTTGTTGTGATGGACTAAGTGGGTTTCTCATGATAAAATGTTCTTTTTCAAAACACTGAATTTTCCCACTAGATTATTAAATAAGATCAGGGTAAAATCTTCGCAAGAGATCGAGTTTGTTCAGTTGTTAAACCGGAGATTACTGAGCCTTCTCTTGGTGTCCTGTTCACCTTGTTTTTTGACCAACCCAGATATTCTGACACTATTTGTGTTTTTTTTTTTTTTAAATACAGTGTCTTTCAATGCTGTTTTTGTTTTTATTTTCTCTATGTTGACTAGAAATACATGCAAAATTACATTGAAGTGTCTCAATACGGTGCAAGTGGTGAAATGTATCTACCTTACCAAAACCGGAGATTGGTAATAAGGATGAATGGTCTGTGAAAAAACTCAGCATGTGTGATTTCTGGTCCAAACTTCAGCTCCTAAAAAGGTAGCATGAGTTGAATATAGCAAAAGCTCGGCCAGCACTTGGTTAATTGACCGCTACGTAAATCCAGTCTGGGTCCAGTCTGAGGGCATAATGTCTGACTCATCTAACTGTGATGAAAAACAAAAAGCAATGCTCTATAATTAAACACTGAGACCCCCCCCCCCCCCTGTATCTCCAACTGGGAAAGATGTTTGTACTAAGAGATGGTTTATAATCTATAACCACTCATTTTATGCTCGGTCTATTAACAGAGCAACGCTTTTCTTGTGAAAGGAAAGCTACGGATAGAAAATATTTTGTTTTTACATGAATTTGTAAGAGCAACGTAGGTTTTTAAAGATCGGCTGATATTAAAAGTAACTTCACAAGCCTTGATCCAGGACTGCCTGGAGGATTTACTTCGGATTTCAGCTTCATCCGTCTAAATGAATGACACAAAATTAGAGGATGACTTCAGGGATCCTCCACCAGCTGCTGTCAGTGACAGAGTCAGTCCTCCTAGCAAACCCAACAATTTTACCAAGCTGACAACGGTCTAAAGCCAACACATAAAGATGTGAATCCACAACCGATTATTTGAACTTTCTTTGAAATATTCAGACGAAATGGTTTATGCATTTTCTGCATGTAAATGTAAGTTTGGCAAACAAAATGTCTTAATTTGAAACAGAAGTTGGCTTGTTTTCTTCTTTAGCCATCCAGGGCAACACAGACCCATAACCAGGCACACATTCATACCTGACAATTTAGAGAGCTCAAATAACTTAACAGACAGGTTTTGAACTGTTGGCAACAGGTTTGCAAGACAGCTTTTATTTTAATAGTCTTGTGGCAAGAACATTTGCACATTAGCTAAATAGTTAGGTCAAAGCTAAATAGTTAGCTAGCTAGTTTACCTTGTTAACTTTATATTTCGTTCAAAGCTAAATAGTTAGCCTGTCAGTTTAGCTTGTTAGCTAAATACTTAGTTCCAATTTAAACACTTAGCTAGTCAGCTAGGTTGTTAGCTAAATATATAGTTCAAACGAAATAGTTACAAAGCCAGTTTAGCTTGTTAGATATTTACATAAAAGCTCAATAGTTAGCTAGCCAGTTTATCTTGTTAGCTAAATATTTCGTTCAAAGCTAAATAGTTAGCTAGCCAGTTTAGCTTGTTAGCTAAATATGTAGTTCAAAGTCAAATTGTTAGCTAGCTAGTTTAGCTTGTTAGATACATATTTAGATCAAAGCTAAATAGTTAGTTAACCAGTTTATCTTGATAGATAAATGTTTAGTTCACAGCTAAATAGTTAACAAGCCAGTTTAGCTTGTTAGATAAATATTTAGATCAAAGCTACATAGTTAGCTAGACAGTTTAGCTTGTTGGATTCATATTTAGATCAAAGCTACATAGTTAGCTAGACAGCTTAGCTTGTTGGATTAATATTTAGTTTTCTATCAAAATATTAAGTTTTAAAATGTGACATTTATGAATGAATAAATAATTCAGAGGCAAATATGACTTGGAAAAATTAACCCCAATTTATTTATCTTATTACAGGCTAAACCCAAATTATTGGTGTTAACGTTTGGCTGTTTAAACTTACCAACTTAGCCCCATACAAGGCAACTGCTCCCACAAGCAGCTGTAAATTACATTATAGGTAATAAAATAAAATATCTCGACATTCTGAAGGGAATTCAAAAGCAGAAAAAGCAATGTTGGCATATCTAAAAAGATATGCAGATAATATGCACGAGGAAGCCTACATCATAGAGAGAGAATGGTTAAATTTAAATGAAAAGAAAATGTAAAATTAAAATTGATCTGAAAATATTCAGCTCGGCTAAAGTTTATGCCATTCACTTTAACACAGCTAAATTTATAAAACATTTTTAAATGAACCTAATTAGCTTTAAGATTTCTGTTCCTTTAGTCTGAAGTGAATAGTCTCTGTTGACCAACTTTCAGCGCAAATCATGCAATCACACTTTAGTTTCCACTCCAAAACGGAACTGTCAGCCTGGTTGTGTAAAGATGTCTTTTCTGTTTTCTTTCAACAATATGCAATAAAAACAGACAGAAAACATCATATATCTTAGGATAAATATGTATTCCATGTAAACAGATAGAAAATACTCACTCGTTTCTGTCATTTTCTCTCAGTTTGTCTTGTTTTTACTTTCCTTATCATGAATTAATATGAACGCTGAATCCACCTGCATGTATCTCTGTGCATTTGACTATATCTGTTCCTACAATGTTCCTTCAGCTCAACGTTTGGCCGACTTACTCCGAGTTCGTCCTGAATAACTGCTCTCAGCGGGCCGGCTTTCCTCCTCCTATTTTAACTCCACAACACATCCAGGGCCGCTGGTCTAAATTTAGAGATGGAGTGAGGCAGCCAGCGGGGAAGAGACAAGGATTAGACGAAAAACACATTAGTGAAATGAATCTTTATTCAACAGGTGCAACAAACATGGCAGCTGCAGGCTGCACTCTGACTAGTTGTTGCTCCATGCATGGGAGACGCTCAGCAGAAAACACAACAAAGATGTGACTTTAAACACTGTGTCACCGCCTGGCTGGAGGCCAATCATCTCACAGATATTTATAGAATAACAGTCATTTACAGCTGCTCAGTGGAAAGGAAGGTTTTTAAAAGGTTAGTAATATTACATGATGAACAGACGCACACAGGCTTTATATAAAATAATCAATTTAGTTTTCTCTAAATATTTAACTTTTTTCATAACTGAAGTAATAAATACAAATTACGGACAACATCTAATACTGTGATTAAAATGCACCTTCCGCTTTCATGTTGGAAAGTTTGTAACATTGTGGGTATAAAAGGGTTTGATTTTAGTTATTTTATTCATTTATATGTATTTTTATTTATTTACTGTTATCTTTAGAAAACTGCTTCAGCATTTCTGTTTCCTGTTTGCAAACAAGTTACCATTCTCACTGCAGCGCAGCTAGCTGCTACAGGAAACTAGAGTTTTAAACTCCACACGTCGCTTTGAATGATTTGGAGATGTTAATACTTGCTGGAGTTTTGGTTTGTTAATATCAGGAAAAAATATTAAAGTCAAAGCTGAGACAGAATTTCCTTTTTTTTTTTATTACTGTTTTTAATTGAAGCTAGCATTAGCAGAGCAGCACGGCTAGCTGCTACAGAAAATTAGAAAAGCAGCCGTTTCAAGCTTCTATTAACTTGGTATTGTTTATGATGAGTCGAGTACCCTTTAGACAAAAAAGAATGCAGGGAGCAACTTTCAATAGTTTTCAACAAGGGTTTATCCCGTGTATATATTTAACGGACGAGCCTCAGTGACGTCACCCGTAGGTTTCTGAAGAGCTGAACTGAAGCCAACAGGGTGGTTCTCTTTACCACCATCTTGACTGCGTCATTTCTCTCATTATGCTAGGAAAATACAAAAAAGGAGGAAAGAGGTGGAGCTGAGAGTGGGGCTGTGAGGGTGGGGCCGAATGACGATTGACACTGTGAGCTGATGTAGCTAAAGGAGGTTAGCACGTGCTTTTAGCTAGAAAACTGTGTGTGAGCAACTCCGCTGCCCTTCTTCAATAATTTTGTCAAATAAAATCGTGAAGCCTTTTTGGTCCGTAACTTTCACTAAAACTGTGAAATTTAATTAAAACTTATTTTAATAATCAAAATGTAAAGAAGAAACCTCAACCCAATTTTGACCAAGCAGTGTTGTCTTAAATGCACAGAAGAAATATAATTTTACTTACTCAGAAAAATGGAGCAGAGACTTCTAGTATGTTGTGTAGGTGCAATTAATACCACAACACAGGCAGAACATGCTAACTTTAAGCAGCCATCTTTGTCCAATAAGTTCACGCTTAACATCCGAACACGAATAAACATTGTGGACGCAACTGATAGTCAAGTTCCTCCACTAGCGCTAACACTGACGCCTCATCTGAAACCTGTATGTCAAAAGGACACTCCAAGAATTATTTATAATTTCAAGATTAATTTATGTCGAAACGGATGATACTGCTATTTTTGTGGGACTTCCGCGTTGGCATCAAATCTGGACGGCAGAGTTTGTACCTTGGTTCAACCTCGAATGTCGTTTGATGCATATAATGCTACAGATTCACTCACCAACAAATGTTATGCAGCTGTGCTCGTGAAACCTAAAGTATGATCCCCTAATGTATGGACAGAAACTTTATGTGTGTCATAAAGCATTAACCAATTATGCCTCTGGGGATCCGTGTCCAAACCAAATCGCAGTAGCAGTGGTGCAGTGCTGTGTCCCGTGTTGCAATAACAGAAATTATGCCAATAAAACAGTATGATTACCACCGCCTTCCTCTGGACGAAAACGAGAAGCTCTCAGGGTACTCTGGCATCCTCCCACTGCGCAATAAAGATTCCTTTTAAGACAGCTTATTTTTATAAGCTATGTGTTGACATTATGTTGATTTCTCCCTTGCGTTTAGGAGCTTTTTTATTCCTGATAGAGTTACAACCAACAAACAGCTGGAAATGGTCAAGTCCTGAACTCAGAATGAGTGAAAAAGCGGCAAAAGTTGTAAGAAGAACCTTCAGGAAGTGGATCCAGACACATTTAGGCATAAAGGAAAGTTTTCCTGCTTGGAAATAAACATTTTTACAACATAAAAAATACTTTAGATAAATGTTTTGCTGTTTTAATCAAACCAGACTGGGTTTCCTCAACATGCACAGGGTTCATGGTGACTCTGTTTGATCTGAGCATGTGCAGTGAATGTTGTGTCACTGAGCAGCAGGATACCTCCGTCACCTGTAACAAGACCCTCAGATCACTTTGCTGCTGGTGTACCAAAAACTGCTCACACTATTTTTATTTCAACCAAATGGTTTAGGAATGTGTTTGTTTAAACACCCCCAGGTGGAGCTACCAAATTCTATGAATCTGAAAATGGATATACGTAGTTTTTTATATTTACAAAGTTATCCAGAGGGACACAAATCTGGACACAGATAATTATTTTAACGCTGTTGTTGGAGCTTAATATAGTCCTGCAGATGTTTAAGCACGCACTGATCTCCTCTGTTTGTTCCTCTTCTGCGTAGTCATCTCTTTAATCAAAGTTTATTTTAATTTTGCTCATTAAAATTTCTGTTTCCTAGTGAATCTGACATCTGTGATTTTTCTTTTTCTGGTGTTTCCACTAGATGGCCCTGCTGTATGTTTTTTTATTTTTTTATCTTGTACTGGTTAAATCGAGCAAGTTCAAAATCAAGAAATTACCTTAAACACAATTTATTTAATGCGATAACATCAGAGAAACAGCCCATAAATAAGAAGTACATTTCTTATTTACAGAGAGAAAAACCCTTTATTTTAATTCTCTTAGAAAGAAAGTAAATTTTGTGCAGCAATTTGGCAGAGATCCTTAGTATGATATTGATTGAAATTTATTAACTCAATTTATGAACAGTTTCGCCATCTAGTGGATAGATATGCAAACATTTGAATGCACAGAAAATTCATCTGCAGAGTTTAATGTGTTACAGTGATTTTATAAACACCTTTTTGAAAATGATTAAAATCTCGGATTTATTTTTCCAAATAAAACCTATGAATTTAGGAAATCTTATTTGTTTTTCTTGGACTTGTTCTTTCGTAATTAAATATTTTCATGTTTAATCACGTATAATTTATTGATGTAAGTTATAATCTAATTGTAATTAAAGTCTCATTCCTAAATTCAAAGACAAAATGTCAAAGAAATGTTAACTAGTCGGCTAAACTTATTAAATGTCTGCCTGCGGGAGTAAAGGTGTTTTGTGTCAATAAAAGGTAACTTATAAGTCATAAATTACATCAAAACTCTGTTTGCCACACGTTGAGTATGAAATTTTTTATATATCATATATAGAAGGTGACTGGAACTACAAGTGCTTGATCTTATAATGAAGTTTATTTATAGAAGGTAATTAGTGGAAAGGACTAAGTATTTATCGACTTCCGTTTTGAAGATTTACGTTTTTTTTCTAAAAAAACAGGATATAATTAAAGTTAACTATGGTTCTTTATTCAAGAAAAAACAAACAAAAACAATAACTTAGATAGTTTATCTTTATAAACCGAATGAATTATACAAATAACTAATGAAATACCAAAAAAATCCACTAGATGGAGTCAGTTACCATTCTGTATGCATTAATAAAGCCATCAGGTAACTCCTGTAGCAATGTAGCACCCTGAATGAAGAAATGTGAAACTGATTGTTTTTTTTTCTTTATTAAGGAGTTAGGCATGACATTCACTTTTAACATCAGACAGTGCCGTGTACTTTCATCAACATATGCTTTCTCTTTCTCAAATTTATTATAATATTCTCATGTTAAAGTTTTAAACTACACATTCAGTTTTCCTTCAAACATCCTTTCCCTTCTTCCACTTTGCCTTTTGCCCCACAAATATTTAATAAAAATTATAACTGAGCTTTCTATCACAAAAGACATTCCCATTTCGTGAGCAAAATGCAAATAAAACCTAATTTAGATCCTTGGGTACAACACTGCTTCCTGACTAAGTCATAATTTCTTTGGCCGATTATTTTTATTTGACTTCAGGTCAGTATGGTGGAAGGAGGAACTTCCAGGATTCATCCCAACCCGGTGGTGCCTTGAAGCTTATCTGTTTTTTCAAGCTTTCAGGACGAACCAAGGACCTCCAGGACTCTCCCCATTCCTCCAGGAACTTCTTCTGGACAGCGTCTTCAGGCTTAAGCTTACTGTTTGAACCGCTGCCCTTCTTGGGACGTGGTTGGGTTTTACCCAGGAGTTGGCATCCCCCCCACTTCCTCTCAGATTGTTTCTCCTTCTCCATGCCATGGTACAAATGCTTTCTTGTTTTGATATTTGTCGTTACAAGAACCCTTGCATCACTGAGTTCTTTTAACCTACTTTTGTTATTTGGCTGAGCGTTCTGCAGGAGCCGGTAGGAATCTGCCCAAAATGTGGCAGAAGCAACAGTTTTGTTAAAGTTGGAGATGTTATTGTTTTGTGTCTTATTTCTTCTTGACCACAAATCCAGGTAGTAACCAGGGTTCTGGGAACACTCCATCCAGGGCTGATCCAGTTGGGGCATTGGGTTGGCAAGCCTGAAAGATCTTCCCCATTTACATCCGAACTCACTCACAAAGGGATTTTGCTGCTGAGTTGAACTAATTTTGCTTGGGTGGTGGTTTAGAAGTGATTTGGCACTCCATGAGGAGCTCCACTCTTTATCAGGGTATCTTTGGCCAAATATCTTGTTGTCAAATGTGCAGCTCACTTTAGACTCCACTCCTCCTAGGGACTTTGTGCTTTTTGGGTGTTGGATTTTGGTGGATTCATCCACCCACCTGTCTGCAGGTACTACTCCAGTACAGTGTGGTGTGTGGTAGATAGACCACTTCCAGCCTTCCCTCCACTGAGCAAAGGATGGTTTGCCATGACTCAACTGAGTTTCTGTGACCTTCCAGGCATTTTGCCAATCGGATATGGAGCTGGCTTGACGTTCATGTTCCCTTGAGTGATCAGGAGGACTTGACTTCCCTTTGCCAACTTGTCCCTTGCCTTGTGCAGGCTCTGATCGATGCTGATATCTTGAGAACTTCCAGGATTCTCCCCAAACCCGCTCACTTGTTGGGCCATTTTTAGGAAATTCTTCCACCGAAATCTCACTCTCGTGCCTCTCCCAGTTCACCCGGATATGTGTTGAGGTGTACCAATCTTGCCGCCACAGCTCAGAGTTCTGATTCAGAGGCAAGGAGGTGAACTTCCAGGAGTCTTTCCACTCTGAGGCAATAGGCCTTAAGTCTTGCCCTTTCTCAGACTCTCTGAAAGGCTTCAGAGGATCCAGCTTGTAACGTCTCCTCTCTTCTCTTATTCTGTGTTTTAGTATCTTCCAAGAATCCCTCCATTCAGAAGGGGGCAGTATTTTCTGCAGATGCTTTGCAAGAAGTAGCTTTGATGGAGGGAGTTCCTTCTTTGTGTGATGTATCACATCATGTTTTAGTTGCTCGTACCAAGGGTCCACTTTCTGAATTGAGAAACTGCCCTGGGAGTTCTTCTCCACCCTTCGGATCTCAACCTTTGGCGGTAAGGCTTTAATGACTTTTTCTATTTCCACACAAGGTTTTGAGTTGTTCTTTGGTATCTCCCATGACTTGTTCCAATCATCAGTCGCTTGAAATTTATCGTAGAACTGAAGGTCTCCCTTATGAGATGCAAAGGTATTCTTGTGAAAAGCATCTCTCTGCAGGCTATGATTGCCAAAGCCATGGTCATGGTGTTGGTTCTGAGAGAAACTGTGCTTGTTGTTGAAGGCGACTGCTGCTGTTCTCCATGAACTGGCCCACTCTGGACTGTGAGCTATCTGATGACTAGGCAGCTTGGAACTGCTGGGGCTGTGGTGGTTGAGAAGCCTCCAACATTCCTCCCATTCTGGACTTACTTCTTTAACTTCTTCTTTGGTGTTGCCCACAGTCCCATTCGGTAACCCTTCGTCTGCTGGCTTGGTGGACATCCAGGAATCACTCCACTCTGATGAACACAAGATTTCATTTTGATGTTGGGTTTCCAGCAGTGAAGTGAAGAATCCATGTTTAGAGAATTTCTCATCATTTAAAGCCGAATCCATCATCATTTTCTCAAATCTTTTCCAAGATGTTTGCCATTCTTCAGTGGATATATTCAGATCTAGCTCCTGTGGTTCCACCATCCTGTAATTGGCTTTTTTCCAGAGGTGATAACTTTGTGGATCCACCAGGTTGGGCTCGGTTGGCCAAGCCTTACCTTCTTCTGAGCGGGGTTGATGGGGGCCAAACATCCAGCACTGTCCCCAGTCTGAACTTACACTGGAGCCCTCTGCTGGGGATGGTAATGACTTGTTGAACTTCCAAGCTTTCCCCCACACTAGAGATGAAGGCTGAGTTTGGGTGATTGACATGAGTAACTGTAGTTTGCTGAAACTCTTGTCTTGCCCCTTTTTGTCCTTGAGATTTGAGGCAGGAGCAGAAAAGCCTCTTGGTTGGAAACCTGGTCTGCCAAGGGTACCCGGACTTCTACCGAGAGAAACTGCCTGAGGAACCAGTGGTGTCTTGCTCTTCCAGATATTGTCCTCTGTTTGGCTATCAGAAGGTTTAGCTTTCCTCTCCACTCTTTTGTATTTTCCCATCTTGTCAGTCATACGGTCTGCCCAGTCCTTGTTGATGCTGTGCAAACAAACAAAACAAACAAACAAACAAACAAGAAAATGTAATAAAAGTTAGAAAAGCAAATGTATTTTTTAGTTTTTTTGCAGAGCTGGTTTCTTAATTGTTTTAGACTGACATGTTAAACTGCAGTTATAAGGTTTTGTTCCCAGTATACATTTTCTGGGGGAAATTTTTGCAGGTCCATCTTTTAAACACCTTTTGCAAATATCCAAGAAAGGCTTAGCTCTTGCTTGGAGGATTTCTCCAGAAAAGCTTCCTACTCCCAAGGTATCGGGCCATCCCAATATAAAGATAAATTCATAGATGTGACTACAGCAGTGGACGGCTGTTCTGTTTATATCCAGACCTATGACGGCAACCATTACGGGGTGAAGGTGGGTTACTGAAGGGTAAACTGATGCTACCGTGAAGATACCATCTGACAGCTCTTAAATAACACAACAATGTTTCAATTTAGCCCTGCGTAGGACTGGTGACATTGAAATCATCGGTTAGTAATATAAGTTGAAATCGGTTGCATTAAAGCCTGTAAAAACCCCAGAAGCTAATACCTTAGCACCTCAGAGATGCTCGAAATTCACAGGGGAATATCGCTAACTATTCATATGGTTAACATGGTTAATTGAAGGAGTTTTGGGACAGATAATTCCTTATTACAGGCGACAAATCTACTGCCCCGATTGACTGCCATTAAATGGATATACACTGATCATGACTGGATATAAACTCCTCCCGAAGGACTCCAAGTGGTTCCAAACTTGTCTGGATGAGTATATGAACATAATATTTGCTAAAAAATAAGATCCAGGTTGAAAAAAAAAACACTTTTCCTTTAAAGGGTGCAATGACACCCCCCAGCCACCCCCTGAGGGTACCATTGCTGTGACGTGATCGGCCTTCGGACGAGGCCTTCGAAGGATGAACCCCATGAATTTGGACACATCTGTTGGGTGTTGTCACATTGAAGAGATCTCCACTTTCTGCACGACGACTTCAGCTGGTGCAGTAAATGTCTGACTGAAACCAGCGAAAATAGACTGCATGAAACATACATTTCCTGCAGCCTTATAGTGAGGGCCATAAATCATCATTCTGTCCAAGTATTCCTTACACGTCCTCTAAATCCGTTTGACTCTTCAGGCTGCCCTGGAAGGTGAGACCCGGAATGCATCCTTGGACTGGTCCCTTCTGTGGAGATCTGGTGACAAAGCTAACTGGTGACCTTTACTGTCCTGATGGATCAGTTTTCCTGTTCTGGACATCGTCATTTCTTAATCACTGTGATGTTCCTGAGAAGTTTGTTCTTAAAGAATAATTTCCAGATTTTCCCATCTTACGTTTTTCACACTTAATAAAACATTAATAGTAATGAATCTCTGTCTACAGCTGTTACCACCAGGAGTTATCTCTGTATCAGGGGTGGATAAAGTAGAGCTGCTCCTAAAAGTGAGACCTTTTCCAAAGATTACTGGGATTGGGAAATTATTGACAAGCTCCTAAAGAAAGAATTACAAAAGGATCATAAAAACCTTAAAGGTTGAATATGGAATATTTTGCTTAAAACCTATCTCTTTAAAAAAGTAATAATTCAACAGGGAGTTTAGAGATGTGCAGAATGAAAGTGCACTCTTTCCTTTAAACGTTATATTTAACCAACAATCATTAAAAAATATAACTTTTTCTGACCACCGCACTGTGTTTATATTTACGTCTTCCAGCCAAAAGCGGCGCGCCATTGCCGGTTGCCAAATACTATTGTAAACAGCTGCCTGGAGCTACGAGACATTTACTGTAGAAAAAGGAGGACTCAGTTTAGCTGCTCTGCCTGACCCCCAGAGATTTCATTATCTTTCTCAGAAGAGGAACGACCTTACATGATCAAAAACCAGAGTTAGTTTAGGTGAAGCCTACAGCAGATGGACACAAATGAAAAAAAGTTTCACTGCATCAAAATGTACGCGGAAATGGTGAAGTTTTTCACCGAGAAATGTAAGAAAGCTTGCTAACGGCTAAAGTTAGCTGTCGGTAAAACAGCTTTGCAATACTTGTGTATAACATTGTTCTTAGATATGAGAGCGTCAACCTCCACACCGAGAAAACGAAAGAAAAGAAATCAGTTTCCTCCTGCTCTCCCCAGTATAGCATGTTCACTTTCCCCGCTGTGGTGAGTTTCTTTTATAAATACTTTTCTAGCTAGCTTTCTGTACTGACATAGGTCTCCGACCGTACACCGCAGTCAAATACGCACACTGTGAAATATGTTGGATGGTTATGTAAATTCTAAAGTATAAATTCTGACTTTTATAGAGGACATCACCAAGAGGAGTGGAGGCTACAACTCAGCTACCAAAATAAGATGCAGAGAGGACGGGTACAAAAACTTATTGTTTCTGTTGACCTATATTTTGTTATAATTATTTGCAGTTTAATATTTTAAACTTATTAGTACAAAATAGTCCTTACCCTGTAAGATTCGTCGCTGGACATGATGCTGGCTGGTTACGGTCACAGAACTGGCATCCAGACGATTCAAAATTAAGTTTAGTTATTGCATCTACAACCTCAACACTCTAGATGTCGCTTTGGTGCCCATGTTCCATATTCAACCTTTAATGTGAATTTTAAATTAATTTAAGTAGAAAAAATGTTAAGCTTCTTTTTTTTTGTTCATTCACAGGTATGCCAGAGAACTTTATTTTCCTTCCAAGCAGACAGACTTTCCTATAATCTTGAAGTCCTCCAGGCTTTCTGGTCGCTTCCCAGAGCTTTTCTTTGGTCTTTGGCTGCTTTCTCATGCAGCTTCAGCCCATTAGCTGAACATGACAGCATATTTGAGTTTTGCGAGATTAAAAATGGTAAGGTCTCGAGTCTAAAGACCTGAACCTGGATGATATTTACCACGTTTCAGCTGATGGTTTGTTGGGAATCACCCTGTTGGAGCTAAAATCCTTGGTTTAGTCTAAAAACTGTTTGGGAATTTTCTTGGATTTTCCTTAGGATATTGGGACAAGTTGTGTTTTTCTGCCAGGCTATTGATAACAAAAAAACTTAAAGATTCAGATATTTTCACAAAACACAGTTTAATACCTTGAATTTAAGATCTTGCTGTTTGCATGGGTTTATGAGAAAACATTTCCTGGAGGTAATCCGGTGTTGGGATAGTGTTTTGGTTGAGGTAGTTGGACAAAAATTGCCATCGTTGGTAGCACTCTTTCAAATATTGTTTTAAAGTGTATTTTCCAGATGCAAACACCACTTTTATTATGTTAAGTGTAGAGTTGCAGGTAGTAGTGGGCAATATAAAAAAGGTATACATTTAGTCAAAGCTATAGATTTTGAGTATACCACCATACTGCAGTTATGCATTTTGATGATGTCATCAAGCTGTGCCTACATACATTGTATAATTGTTACAGAAGCATTCTGATGTTCAGTGTTCATACTAGATAATGGAAGTTTTTTGTTTTTAATTTAGAGGAAAACCAACCTGAAGTATTTTTATATTCAAATACATTCAGGTTTCCTTTCATGCAATTTTACATTTATGAATAAGTAGCCAGGAAAGCACAACATTTTGAAGTTTATTTTCATATTTAGCTGTTATTTTATTTAAAATATTTTCATCTTTATCTACGTTGTGAGAATTTTTTCGTTTCAATATTTTGGGGAAAAAGAAATACTTTTCACCTGCATTTTGCACATACAGTATGTGTCTGGAAAGTGAGAATGTTCATAAGCATTCATTTTTTTACCTATACAAAGAAAAAATATAGGCAATACCTATCGGTATCAAACATGCATTACATTATATCGCAATATAGATTTGAGGCCATATCACAGAGCCCTAGTTGCAGGCTCTACATATAAAATTGATTTTAGACACATTCTTTCTAGCGTTTCTTTTTCCACCACAACATAATGTTGTTGACGAATTGAACGGCCATATTGAAAGTCAAAGTCGGGGCAAGGAAATAAATCTTTGACTTTCTGTGTGGGGCATTTATTTTTCCCTCTAAAGAAGTCAGAATTTCCAAGTTGCACCATGAACTGCTAACCTGGCATCAGCCAGATCTATGTGTAGCCCCGCCCCGTGTCGAGCCTACACATTTTGATCTGGAATCTTTGCAGCAGAAACCGTCTGAAATAGGGAGCGCCATCTGGTAGAATACTTTGAGCTGATTGGAGGATGCGCGAGCTAGCGCCCGCCTGGCACTGGCTTCTACACGAGCATCAACCGGCGCAGCCATGTTTGTTTCACTTAGCTGGGCAGTTGTTACTATCGTCACAATTGAACTCCCGCTCCAAAGCACAATGCTGACAAACGATTGGTCCGGTCAAATATGGGTCAGTTTAGATTGGAGCGGTCAAAGAGGGATTCTCCTGAGTTTGGAAAACTCAAAATCTCCATCTTGCAGAGCAAGGTTATGAAACTGCGTTGAAAAGAAAAAGACAGAATAGAAAGCCTGAAAACCCCCTTTTCTCTTTTGGTACGTTCAGACCGCACGCTTTGTCAGCATCAAACAACACTCATAAAGCGACTAGTTCGACGCAAATACACAGAAGATACAGTTTTAATTTGAAGCTTGCAAAGCTCGTAGGCGGGCCTTTCTCTGCTGGATGTTTTAAACACTCGCAGATCGTGGTTGGCTAGGCAGCGTCGACGTCAGGCAACGTCACTACAGTGAGACGCTCTGATTGGTTGCCGTGCTGCGTCAAGAGCGTTAGAACCGTCAAAAGCTCAGCTAACTGAACTTCTGCGTTGCTGGCGTTTGGCGGGAAAAGCTTGAAAAGTTGATGGAGCCAACGCAAACAGAGCGCACAGAGACCGCGACGCTCCTCCAACTGCCTCAATCATAGACATAACATGTAATCTTGCTGCTGCTGAGGCTGCCATTTGGGGCGGTGTGAACACACCCTAAAGCCCAGTTTATGCTTCTCCGATCACAAATTTGCGCTCAGACGTATTGACGGAGACGTTTTTTGTTCATGGTTCTCCGTCTTTTCTCTCTACTCCCTATTGTTTTTTCAGCGTTGCTCGACCAGGACAGCAGGGGGCGCTAACTTTTCATGGCGTCTCTTCCTACAATCGCAGCGTCGTTTCAGTTTTTTTTCTAGGTTTGTGAACGCATTTCCCCCTCAAGGAACAATGGACGACAGAAAGTACGTTTTGATTAAGCTGTAAAGCTTTTTACTAGAAGTGCAGCTCAAAGAATCCTCTAAAAACACATGGAAACAAACACAGCAGACTGTTTTGTTGGTTTCCTACACCTCATTGTGTTCAAAGTCAGCAAAAGAACAGATTAGATAAATTATCCTTTCAATATAAAGCATGTAGTGGCCAAACAATGCATTAACTACTGTTTACTATAGAGCCCCATTCTGAAACGATATCTGGCTGTTAGTAAAACTGACCAATCAAATGCACACGCTCCTCGTTGACGGAGACGGATAATAAAAAAATGGGGATCTACTCCGTCCGTCCTTGAGTAGGTGACTGAGAGACCTTATGTCGACGGATAATGGTGTTGCGTCAGTCCGTCTCCATCAAAACGGAGAAGCATAAACTGGGCTCAAATGTAGTCAAGAACTCGGTTAAGAGTCGGGAATCTATGAAAAAACAAATCATGTCTGCGCCAAGAAATCTGTACAGCATCTAAAAACGATCAAACTCAAGGAATGGAGTGGACATAAGTTTTTTTTTAAAAGCAATCAAAGCCCAAAGACAAATTTGAAAGAGCTTCAGAAATACTGGAGAACTGCTGACCAAAACTCAAATATCATGAATTGATTCAATTCCGATTCTCAAGAGTTAGATTTGATTGATATCACGATCCAATTCGATTCGATCCGATTCAGTCTGATCCAGTTCGATATAGATATGGGTCAGTGCTATTAAGAAAAAAATTTCTGAGCCGTTATCTTAATTATATTAACATTATATATAAAGTATAGATTTTATATATATATATATATAGTTTACCAGGAAAAAAAAACTGTATTAACACCTTAAGAACCAATCCTCAAAACGGCTGTCTAGAATTTTTATTCCTATTTTTGGTTTAAAAAAATGGCAAACCATGTTAAACAATGAAACCGATTTTCGAATTTTTGAATCAATTCAATTCTTTTAGGTTTTTTAACACAGCCCTAGACTATTCTAGACCGGGAATGTTGGAGTACAATGGTTGGAAAAGCGGTCAAACTATAAGACCTTCAGAAATAAAGACCATTTTTAAAGAGTAGATGAACTTCTGACTGTTTGAAGAACATTAGAAAGAAACTAGGAGGACTTTTGCAAATACCTGTTGCTGTTTACATTTTCATAATCTCCAATTTAGTAAAAAAACTAGCAGTTGACGATCACTAAACACCAAAAAGGTAAGATTTAGTTGCTTATAAATAGAACACATATCAAACCGTGTCGTCATGTCCATGCCAAAAGAAAGTCGGCTGCAGTTTTTGTCAGAAATAGTTCGATATGACAAAGTATGCAGGATGAAACTCCAGCCTCTGAGTTCTGATATCAGTGCAAATGTCAAAGCAGTTTGGGTGAACGTGTGGATGTCATGCTGAGACACAGCTGACGGTGGGACTTTCTGTGCCGTTTGCTCAGAACTGCAATAAATGCATGCACAGATTTTTCCTGTTTGATTTCAGTTTCTGGTCTGCAGCCAGAGGTCCAAAGCGATAATTTGGGCATAATCGGTGTAGAAGTCTGTTAATAAATGGTTTAACAACAATTGTCTTTTAAAACTAGGGTGTAAATATCAGCAGAAGCATATTTCTCACGTCGGCAGAGCGCTCTTCTCCAGGCGTTCCTGCTCCAGACGCATCTTCTGTCCGTACTCCCTCGTTCGGATCTCCCAGACGTTCTTCATGATGGAGGCGTCGCATCCCACCGCCTCCGGGCTCTTCTCACTGGACATCTTCAGCCTGATTCTGACCTCCTGCAGGGAACAGACCCACGTTGGGGTTATTGTCACGCCCAGGTCCACGCAGATCGGTCTGACTGTAGTGAAATGTAAATGTGAGACCTCCTGCAGGGACAGAGCTGCGGCACCTTCCACCGGTGATAATCTGCGTGGAGACCCCGCTGACAGCTCTGCAAATTTATACCGACGCTCTGGGAGCCAATAACCAGCTGATAGATGTTGGGGGCTGTACCGGCTAAAAATACCCCCAACCCCTAACTACAGCACACACACATTTTACATGCTGATACTCACCGAAATACCTCTTAGCAAGTTGCACCTGCATCAACAGTTTTTCTTGGTCAATTTTTTTAGAAGTCAATCTTTTGTTCTCCTGATTCCTCCAGCTTGTTCATAAATGATAAATCTTCTTCACACTCAAGGGTTACTTTTGGAGTACCACAGGGTTCTGTGCTTGGACCAATTATTTTTACTATGTATATATGTAGATATGTCCATTTGTATAATAACAATTTCCGCAGTTATGCGTATGATACACTACTATATTTATTGATAAATCCTGATGAATGCAATCAGTTAGGTAGATTACAGGCATGTCTCGAAGACATAAAAACCTGGATGAGTCTAATTCTGCTTTTAAATTCATACAAGACAGAAGCTGTCAACTTTTGAAAAGAAGCTCTGAAAAAGAAACCACTTGATCACTTCATTTGGATGGCATTAAATCCGCCTCCAGTAATAAAGTAAACAACCTCTGTGGGCATTACATTTAAAGCCCCTTTTAAGCAGGTTCTTCCACTTCTGGAGTATTGCTAAAATTAGAAACATTCTGTCCAGGAGGGATGCTGAGAAACTAGTCCATGCATTTATTACTTCAAGGTTCAGAAACTCCACAAAAAACATTTAAAAGCCTTCAGTGTATTCAAAATGCTGCTGCAAGAGTTCTGATGAATATTAGAAAGAGAGATCTCATTTCTCCTATTTTAGCTTCTCTCCACTGGATCCCTGTTAAATCCAGAACAGAGTTTAAGATCCTCCTTCTTACGTATGGAGCCCGTCAGTCCCTCAGATTTATCGTACATCAGAGATCTGATTGTTTTATATGTTCCAAACAGAGTACTTTGCTCTCAGACTGCAGGTTTACAGGATCAGGTTTGTTTCATCTACAACAAATGCAACATTTATTTTCATGCGGCCTTGAAGACAAATCGATCGCAAAATTTGGTCCAAAGATAGCTGTAGTTTCACTTATTTTTTACATCCGGCGAGATATTTGGGATTGAAATCTGCTTCGACCAACCTCAAGTCTAGCTGCCATTAACTATCGGATCAAGGCTCTTTTTCCAGCCTTGAAAATTTAACGGTGGAGATTAAAAATGATTAATGAGTGACTATTCCTAAATTTTCAATGCTGCTGAGCAGGGGCGTATCCAAGAGGTGAATAAAGGGGGGCTAAAAGGGCCCAGGGTGGGTCTGGGACTGTAGCGCTAAAATAAAAACTAAAATGTTCTTTTTAGGAGTTTTTATATGTTTCATATATATATATATCAGTTCACTAGCTCCATTGATCGCCTGAAATCTTTTACTGTACGATTGCCTGTGATTTCGAAGTACGCGTCTGGGATGGGCTTCACAAAACTTAGACCTCAACCCTTTCTGAAAGGCCTGAATTGTTGTTAAAATCTGGACAACATAATCTAAAACGGAGCAGCATTCAAATGAGGACTTTGCGGCTGCTGCTGTGAGCTGCGCCACGGCTAGAGAGAGGAGGAATATGTGCATGGATTAATGGGGAAGAAACACCATACATAAGGTTGCCTAAGTCTCCTCCCCTTCCGGTTGGTCCGTGGTTCCCCAGGCCGGAAAAATAATGAATGGAAGTCAATGGAGCGATAAAAGTTATTTTCTGGTCTAATGATGTATATTTTGACTGTGTCAGTTGATTTGGGATTCGTTTGATAACAGCGATTTCATAGCTTTACAGCTTACGGCTTTGCCTTAAAATCGGATTTAAAACCAGGACCTGTACCAAAAGATGGAACATCAGCTCCCAGGATACTGTAAATTATAGCTTAGTGCCTCATTTAAATGTATCTCATGTGCACTTTTAAACTCTCTACACACGTTTAGCTCTCACAACATTCTTCATGTTACTCTGGTGAAAGCCAGGAACATTGAGCGTTCGTCTGCTTGTTGCCGAGCCTGAATAAGATCACAGTCCTCATGTGTTATTTAGGTTTTACGGGAATGTATGCGGATCATAGTATGAGGCCCACAGCCGATCCCATATCTACCCAGTTGGAAGTTCCCCCTTTCACCTTTCACTTTCTAGATCTAGCGATGAAAGGACAATTATCGCCGCTTTAATATATCAATCAAGTTCTGTTTTTTTCTCTTTCTGGACTTTTATTAATCATTCTCTGATTGAGGTGTTGATGTTTGGACAATTATTCCCTCTGGTTCCGAATGCTGTGCAGTTGAAAGGATTTCTGGTTTTACTTTTTGTTTTTTCGGGCACCTTGTTGTGGTTATGCTGGTGTCAAATGAGATGGATTAGCAGTACCTGGCAACAACTGATGGTGGCCAGGACATATACTGGGGAATATCGTCTCTGCCGCCAGGATATTTAGCTGCTAGCATGTCAGAACGCCAGCAGCAGTCTTCAGTCAGAGGCTTTCTCGGGTTCATTGTAAAACTGACTGCTACTGGAGATCCTTCCTTCTCACAGCGTCGCCAGCGGCGATGATTCTTTGAAAATACTTGGATGATATAAATTACGACAACATCTAGCTTCTCTTTGGGATTAATAAAGCCTCTTTGATGCCAAATAATCTAAAGAAGAGCAGCGTCCATTTCTGCTGTTGAGCCGAAAACCTCGAACGATGACATGACTGACGTCATCGTTTCCAAATGTTTTCGCTTTGCGTTTAATCAGCCATGGGTCACCTTGCCGTTTCTAAATCGTTTTACTCCGGAGTCCGTTGTCAAACCTTTGTGGGTTTCATTTATGTATTTTTCCTTCCGCCTAGCCATAATGCTGTTACAGTAGAAACGAGAGGCCAAAACACAGCAAGTTTTACTGTCCTGTGATTATGAGGAACCGTACTACAGATGAAAGGGGCCCGAGATCGGAGCCCTGAGGAACCCCGTTACTCCCTTTGGTTTTTCCCAGGTTTCTGATCACTGTATGACACAAGAAATAGCCAAATGAGTCACTTCTCACACCGTAACGCTGCCATGGATAAACAGTGGGATACATCCACATGATCTCCAGTAGAATCCTCTTCCCAGAATCCAGGAACTGTCTGGTGACGATCTGTTGATTTTCCATCATGACTTAAGTGGCACAAACATCTTTACAATCTTCTAATTCCCAGTAAGATTCTGTTGATTTTCATTCGTTTCAACACGTTTCTATTTGTGCTTCTTATTTCATCAGGCTTTTTCTGAAAAGCAGTTTTTCACCTTAAATCTGTTTTATAATATCCTACAAAAAGAATTCAAAGAACAAGACTCTTCTGTCTCTTTAAATAAGCCGTGATGCCCAGAAATTGAGAAAACGTAACGTCCACATGTATGGGCCGTTAAAAATCCAGAGCTGTGTCTGATTTACAGCTACGATATTTGGGTGAGGCGCAGATAGCCTGTCAGGCTACGGCAGTGAAAACAGAGCCACACAGACTGCACCCACGTGTCCTCTTTGACATGTAAACTGGGCCGCAGTCAGAACCACATCAAAACCTGAAACGCGGAGGAGGAAATTATGAAAAGCATGGGGCTTCTGCATACGTGGGTTCTCTCTGGGTACTCTGACTTCCTCCCACAGGCCAAAAACTGAGACTCAGATTATTTATCTTCATTACACCCAAAGAGTTTTATATTTAAGGACTTAATTCGGTCGGCTTTCAGTAAAAAATAAAAATAAAAAAACGTACAATTTTATTTTTTTTTAAAAACAACATAAAAATGCATACATGAATAATAAATAATAATAAACTTATTAATTATAAAAACTGCCTTTCTCGTCTTTCAGCTACTTCCTGATCCATAATGGTCGCCTCTTCTACTCTACATTCTCTATGATTTTCCTCATTTATCAGCTCTTCAAAGTTCTCTTTCCATCTTCCCATCACACTCTTGGCACATGTCAGTACATTTCCATCCCCATCCTTGGTCACCCTTGGCAAGGCAAGACAATTTTGTTTCCATAGCACACTTTCATCACAAGGCAGTTCAAGGTGCTTCACATGATTCAGTGATAAAGAAACCAAATACATGATTACAGAAGCATGATTAGAGAAAAACAGAAACATATGGGTTTAACAGATAGACACAATCAATTAACAAGAAAAGACGATGTAAGGAACACATTTATTCAATTGATATAGATTAAAAACAGGTAGAACACAACAGGTTAAAAAGGAAATAAAATATAAGAATAAAAGTTAAACCGCCAGAGTCAAATAGTGATCAGAAAGCGCAATTTAGGGCTCAGAGACAGATCTGAAAAGTGGAGTTTTAAGCTTTGATTTAAAAGAGAGAGAAAACGATTCAGCGTTTTTGCATTCTTCTGGAAGTTTGTTCCAGATTTGTGGAGCATAGAAGCTGAAAGCTGCTTCTCCATGTTTGGTTCTAATTCTAGGAATGTTTAGTAAGCTAGAGTTGGAGGACCTGATTGGTCTGCTGGGTTGGTATAGTGACAGCAGATCTCCAACATACTTTGGTGCTAAACCGTTCAGTGATTTATAAACTAGTAGGAGTATTTAGAGGTCTGTTTTCTGAGCTACAGGAAGACAGTGTAAGGACCCTTACCTGTTGCACATCTTTCCAACTCGCCTCACCAATCTATACAAATAATTCTCTCCCTCTTTACTATCCAGCATAAAGGTCATCATACGCCCTTTTTTTCACCTTTTCCACCTGTACCTTCACCGTGTGCTGCATCTCCCTGTACCCAGTGTCCCACTTCTTCTTCTTAGCAAACTTCTTTCTCTGTATTTGCTCCTGGACTTCATCGTTCCACCACCGAGTCTCCGTCTCTACTTTCCTCCCTCCAGATGACTCACCAAGTACCCTCCCATATATGTCTGTCTCTCTAATCACATCAGCTGTAGCCGTCCAGTCATCAGAAAACCTCACAGCACTCTTCTTTTTTCCATTTCCATCACTTGGACCTCTGCTCCGCCTTTGTTCTCTTCACCTTCCTCGCCGTCAGTTTCATCCTACAGACCACCATCCCACGCTGTCTAGCTACACTCTCACCCACCACTACTTTGAAGTTACAAATCTCCTTCAGATCACAACGTCTACTTAAGATAAAGCCCACCTGAGTGCTCCCACCTCCGTGTTCCTGCCTGTTCTGGAAGAAAGTGTTTACAGCGGCCATTTGCATCCTTTTTTCCTGTGACTCGCATGTTTGATTTGGATTAGGTTTTACGTCGGATGCCCTTCATCCTGACACAGCCCTCTGCATTCTTCTTGTGACCCCTAAAAATAAGGTCTGGGTTGAAAAAAACACAGAAAAAAAGAGTAAAAATTCCCCTTTGATTCAACACGTCTGGCCAGAACATGGAGGTGACAGAGCTCACCCACGCATTCCCTACCCATACCTCCAAACTAACAACCTAAATACATTCAGCAGTCACATTTTTATCTTTCCAGCACCTCTCCCTCCGTCTTCCTCTCCAGCTCCTGAAGAACCGGTTCATGCCAGTCTGACGGTACCCTTGAGGCTGGAACGTCCAGTAGATATCTTGTCGCTCTGACGTCTGTCTTCCCACTGATCTGACACATCTTTATCAAGAACATCATGTGAAACAATAAGCGTGTGTTCTCTAACTTGACCTCCTGTCCAAATCACTCAGGCACAGACTGAGTGATTAAATCCAAATATTTTCTGCAACATCGGAACTGAGAGCTGGGTTTGGTGTCACGCCGCCTGGGTAAACAGCGTTCCAATTGACGTAATCAGATAGTCGGGATTCCAATAAGGCCCAAGTAGCCATTGTTGGTAGTACTTCTTAAAAACACTGTTTTAAGCTGTGCTTTCCATTAGTAAAAAAAAACACCTCTCTTATTTTGCTTCATTTTAGACAGAACCCGTCTACGGAGAGCCGTGCCACTCTCTATTCAGTCCCATTGTGACGAAATGTGGTTGCAGTTCCACCAGAGTTCCACTGGGGGGCGATCACCATGAGTGCAGGATCATTATTCTCTTTTACCCGATTGCCGTTGAGAAATCTAAGATTTGATTGTAGGTTTTACAAGTTCATCATGAGTTATAGGAGGAAAGTTGAATAAACGAGTATTTATGTCCTTTTTACTTTCTTACAGGTTGAGTTGTTGTTGCCCATAGCTTGCTAGCATTTTTGCTAAGGACTGATTACGACAGGATGTACCGCTTTACGGCATCGTGGCATCCGAAGCGGTACCAGAATGTTGAGGCGGACTTTTTCGCCCAAGTTTTTTTTTCCAACGTGACAACTTTTTTTGGGTTGCTAGCACTGTTATCTGCCTATGCTCATGTATGTAGTGTGAAATTTAAACGGAACAACAAGGTTTGCCGTAAAGCAGTATCTCTGGTCGTACGATGCGTATCATGTCATTGACATTTTAAAGTACTTTTTTGAAGCAAATAAGTGACTCTGAGAAATCGAACACCCAGCAATGTGTTATTTCTTTGCATCTACTTTCGAAAAAATCAAAAATCAAATCACTGGACAAAACATTATATCCTGAGAAAAGTGGATTTAGAGGGGTATTGCTCCATAGACCTCCATTCATTCTGCACTCGTCATGAGAGCGCCCTCACATGGAACCAGAGTGGAACTGCAACCAGTTCAGAAGCTAGGATATGCAAGAGTTCTCTCTTCATTATACATTCTCTGGTTTAGAGTTGAGGGCTCAACGCGTAAGCAGAAACTGCTTTTTAGGTGGGCCCAGTAAATAAATGGGTGGCCCATGTAAAAATTATTAAAATCAATTTATTTCCAATGTTCCACGGTTTTTTTCAACAGATTTGTGTCTGTATCCATCAGAAACTGCTTAGAACAAAGCATCTGGGCTAAATAAAACCTACAAAACTGTAGCATAACACAGGTAGCCCATGTCAGCTCTTTGATTTAAATAACAGTTATGTTTAGGTGGGATTTCAGCTTCATTGGAGTTCACTCACTGTTGGGGCAATGAGCTGGTTTCTGTACATCACATCTGATCAGCGGCAGTCTTATGCTGATGAAGAAACTCAAGTATAATCATAACCACTGTCCGATACCAAATGCTTTAAACAATTATTTGATTTGATAAGGGTTCATATCAGGGCAGCTCACCCTGCAGATTAATATATATTTAGAAGATGTTAAATATGTTGCTGCATCACTGGAAATACCACCAGAAGTTAAACAAAGCCAGATCTTATTTTTCACTCGAAAACAATCCACACTGGGTAAAAATTGAATCTCATGATTTAAAATTACACTTAGCTTCATTTATATACACTGATACAGTAAAAAATCTGCAAGAAAACAATCAAAAACCCTTTTTCTCGAAGCACATGGTGAAGTTCAGGTCAAAAAGCATTTAAAAGAAATGAATTCTTTATCACAATTTAGTCCAGTTTGGGGTAACCAGCTCTTTGTACCAGGAAGAACAGATGCCACGTTTAAAATGTGGGCCTCTAAAGGACTTAAAACTATTTACGATCTGTACCCATCTCAATCAGATATCTTCATGTCCTTTGCGGAACTAAAATTAATCTTCAACCTTGATAAAAAACATGATTTCAAATATATCCAATTATTTTGTGAGAGCAAACCAAACAAAATTCCTCTCTCAGCTGGAAAAACTGATGATTAAGGATAAATTTAGAAAAGGCATAATCTCAGATTTTTATAACCTGTTAATATCTAATGCATCAAAGAATTCTAAAGAAAAATTACAATCATGGAATAAGGACTTATCGCTAAAATGAATGGGCGAGGTACTAAGGTTCCTACTATGTCCATTGATAGTCGATTGAGAATACTGCAATTTAAATGGCTAAAGCGTCTGTACACCACACCAGTACTGTTAAATAGATTTAGTAAGAATATACCGGATGTCTGTGTAAAATGTAGATCTAAAGGTTAACTAATACACTGTGTGGGAATGTCGTCAAATTCAAATCTTTATGGAAGAAGTTGAAACTACAGTGGAAAAAAAATATTTCAAAAAAACTTAGCTTTATTTCTTTTGGCTTTATAGCCAGTGAACCATAATTTTACGACAAATTAAAGTACATTTATTAACATCAGCTTATTGATGGCTAAAAACTGTATCGCACATTTTTGGAAAAAACACTAATAGACCCAGCGTAAAGCAGTGGCTGAAACGGATGTTATCCAGTCTTCCTTTAGAAAGAATCATATATATCCTAAATCCAAACAGCACTTGTTTGAAGAAATTTAGGGACCCTTAACAATTCTGTTAGAGATTTTCACAATTCAACAGGAATCTGATTTCAACCAGTTTTAATAACTCCAAACGTAAAATCTCAAAAGTTATGGACTGCTCTGATAATTTGATTTCGGAAAAAAGAAGCCAATGTTCCATGTCTCTTTTTTTGTTCCATTTTTTTTTTGTGCTTTTATGTAGATTTTGATGCAGAGAAAATGCCGATTTTCGGCAAAAGTTACTTTAGGTTTTCTGTGAAAGCGTTTAGCGGACTACAACTGCAGAAGAAGAAGGAGAGCGAGGGTCGTAGCCTCCAGGACGAAGAAAGGATTATTAAACACGGAGAAAACCTCTCTAAATCTGACCATGTGGAAAGTAGCAGCTATGTCGGGGATAAAGCAGTCGGTGGAGTGAGAGCCAGCATGGAGGAGAAGCTCTACAAGCTCTATGTGAGTGTTTTACATGCTATAGCTAGTGCTAGCTCCCATTAGCCAAATGGCTTCATATATGCGACTTCTGATTTGTTGGCATTTTAAATGTGATTTTTTACAATCAAATAAATCCCAAATCACTGGACAAACACAATAGCAATGTACATCATTAGTTATCATTTAAACCGAAGTACAACATATGTGTGATTCATGACGTAAGACAAAGCGGACCAGAAAATAACTTTTATCGCTTCATTAATTTCCATTCATTATTTTTTTCGGTTTGGGGACCCACGGGCCGACCGGAAGGGGAGGAGACTTAGGCTCCCCACACCTGTCCAGTCTACCAATTAAATGTTAAAATGGCTTGCCACAGAGGCTGGCTTCTTGATGCAACGTCATCATTCGGCCCTTCAATCAAATATCGTCTATTAAAAGCAGAGTGCTCACACGCTGCGTTGCTGTAACTGCAGCTGTTTTGCCGTTTAGACCTCAGCTACAGCAGCGGTAGTAACGGCGAGTTCTGGTGGACTGGACCGGAGCAGAGAGGTCCTGTTAGTGAGGTGATTCATGAACACAGATGATACTGGTACAGCTGGAGAAAGTTTAACTTGATCCGAGTCGACATCCTGTTCTTTACGTCAGCAGCCTGCGACGGCATTTGGAGCTCCGTGTTGGAGCAGCAGCAGCGGGGAGAGATGGAAGCGTTCCCGGAGCGGAGCCGCGGAGGGACCGGGGGCTGTCCGTGGCGGCTCACGGTGCTCCTGCTCTCCGTGTCGGCGCTTCCCGCCGCCACGGCGCTGGTGGAGGGGCTGTACTGCGGGACGGAGGTCTGCTACGATGTGCTGGGAGTCTCCCGGGACGCGTCCAAGGCGGAGATCGCGAGGGCTTACCGGCAGCTGGCCCGCCGGTACCACCCGGACCGGTACCGACCCGAAGGGCCCGGAGACGAGGAGACCGCTCACAATAAGTTCCTGCTGATTGCTACAGCGTATGAGACGCTGAAGGTCAGTAACGCCTCCGCGGTCCCGCAGCTGGTAGAACCTCCTGCAGCAGTCCGTCTCACATCGTTGAGGGAAACCTTTGGGCCTCTCTTCATGCTGCTTCTGCTCTCTGAAGGTCCATAAGCATCATTTCAGTCAGCTGCAGGTCTGGACTTTGACTAGGCCATTGCAACATTACTCTGTCCTCCTTCAGCTGCTGTTTTGGGGGTTCTGCTAATAACCCAGTTACGACCTCAGATCCTGGACAGATTGACTCATGCATCTATTAAACGGATATTCCACCCCTAAGTAAAATATTGTCTGCTGCCATCTTCCCCAGAGGTAGAAAAAAGTAACCAGCCTAGTTAGCATAAACAATGTAATTAAAGGAAGCATATGTAGGATTGTGGCCAAAAGCGGTACTGCAATCACATTCAAAATACAGTAGAACGTGCTGCTGTTGTTTTCCTCGACAGCTCAGCATAATGACAAAGAAACGGGCCCTGATGCTAATGTTAGCAATGACGACTCGTCGTTTTTATCTCCCAAACAATTCCTTACCTTTTCAATTTGATGACCAATCTCCTCCATATGCGCCAACGTAACGCTACTTTCCACGAACATGCATAACTTTGTTCGACTGTCGTGAATATTTGAAATGTCAATTTACATTGAGTACAAGTAAGTTAGCCAAACAGGTGAATCTTACCTGTCCAGGAGAAAATTGGCGACGTTGACGTCTGTATTCAAGTTCTTCTCCATTTTCAACCGTCTCCATCTTTCAAAGGCATCTCCTATACGAATCCTTGTTTTATCTCGGACTTTGTCACGACGTATTTCGGATTGATAACGAGGTCTTTTAGGTTTCGTAACGTTATACATGTTTTGTCCGTAACGCTCGGAGCTTACATACGTTTCCTTTAAATGGTAACTGCTAGTAGGGGTGGGCGGTATGGCAACATTTTTCATATCGTATCATATATTTGTGATCGCAACTATTAACTGCAATTTTTTTATTAATTGCAATTTTATCCAGTTATCGTAACTTTATCACAACCTTGCTCCAATTGTGACGCTACCTTCCATTATCGCATGTCTGACGGCGTAGAATATCGTTTACTCTCCCTGTTTCTTAAGTGAGTAGGATGGAGAATAAACGTGTTTCATTTGCATTTTGCCCATGGGGCTACCATTTCCCTCATTCCAGTCGTGAAAATCCATCACCTATTGTTGAGATTCATCGTTTTGAAACCAAAATAGGTAACCTACGTGATTGGTGTGTGTCTGATGGAAAAAAAATCAGCTGTAAATAGTGACGCGGAACCTGCGCGGACATCAGCAGCAAGCTCCAAGTTTTCAGGTGAACAGTCTGAGAGAAGCTGTAATTTCTATTAACATCCGCTGAGTTATTAAGCGTTTAAAACCGTTTCGGCCGACCTCAATTCTAGTTCCCATTTTATTTCGGCTTCGCAATTGTAACCTCAGCAGCAGATCAAGGATCTTTTTCCAGAGCTAGTCGTGCTTTTGGTCCGTTAGAAACCAAAGTTACGGCGTCATAATCAACAGACTCAATGCTGCGATCAAAGTGGGAAAAAATTACTTCCTCTCTCCTGGCACAGAGACTCCTGTTAGTTTTTACAATAATTAATAAGTGATTATTCCTAAATGTTCAGTGCTGCAGAGCAGGGGCGTATCCAGGAGGTTAAGAAAGAGGGGCTAAAAGGGGCCCAGGGTGGGTTGGGACTGTAGCACTAAAATAAATACAGAGATGTTCTTCTTTTGGGACCCAATCTAAGCTGGTCACATTTTACAGTTTTCATCTGGAAAATTAAATTGAAAGTAATTCCATTTTTATGTGACATTGTAGACTTTTAACTCTGCTAATCATGTTACAAAGTAATATAATGAAGTAGTAGTAATAGTTAAGAAGCTAAATATGTAGTTTGGCTAGATATTTGTTTGAAGCTCAATATTTAGCTTAGAAGAAAAATTCTAACTAAATAGTTATCTTATTAATCAATCAAGCTAAATATTTAGTTAGATAATTACTTACTTCGCAAACATAATATTTGAGTAAAAAAGCTAAATATTTAGCTTCTTGGCTAAATATCTATTTAAAGCTAAATATTTAGCTAACTGAATATTATTTATACCCTTAACTCTACTAATCATGTTACAAAGTAATATAACGAAGAAAAAAAAGAACTTGCTCTTCAAACAGTTTAAGTCATTGGCGAAAAATACAAGAAAATCACAAATAAAAACATCGCAACTTTTGTTGCAACTTTTAACAAGCTCACAATCGGCGACGAGTTTTTTAATACCGTAGTTTGAATAGCTACAAGGCTATGGGGGATTTTTTTCTGCCATTTATCAAGAGGTTAAAATTACAATTCTACCTCAAAATCTGTAATGCTTGCTCTAAAAACGGATATTCTGTGCGCTCGCTCGCGGCTCGAGAAGTGATGTCGCCTTTGTAACCGTTCCAGCCAATAGAATGATAGTTCTCCTAACGTGGTAGCAGCCTGCCTTTGTTTTCCGCTGTTTGCTAGCCTGCGACTACAGGTTGCCGCACCTGGTGGTGTCATTGGATAAAGAGAAGCTACTTGAACTCACACACAGAACCTGCAAGCCGAGAAGAGAGGTTCATGAGCGCAGTTTTGATCCGCACAGCGATACACTTTGCAAGCGAGGAGAAACTCTGTGAGCAAGAAACATAGAATTTGAGAGAGAATAGAGAGTATCTGAGAAAGAGCAGAAGTTTTGAGCGTAAGCATTACATGTTTTGAGGGAGAAGAGAGAATAATCCTCTGCCAAATTGCTGTTGTGCTCTTTTGATAAATGGCAGAAAAATTCCCCCATACAAGTCCTGGATTGTGGGAACCATAGAAGTCGTCGCATTCGTATGTCAGGGACTGCAATTGTTGTTGCTACCTACTATGCTGTACCAGGTAGTCAGAGGTGGCTAGTAACTACTTACATTTACTTGAGTAACTTTTTGGCAGTTTTGCTATGCTGTACTTTCCCACTTTTACTTGAATAATATTATCATGAAGTATCGCTACTCCTACTGTGAGTAAATTCACTAAATGAGGAGCAAAAATATTTAAATCAAAGATACACCAGACACAGACCAACAGTTTATACCTGATCTGCTGAGCTAGTTGTTGTATTTTGAGGTCAAGGGAATTTATATTAAAGAAAATATATTGTCACTGGAAGTTTTACTATAAAATATAGTTTTTAATTTACTGCAGTAAGTATTGGTATTATATTGGAAACATTTTTATTTTTCTGTTTAAAATCCATTATAATGTAATTATAATTTTTTTTTTTTCATTTTCTGTTCATTTTAGTCTTTAAAACACCAAAAAATGTCCAAAACGTAATATTTTCATTTGTCTGACGACATAATAAAAAAATTTGTTAGATCAGTTGTTACTCTGTACTCAAGTAGCCCATGTACCAAATACTTTTTCTAGTCTACTTGAGTAATTTTTTGGATGGCTACTTTTTACTTTAGTATACATATGCTGTAGTAGTTCTACTCTTATTACAGTGCAACATTTGTGTACTCTACCCACCACTGCAGGTAGTAGCCATGAATGTGTGTTTGTTTACGGAAACTGGTGTCATAAGCAGGCGCTGCATCGTGATCTTGCGGCGGAGGCTCACGGCGGCGCTTTGTCGTAATGTCCAAATCCAAATCTGCTTCTTTCATTCCTTCTTGTTGCTTCTTACTGTTCATTTTACCCTCAATACGATTAATCCGTTCAGGAGGAATAATTAGAATCATTTAGTTATTTTAATCACCTTTGGACACAAAATGCTAGTTGTTCCTATTCACTTCCATTGTTTATGCTAAGCTAAAGCAAACGGGCTTCTGTCAGATGAGGAGAATCACTCGGCTGGAGCTGTCGGGGTTTTGCTCTGTTCTCTGAGCTTCATGCTCTGACTTTGTGTCTCCACCCCTTGTTGGATTGGCAGTTGTCTCGAAAGTTTTTCACTTACCATCATACCTCCACCACTGTGCTTGACAGCTGATGAAAGGCATTGGACTTAATATTTTTCCTTCTCTCTGTAGCGTGATGGACTACTGATGGTCCGGAGGTGACCTTATAACCGTTCCAGATTGGAAAGTGGTTGACGTAGAGCTTATTTCAAACATTTCGTTGTTAAACCGGCTCCTTGTCGCCGGTCCTGATGGAGGTAACTCGTGTCTGCAGGACGAGGACACGCGGCGTGACTACGACTACATGCTGGACCATCCTGAGGAGTACTACCAGCACTACTACGCCTACTACCGCAGGCGGCTCGCCCCCAAAGTGGACGTCAGAATCGTCATCCTCGTCACCATCTGTGCCATATCTGCCATCCAGGTAAATCCTGATCCAGCTTCTGACCCAATATTTAGCTAAGAAGCAACATTTTAACTAAATATTTATCTTACTAATCAAATATTTAGCTATTAACAATTATATAAATAAATGAACCACTCGATTAATTGCGATGGGGGTTTTTAACATCACAATTTCAATTAAAATTCAATAAATCGCCCAGCCCTACTATGAAGCTAAATATTTAGTTGAATCATTATTTACTTTGCAAACATATTTTAGTTGAAAAGCTAAATATTTAGCTAGATAAATATTTACTTAGAAAACAAAATTTAACTTTTTATTTAGATATTTAGGTTTGTGGCTGGATATTTAGTTAAAGCTAAATATTTATATTCCTAACTATTTAGCCAAGAAACTAAATATTTAGTTAAAAAGCTAAATATGTAGTTTGTCTAGATATTTTGGTTGAAGCAAAAATATTTAGCTAAGAAGTAAAAATTTTAACTAAATATTTTGCTTACCAATATTTGGGTATAAACAATGACATTTATAAATAAATGAACTCCACGATTAATTGCGATGGAGGTTTTTAATATCACAATTTCGATTAAAATTCAATTAATAGCCCAGTCCTATGAAACTAAATACTTAGTTAATTATTTACTATTATTTATTTTAGACAAAAAGCAAAATATTTAATGAAAGCTAACTATTTAGCTTGCTGTATATTTACTTTGCTAACTAAATATTTTGCTTTAATTGAATATTTAGTTAAAGCTAAATATTAAGCTAAGAAGCTCTATATTTAGCTAGATAAATATTTACTTTGCAAACAAAATGTAACTTTTTAATTAAATATTTAATTTCATGGCTAGATATTTAGGAGAGAAACTAAATATTTAGTTAAAAAGCTAAATATTTAATTAATAGGCAAAATATTTAGCTTGGCTAGATATTTGGTTGAAGCTCAGTATTTAACTAAGAAGTTAAATTTGTAGCCAAATATTTAGCTTACTAATCAAATATGTAGGTATAAAAAATGATGTACATAAATAACCATATTAAATTACGACAGGCTTAAGAAATGTAATTACTGGTGTAAATTTTGGACTGTGTAATTTTACACACAGCTTGCCATAACAAAGGGGCTGAATTTTTATCCAAGTAGATAAAAACAAAAAAAAGATTATTTTGAAAATGTTCTGGAGCTGGACTGAAAAGCGAGTTAAAAAGCTCCAGAAATGCTGCAGATCAGAACCACTTTAACAGTTCTCATGAGCCCAAAAGTGTTTCCTGCCAGGGTAACAACTATCTGGTGTCTCCTTCAGTACGTCAGCTGGTGCAGCAGCTACAACAAGGCCATCAACTACCTGGTAACCGTCCCCAAGTACCGGATCCAGGCCACGGAGATCGGCAAGCAGCAGGGCCTGCTCAACCGCACCAAGGAGAAGGGCAAGAACCGGCGCTCCAAGGAGGAGATCCGCGAGCAGGAGGAGGAGGTGATCCGTGACATCATCAAGAACAAGATCGACATCAAGGGAGGCTACCAGAAGCCGCGACTGTCGGACGTCCTGCTGTGCCAGTTGGTGCTGTTCCCGTACTACCTGTGCAGCTACGCGGCGTGGTACGTCTGCTGGGTTTACCGCTTCACCGTGTGCAGGGAGGAGTACGGAGAAGAGGAGAAGCTCTACCTCATCAGGTCAGTAGAGGCCGGCGCCGGACCGACTTGCTCGGGCTCGCTGTGATTCTGACTGTGGGGCTGTGATTCCACCAGGAGTAACATGAAGCTGTCCCAGGCTCAGTTCGACAGTCTGGACGACAACAACAAGCAGACGTTCCTGGAGAAGCAGCTGTGGGTCAAAGACAAATACGAGGTGAGGCCGTTTCTCCTTTAAATAGAACTAGTGCTGTGTTGAAATTTGGGCTTCGGCTATTGATTCTTTTTCTAATCGATTAATCTAGCCCTTTTAACGATTCGATTACCGTATTTTCCGGATTATAAGTCACAGTTTTTTTTATAGTTTGGCCGGGGGAGCGACTTATACTCAGGAGCGACTTATGTGTGAAATTATTAACACATAAAAATAAACGAAGGAAAGGCAGAGTTCGATCGTCAATCAAATTCAGGGATTGCGAGGAGGGGAGTTCAAAAAGTGTCGAGCACAGTCTTAGAACGAAGGAACAGCTTCTCTCTTTACAGAGTCAGCGGAGGACCTCACGCTTCTATCGGTAGCGGCAGAGAGCCCAGCTGGCAGCTGTGCGTGGATATTTCAACGAGCTCGCTTCGGTGCTGCGGCTCCTCCTATTTGTCTAGGCGTCCAGTCAGCTGCAGGAGGAGCCGCGGTCGGTTTGAGGGAGTGGTTTTTCACCCAGCTGGGATGGATTTTATCAAATAAATTTCCCCAGGAAATGCGACTTATAATGCGACTTATAATCAGAAAAATACGGTAATCGGATCATTTGTTTTACGTTTTTTAAATAACCAAAACAAATCACGCATGAAGAAACATTTTTATGGCTGTAAAATTATCAAGCATTTTCCTTTTTATCTCTGAAAAAAACGGAGAACTCCATCTCCAACATTTGGCTCCAAAACTAAGCCCATTTAATAAGGTTCTACTTACAGATTAAGGGCTACTTCCCTGCCGCAGGAGGCTATATCCGTCCCAAAGCCAATTAATGAGTGGCAAACATCGGTGACTGAGGAGACCACTCACTAGCGTTACCATCTTAGAGGATAAAGCAGGGGTCCCCAAAGCGGGGCCCGCGGGCCAAAGTTGGCCCCCCCAAATCATTCACTTTGGCCCGCCAAATGGTTTCCCTGGTTACAACATAAAAGTCCACATTTTTCACTCAGCTAAACGTGCAATATAATTACTCTTCCAAATTGAATCACAAGTAGAGCAGATTTGTGCACATATTTACTTTTGCTCACTTTTTAAGACCAGAAATAGTGATATTAGATCAATTTACAAAACATCTCCCTTTGCTGCCGCACCAGACTACTTCCATAGTTTGCAGGTTACCTATTATCAACATGGAGCATCATCGTCGAACAATTAATGTTTAATAACACATTTCTTACCTTGTCAAGTTTGTTTCTGTTCTGTGTTTTGTAATTTCCCTTTGTGGTACAATTAAGGGATTATTCTATCCTGTACTAAATCCAACTATATTATTTTTAAGAACAATTCAAGACGAAATTCAGAATCAGATTTTAAATTGTTTATTAATATTTGCTTATTATTTAGCCGTTTGTAATCATTAATTAATAGTTGCTCTAAAACGGTTCTCCTTGAAATCTCTGGGGGGTCTAATAAATGAACCTGGAAAGACAGTATTGAATATTTGGGGTGGAAAATTTGTAAATCTTTTAACATGATTAGAAAAAAAAAACTCAGGCTTTGAGGTTAAAACAATGAATTTGTTTCATCAGTGTTGCGATTCACCTGATTTTGGCAGCCGTTGTGTCCCTTGGAGTGAGTTCCTCCCAGACATTCATGTGCTTTCCATCGCCAGCGAAGGAAAATGTCTCTCCGATCAGCCATGGCTAGAATGGAAGAGAGCGGTCTTTGCCAGAGTGGGTCCTTACATAGACTCTGCCGCCACCCCCCCCCTTCCCTGTGGTGTTGGGTTTGTTCTCCTGTGGACCTAGAATGCAGATTATCACTTCAATGGCTGTTTGTGACCCAACAATGGGATATAGTGAGGATGTGTATTGGCAAGAGTCTGTAGAAAAACTGTCAACTTTCTAAACACTCCAAGCTGTTTGTATTATTTCATCTAGTTGATCGACTGGAAGGTGAAAACAGCCACTAACTACCAGTCAGACTTTTAATTTTATGACAAAAAGTAATGTAATTATTAATGGTTTAATTAAAATTCTAATTCGATACAATATCATGACATAAAATATCGCAATATATTACCATATCAATATTTTCTTACATCCCTAGTATATAGAGTTTTGATTTTTATATTTTGAGATCTCAAATTTATTCAATCAATGAATCAAAGCGTTTATCATGAAAGAATTGCATCTCAAAGTGCTTTACAGATTAAATGACACCACATATAGCACATTCCCATCCCTCACCCACAGATAAAGAAAGCATGATCTCAGTTATCTCAGTTCCCCCCCAAACCCAACTCCCATCCACACGCACAGAACTCTCCTGGTGCCTCTTCCAGGTCTACAGGAAAGAGCGGGAGGAGGAGATGAAGGCAAAGCTGGCAACCGACCCAAAGATGAAGAGGTACCGTCGCTGGATGAAGAACGAGGGGCCGGGCCGGCTGACGTTCGCAGACGACTGATTGACTGGGCGCGCCACCCGTCCACAACCAACACATCTGCCTCAGAGCCGGCTCAAGCGGACGACGCACGCTGCGCTGCGTGGAAAGACTCTAGGCTAGTTGTTTTCACTCAAGATATATTTTCATAAAGGCTGGGCATCAGGAGTGACTCTGCTCGAATAAAATACAAGCTAAAGATTGACATATTTCTGTATTCTTATATTTTTACCCCCGCCGAAAAAAACATACCAAGTCCATGTTAAAGATTCCATGTTTTAGTTTGTTGGTTTTTTTTTGCTCTGGCAAAAGCAGATCTACTATAAGGTTTTATGCCTGAAATACAAGTGTCCTTTACAAAGAAAAAAACAACAAAATAACTCATGCTGCTGATAAAACGGTTGAATTGATGGTAACTGTTTTCATTTGAGCTTAAATCATTGAGGAAAAATGTTTTATACGTTTGAAGATATCGTGCTAGGCAGCCAAGCTTGTCTCTTCTTGCAATACCACAGCGTACCTCCAGGGGGGCGAGGATGAGCCGATGCTGTGTTTATATTTACTTTACATTGCTGGACGGATCTCTACATCCCTGCTTGACGGCCCGGTACAGATTTGACTGCTAGTGGAGTCCGTCTGAGTGCGAAGCTATGCAATGTGTAAGGTTAAGCAGAAGGTGGCAGCAGACCTTTTTCACTGCAGATGTTTTTACGCCTGAAAGAACGAAACGCAATAGGAAGAAATTGGCGAACTGGTGGCAGAACTAAACTGGGGCCGGTCCCAATGCGAACAGAGTACTGGTTCTACGCTGGTCTAGAAGGTAGGACTGTTTTCACTGGGATCTGGAGGGATGCACTGATATTGGTAACTGGTCCGATACTGTTCTAATGTACTTATATCGGTATTGGGTAGTTAACAGATACCACGAACTGACACCTACAATGTGGAAGTTCTTAATAATTTCACAGAAAATGTTTATTTTTCAAGTTTTGTGTTGCTTTTTTTTATTATTTTATTTTTTATCTAATTCACCATAAATTATTGTAACAGACAGAGAAGAAAGTAAAACCTGTCTTCCATTTCATTGCATTTTTTTTAGAGGTAGAGGTATTTGCATTGGTACTTTGTATAGGCAAGTTCTCAGAATCAAGTATTGGTGTCGTAACGGTTTGAAAAAAGTGGTATCGTTGCATCCCTAGAGGCAAACAATCAAAATGTTGCGTTCAGCATTTGTAATTCCTGTCTTTTCTAATTTGCCTAATTGAAAACAAAAATGATGGAAAAACTCTACGATTCTGGCTCCTATATTAACCAAACGTATACCTTACCATTTGTGCTGTTTCACAAATCAAGGCTTGACCAATCAGGGTTCAGGAAGCCCATTTCAGACAGGCCATTTTAAATCCACATATATAAACTTATTTTGATATCTGTATGCAGAGATAACCAGATCGATCCAGCGACGTGTGGGAATGTGCTCGCTCCCTGAACTCTGATCTTTTACAGAAAGTCAGACAAATGGAGCAAAAACTAAATGTTTGTAGCAACAGACGCTTTTAGGGGCCGGACAAATCGGGTTCTGGGCCAGAAAACGCAGGAAACCTACGTTAATCAGATAAACTGGTGGGAAAGTGTTCATTTTTTTTTCTACAAATTAATTCTGTGAAAGCAAATGTATTTTTTTTTAATACTGCTGCAACATTCATGAATGTTCATATTTGCAACAATGTAATTATCAATAATAGCTATTCAGTGTATTTATTGCTACTTACATAGCCAACAATATGAAAGAGGAACATATAAATGAGAATAAATAATAATATATATAATTTCCGGCCAATTTCTATCTCGGAACAATGAGTTAATTGCGTCATTTCTAAATAACATCTTGGAACAATGAGTTCATTGCGTCATTTCCGGTTAACTTATCTCAGAAAAAAAGTTCGTTCCGTCATTACTGGCTAACTTATGTTGGAAAAACAAGTTCTTTGTGTGACTTTAGGCCAACCTAGCTCAGAAAAAAAGTTAATTGCGTAATTTCCAGCTAACTTGTCTTGAAAAAACGAGTTCATTATGTAATTTCCGGCTAACTTATCTTGTAAAAACGAGTTCATTGCGTCATTTCAGGCTAGCTTAGCTCAGAAAAACGAGTTCATTGCGTTATTTCAGGCTAGCTTAGCTCAGAAAAACAAGTTCATTGCATCATTTCAGGCTAGCTTAGCTCAGAAAAACAAGTTCATTGCGTCATTTCCGGCTAACTTATCTCAGAAAAACGAGTTCATTGCGTCATTTCCGGCTAACTTATCTCAGAAAAACGGGTTCATTGCATCATTTCAGGCTAGCTTAGCTCAGAAAAACAAGTTCATTGGGTCATTTTAGGCTAACCTTGCTCAGAAAAACATGTTCATTGCGTCATTCCGGCTAACTTATCTCAGAAAAACAGGTTCATTGCATCATTTCCAGATAATTTATTTTGGGGGGGAGAGTTCATTTTGTCATTTCCAGCTAACTTATCTTGGGGAAAAACAAGTTCATTGCGTCATTTGCGGCTAATTTATCTAGGGAAAAAAAAGCTTATTTAGTCATTTCATGCTAACTAATCTCGGAAAAAGTAGTTAATTGCATCGTTTCAGGATAGCTTGTATTTCAAACAAAAAACTGAGTTCATTGCGTCATTTCAGGCTAGCTTAGCTCAGAAAAACGAGTTAATTGCGTCATTTCCAGCTAACTTATTTTTGAAACTAGTTAGACTCTAATGCTGCATTCAGACCGCAAGCTTTGTTAGCGGCAGGCAACGCTCATAAAGCGACTTCGATGCGTATACACAGAAGATACATTTTTAAGCTGAAGCTCTCAAAGCTTGTTGGCGGGCCTTTCTCTGCTGGACGTTTTAAACACTCGCGGATCGCGGTTGGATAGGCAGCGTCGACCGGCAACGTCACTCTGATTGGTTGCCGTCCTGCGTCAAGAGCGTTAAGACCGTCAAAAGTTCAAACAGCTGAACTTCTGCGTTGCTAGCGTTATGCGCTTTGAAGCTTGAAACGCAGGGAAAGCTTGAAAAGCTGACGGAGCCGACGCTCCTCCAACCATAGAATAACACGTAATCTTGACATTGCTGACGCTGATAAAAGCCTGCGGTCTGAACGCACAATAATGGGACGCCAAATCGGCTCCCTTCACCTCTCATTTTCACACCTTAGCTTCTAGTCTTGGTAAATCTGCAGTGAAACTGGTCTGCTTTTCTTTTTTTTTTCTTTGGAGGTATAGAAATGGTATAAAATTGTAAGTCGAGCTGTTTTCTTCTATCGGACTTAGCTCATGGCCTGGTTTTGAGTGCTGGTGGAATGTGATGTGTTAATGTTTTTATAACTTAAATAAACTTTTTAAGATGACTCATGGACACCCTGTGGACTGGTCGTTTTTGCCGGAAAGAACACAACGGCGGGTGCTTTGGACTGTCATTGTGGTTTCCTCTTTGTCTGTTTCTCTATTTCATGTGCTCTGTGAACAATCCAGCAGTATTTTTGTTAGAACATTAGATATCACTAATGACTTTAAGAAGATCAATATGCTGTTGATGTTATGCGTTGCTTTACTGATCTTCAGCCTGATGATAGCAATGGCCATAGAAAAACAAAAAGAGAAACTACTGAGTAAATGCATTCCTTAACCAGAGTTTGGGGAGGCTGGACGGTAATTGTATCTACCATGGTGGGATGACCAATCAGGGGCTGATGATTCAACCCATGTACTCCTATGAAGGTAAGTCTTTTGCTAGTCTACTGCTCCGAAGCATGCGGGTTTGATCACCCAATGACAAGATGGGACGACCCTAGAGCAGTGATACCCCTGGTGGTATGTTAGCAAATTACAGGGGGTACTAGGAAACACTTAGTATTTCATTTCCCAGATGATCGGTGTCAGGCATTCGACGACATTCGATGTGCCCTGGGTTGTGTTATGCCTAATAAATTCCCAAATGAATAATAAACCCAGCAGAGGAACAGAGTGGATGTGGAGAACAGTATTTATTTTCCGATTGCTTATCCACATTCATGTTAACATGTACAGTGTATATATATATATATATATGTGAATATTTTGAAGTGAAAATATTAAAATGCTTGAGAAATAGATTTTCAAGTTGGGGAGATGTAACAAAATGATTTCCATTTCATAATCAGTTGCACATTCTAATTCTGGAGAATCATCAACACGTTTGACTAAGGGGTGAAAAAAGTTGGTAAACTCTGTTATAGAGAACAGACGGATGCTGCATTGGTTAACCTGCTTGAGTAATTGAGATGTGTGCTAGCACAATGTCGGGGTAGATCAGTGGCTTTTAAACAGGCTCAGAATTCTTAACGTTGCTCTGAAAGATGGATTCTGGCAAGATTTGGAGTTTTCCAAACTCATGAGAATACATCTTGTACCGCTCCAATCTAAACCGTCCAACCTCCAACCCGTATTTCCGCGGACCAATCGTTTGTCATTTGCTCTTTGAGACGGTTTCTACTGCAAAGATTCCAGATCGATACGCGTAGGATCGACACGGGGCGGGGCTACACGTGGATCTGTCTGATGCCAGGTTACAGGATTCTGATTTAATCTCCAAATTCTGACTTTAAGTTTAGAGTTCTGACTTTAAACTCAGATTTCTGGCTTTAATATCTGAATTCTTAATATAATATCAGAATTCTGTCTTTAATATCTGAATTCTGACTATAATCTCAGAATTCTGATTTAAACTCCAACTTCTGACTTTAAGTTTAGAGTTCTGACTTTAAACTCAGATTTCTGGCTTTAATATCTGAATTCTTAGTATAATCTCAGAATTCTGTCTTTAATATCTGAATTCTGATTTAAACTCCAACTTCTGACTTTAAGTTTAGAGTTCTGACTTTAAGTTTAGAGTTCTGACTTTAATCTCTGAATTCTCATGTTTTTCCGCAGAATTCTCGTTTAAACTCCAAATTCTGACTATAATCTCAGAATTCTGACCTTAAACTCAGAGTTCTGTCTTTAATCTCTGAATTCTTAATATAATATCAGAATTCTGTCTTTAATCTCTGAATTCTGATTTATTTTTCCTTAATGAACACCATCTTGGGAGCAAGCACATCTCCCATCAGTGACCGATGGGAGATGTGCGCTGTTACGGCCGTCTATTAGCACGGTTGCTAGCTTTCACTGTTTGTATTTCACAATATATTACATTTTACGTTTTGAATTTTAAATATAATCTCTGAATTCTGACTTTTTTTCCTCAGAATTCTTATTTAAACTCCAAATTCTGACTTTAAATTTAGAATTCTGAGTATAATCTCCAAATTCTGATTTTAAGATCAGAAATTCTCAGAACTCAGAATTCTGACTTTAATATCTGAATTTTAAATATAATCTCAGAATTTTGGTTTTTATCTCTGAATTTTAAATATAATCTCAGAATTTTGTTTTTTATCTCTGAATTTTAAATATAATCCCTGAATTCTGACTTTATTCCTCAGAGTTCTTATTTAATCTCCAAATTCTGTCTTTAATCTCTGGATTTTGATTTGTTTTTCCTTAATGAACACCATCTTGGGAGCAAGCAGCTTCAGTGACCGATTGGAGATGTGCGCGGTTACGGCCATCTATTAGCACGTTCGCTAGCTTTCACTTTTTGCATTTGACAATATATTACATCACACTCGGCTAGCATAACCCAACTGAAGCTTTATCGAACTGGAGATCGTTCCTACACAAGCACGGTAAAATAAAAAGCAACAAAGCTTTGCTTGAAAATTCAGCAATAAACGGCTCCTAAAACCCAAGTTGATTGAATGTCGTGTAAAATATTGTGAAATAAAAACCATGAAAGCTAACAAACATGCTAACAGACTGGCTTTAGACCTGCGAGCCACAAAAATGTTCATCTTGTTTTACTCCCCTTTTTGCTTTTCCATTAAGAAAAATGCATCTTTGGGGACCCATCGGCCACATAAAAACTCACTCAATTTGGACATGTTCCTCCAGATGGTCAGTTCTGAATTTAAAATCAGAAAAAAAAAATCCTTCGCTGGCCCTAATCCTCTAACGCATGTTTGATATTGTGGCAAATTAGGTAAAAATACAGTTTCAAACCTAATGACCAGAAAAATGTATTTAAAAAAATACTTTGCGTCATTCTATCATGGAAATTAAAGTAATTAAAGTAAGTAAATAAAAAATAAAACACCTGCTAAAACCTGAAATTGTTATTAAAAAAGCAACAAAAAAAAAACCATTATTTGGTTTATAATTTTTAGCCAAAGTTCCTGAGAGCCATTTGTGGCTCCACACCCCTGAGTTAGTGTTGAAGGTCTGGTTGTGGCGGTTTACTGACTCATTGTTGAAATAGGAACCTGAAAACACGATGTAGCAACCGTTGGCTCCTTATCACCAACTGCATCAACTGTTTCCGTCGTTTTCTGCTCCGATTAAAGCAGAGAGCGATACGTAAACTAATCTAAAAATCCTACTTTTTTCGGACGGAAATGATTTGCGTTTTTTTTCTTCTTTTTTTTAAACCTTCCATTTATCTGATGAATAACTATTTCCGTTTTTTGAGAAATATGAGCAAATATGATAAGAGAAATGTAGAAAAGCAGATGTTCATGAGGCGACCACGTTCCCAAAAAAAACTCCAAGCTGACGCCTTCAGAAGCGCCTTTAATGTTAAAACAAAATTCAGCAAAATGTGATTTAACAAGCAGATGAATGAAGATGAGATGCAATGAATTTACTGAACGTCTTCCATAGAATACGGAGTAAAAATAAACGCGTATCAGCTCTTAGTGGGTTTGTGTGACTGTAAACTTCCACTTCTACCTTGAAGGAACTTGTTCGTGTCGAACGCAGCAGAGATGTTTGTGCATTGTTGGCCGTTGCACAACACGAAGTTTTTTTTAATTTGCATTTTAGTTCACCTACATTTCGTCTGCTTGGTTTTCCACCCAGGGGGCCTTTCTACCAGGGGGCGGCATCCGAAAACATTTCCGCCACCTCTGCCTTCAAAAAAGTTTTCTGTTGCCAATTCGCATCTCCAGTTAAAAAGGATACGACTTCTTTAAATCAGAGGCTTTACACAAGAACCGTTTACTGATGCTAAGCCTGAGCACTAAGCTAAACGGCTATTTTACTGTTTTAGTTTTAGGAATGTCTAGGTTATAATCTAAAACACTTTAGATTTAACTGGTTGATGAGCAGATATATTTTTTTTAAAATTTGGACAAGGATGAAAATCACAAAATCACAGTTCTGCATACAAATGTACGTCTTTATATGCCTTTATTTTTACTTTGATCAGCATTAAAGAAATGTTTTATATATATATATATATATATATATATATATATATATTAGAATAATTTAAAAAGTCTTTCTGGTGACAATTTATGTGTTTTCTGTATTCATTTGATCACATAATGCAACTAGGTGAACATTAGAAACAGGTAGTACGCCTTCATAAACTAGTTTTGTTTTTTTGCGTGTGGTTTTTATTATTAAAACACATTTTTTTCATTCTGTAAATTTGCTTACAGTAGGTAGACCATCCAGAAATGTTACTTAAGAGCTGCAATACTTCATAATATTACTCAAGTAAAAGTAAAAAATATGATGTAGTAAAACTTTTTTTTTCTCTCCAAAAAGTTACCCAAGTAAATGTAACTGAGTAAATGTAATTAGTTACTACCCATCCCTGTTCTTAAGCCTACTTCATTCTGACAGTCAGGTTCTACTTGGGGATGTCTTGATTATAGAGGCCAGGTTTAGCTAGTGGAAATAAACCAAAATACGAGGAAAATCTCATGGCTAAACAAGTGGCGTAAGTGTATTTTCAGAAATGCCGAGTTAAGAGTGGATAACTTTTCTACCGTAATAAATCAAATCCTAATTGGGAAACAGCTTTTTAGCTTTACTTTTTTAAAGGACCAAAGTTTGAAACGACGATGTCAGCAACATTTATTGTAGAATCGCCCCAACACTTTAAAACATTCCTAACGGAAAAAGTAGTTCATGAATACCATCTGTTTAAAGCAACCAGTTGGTTTCCTGAGGTAGACCTTTAACCCGACTAGACTAGACTGAAACTCAGAGCCGGCCCCAGGCAACAGCAAACTAAGTGGTTGCTTAGGGCCCCAAACCCATCCGGGCCCCCCCCCCCCCATAAAGGCTAAAACTGAAATAAGACTACAGATGTTAAAATTAATGAAAATATGAACATAACTACATTTGATATAGTTTTAAGTGATTTTTTTAAAGTCTCTTTAAAGCTATTTTTTAAATAATTTTTCAAATTAAAATTCTTTTATTTTTTTAAAATTGATAAATGTTGCAAAAATATTTACATTTAAAACATGTAAAGGAATTAAATGTATATACTGTACCTTTTCAATTTAAAAAAAATGTTAATTGTATTAAAGTTTTGGTTTAAAAAAAAAACATTTAAAATTACTTTTGTGACAATCTGATGCTTTAATTGAATCTTTCTATTTAGTTTCAGCTTCAGATTGTCTCAGATAATATTAACAATTATCTCTGATTTTTAGAATCAGCCAAATTAATTTGGCCTCCCAGATTAGACCTAATCTTGTTTGAAACGCTGTGGTTTTAACAGAAAGGGGGGCCCCACTTTTTTCACAATCTGCTCAAGGCCCCATAACACTTTTGACCGGCCCTGCCGAAACACGTCTTTGTTCTCTGCGAATGAGCTTTAAATAATGTTTACGACCACAAATAGAAATATATATAAATGATCAAGAAGAGGAGAATTATAGATTTTTGAATGAATATATATATATTTGATAAACTTGTTGAATTTTAGTTTCTGCAACGTCTGACTGTTCAGTTGCGGTTCCTCTAACGGACACTAGATGCTGCTGCGGTTTGCTGCCTTCTTCAAAGCTGATGAGGGGAAACCAGAACTTCTTGAAAGTCCTCCAGCACAGAAACGGGTTCTTATGTGAGAACTTCCTTCTCGGGCAGCTGCTGTGTTATTTCTGTCCCTCTCATTAAACTCTGAGCGGGAACCAGGCTCAACCAGAACCAGGAAGGAGGAAGCGCATCAGAGTCTGAAGGAATGTGGGCCGTTCCAGTTTATCTGAGTTTTAAAAAAGCGGCAGCTTCCCCATGAAGACGAAGGTCTCTCTGCCTCACGGCTACTGGGATAACTTCTCCAGTTTGGAGCGGCGATGTGAACATTTATGGAGTTTTTTGGGTGCGGTTATGGTTGTAAAGTCTTACAGCTGCTGGGAGGAAAGAGCTGTGATAACGCTCATTTGTACATCAAGGATGCTCCGTTTTGCAGCAGCTTATCCTCCAACTAAATTAAGAAAAATACAGCTTTTAATTTAAGCATGATAATTAGAGTACTTTTAAAAAAAAAAAAAAAAAAAATCTTTAAAAAGAGGTAGTACTAATGAACTTCCTGTTTTGCTTGGGTGTAAATATAAATATGACATCACATGGAGGCTTAAGTCTCTTAGCAACTTAGAAAGAAAAAAGAACTTGTCGCTGAAGTAAGACAGAGATGTGTTCATCTTCACAAGTCAGGAAATGGATGGAAGAAAACGTCTAATCTTAACTCGGTAAGAGCGATAATTACAAGCTTTAAATCAACTAGAACTGTGACAAACGAGGGGAAAGAGGATAAAAGTTTGAGCTTTTTAGCAATAAAATGGAAATCAAGGGATGAATATGTGTGTGTGTGTGTGTGTGTGTGGGGGGGGGGGTCTGATTTCAAACCACCTCCAACAAGAAACCTGAAAACAGATCCTCATTGGGTTTTAGAAACTGAATAGATCTTCCTCTCTTGTCTAAATATATACATATTCCTATTCCCATTATTTTTCACATTTTTCAAAGCAAATAACTTTTAGTTTAATTGTTTCATTGCCAAGGCTAGGCAATTTTATTTTTACAGCACACTTTGAACTCAAGGCAATTCAAGGTGCTTTACATGATTTGGAGGTAAAGAAAGCAAACATATGATAAAAGTATGAAAATTAGAGACAAAACATTTAGCATTTGATTAAAAACAGAAATTTAGGAAAACCATAACAAATAAATTTATGTAAAAGGTATGAAAATTAAAAACGGATGAAACATGAGAATCAGTTAAAGAAAACATTTAGCATTTGATTAAAAACAGCAATTTACCTAATGCTAAAAACATTTATAGAAAAACATATTTGTGAATTTTGTGTTTATTGAAAAAAGATGGCTGTTCAATGTTTAATTTAAACAGTTTTTTTTATTATTAACTTTTACATTTTTTCTTTAAAAAAGTGCGGATTTCTAACGTTTTGCTCAAGTCCGTTATAAGGAGCTGATAGACTGAATTCAATTCATGAAATACGAAACAAAACTGTCCGGTTCTGACTCTGGTCTTTGTTTCTGTTTTTTTTCCTTTTAAAAACCATCAAGATATAAATGCGTTCTGTAACCTGGGCGTGTCTATTATGAGAGTGGGCGTGGTTAAAAGAACACATTGGGGGGGGACGTAGATGTGACGCAACACGGATGACCGGTTTTAAAAAGTCAGCCGTTTTAACCAGAACTCGCAAACGGAAGAATTTCACATTAAAAGCAAAACAATTTTGAATCGATCTCCTTCCACACCTATTATTATTATTATTATTATTATTATTATTATTATTATTATTATTATTGTTATTATTGCTTTAGCTTTTACAGTGCAGCTGAATATATTTTGTTAGAACAGGATATAAATAACATTTATTGTTTATACTTGGGGGTAATTCAGATGTACCAGCAAGTATAGAGCAACTGATAAACACAAAAATAAAAATAAATTTTGCTCCTTACTATTGGATATATGTTATAAAGCATAACCATGGCAACATCGTTTCACTTTTACAGCTGATTAGCTTCTCAAAAGCTCAAATATTACCTGAATTGTGACCCCAAAGTAAAAAAAACAAAAACAAAAAACGAGACTTCTTCCAGCAGAGTGGTACCTAAGACCAAAGACAGAAGAATGAAGTTAAAACCATCTCACCCATCCTTGTATCCCCTACTCCAACATCTCTCTACCTGGGTTTGTCAGAGAGAGCTTTAAAGTGGAGCAGCAAAAGCAAATGATGCGGATTAGCAGTGGTTGTCGACAAGTGATGGTGGCATCCAGGAAATGTCGATTATGCATGCTGGATGTGTATTTTTCTCTTAGGTATCGGGTGTCGTTTAGGTTTTATCCGATTCTGGTGCCGAACTGGCATTTTTTGAAACGGTGCCGCTACCTAAACAGTGCTCGACACGGTGTTTAAAGAATGGAAAACATACAAACTTTGTTCAAAAACCCTTTTACTTTGGAAGGGCTGTCAAACGATTAGAGAAGCTGGGAATCAATCACCATTCCTACATATGACAAAAACCCGACAATTTTCAGTGTAAAAAGAGGACGAATCCAGATGCCGTTGCTCTTTAGAAAAATTAGGTATAGGATAAATCAATGGAACGTTTGTTTTAAAAATAAGAACAAATAGAAGTAGAACTAACACAAAATTTATGAATAAAATTAATATTCGGATATGAGCAGTCTGTGTTAAACATCACATGAATCAAATGTAATATAGACTTAGTAATCAAATCTCACAATTTACTATTTTCCCATAAGTAAACTTATAACTTATAAAAATAAGTAAGCACTCAGCGGATTAAACTCTCTGGTTGAAAAAAGGAATGAACGCTCTTGTTGTAAAGATGTACAAAGCTACTTCCACTAATGAATTAGCACTAATTCAAGTCAGAAAAAATCACTTTAACTGAATATTGCGCATTTTACAGAGGTGGTAACTCACTACGAAATGTACTGAAGCTATACAGTGAACCAACATGCATAAATCAACATAAATACGACATATTCATACTTTTTGCTCTGTGCAGATCAAGCTGAAGTGTAAGGAAATGTTTTTGTTTATATATATTTAAATATTAACTACTTTAAGTATTAGTTATTCAAAGACAAAGAATATGACTTAGAAAAGTGTTTCACCTGCTTAAAATGTATTTCGTAATATAGTAGGCGTTTTCATAAATTCTTTTCAACTTTTTGTCTGTAAAATACCTAAATATGTCCATAAATGTATCTATTTTCTGACACATTTAAAAAATAGTAAATCAGATGTTACTCAGTACTCGAGTGGCCTTTCCACCAAATAGTTTTTTTACTCATATTTTCTTTATTCGCCCCTTTGTCGCTTGACGCTACAGTGGGATTTTATTTTGTAGGTCTCTAACCGGAAACATGGTTGTTATTGTAATAAACTTGTCGGAAGTCGGCGTCTTCGGCCGGCGTTAGCTGAAGGAATCTGGCTTTCACTCCCACTATTCAATCTTTCTCGTGGGCTGTGAACACGCGTGAATTCCACCGGTCACAGCACAGTCATCTGGAGCGTATTTCCGCAGGAACGGAGGAGCTACAGCGGGATGGCAGCGTTGGGCAGCGCCGGTCGCTTCTTTCACTGTGAGTCTCTGATGGTTCACATATTTTTAAACGAACTAAAACTTCGCTCTGGCGCTTTTCATCTCTCTACATTTTTATGTGTTGGCAGAAGGTGTAGCGTTTTGTATTTATTACTGTTTGGAAGTGTTTCATTTGCCTGTTGGGAATTTTTTTTGGACACTGACATTGACGTTACATGTGACCGCATCAAGCTTCATGACGAATGAAACTACTTCCTATTGGAAGGTTTTCAAAATAATACTGAACTGTAACGTTCAAGCGCTTCAGACACTCTGGTTAAGCCGTTATACCCTAAATAAAAATTAACAGTTTATTATTTAACTTTTTAAACACTTATAAGAAAGTCTTCTCTGGCTCTAAATTATTTGGTGTGTTTAAAACCAGCTAAAATAATTCCAACGGTCACGGCATAGTGCTCTTGTTTTTCTAGGCGAACACAAACTGCTTCCGGTGGCTATTTCCTGCATTTTGACGAAGTTTCCAGTCTTCACTGTGTTTCAGTTTAATGTCTGTGTTGCATAATGATCTTATCCCCCATGTAGCGTCAGTAAGCTGCTCTGTGAACGCATCACGGTTCAGTTTAAATGTGTTTTACGGCGGGAAGAAAAGTAAAGAGCCAACGCGTTACACAACTGCAGACTTTTCTACTTGCGTAACCATTATAGCTCCACCCAGTGGCTAAGCCCGGTGCTGCAACCGTGATAGTCAGTAAAGCTCTGCTGACTATATATGCGTTCTCTATGCTTTTAAACGCAAAAGCAAATAAAAAATTAAAGCAAATTTAAAATTTTAATTAACGTTATATTTTATTTATTCATTTTTTAAATATATATTTTATTATTTAAAAATTAAATTAATAATAAAAAACAAAGATTTTAAATTAAATAATGCAAGTTTTGCAGCGCATGTAAGTAAAAAAAATTAAAAATTAAATTAAATACAAAATAAATTAACTGATGGTCCAGAAGACAAAAAGATGAACAAAACATTTGCATGGATAGCTGCAAAGACGCTTAATATGAATATAAAGCTATTATTTGTGCTCTGATTGGCTGTTTCTTGGGTTAATTGTTCTAGTAGAAAACTGTACAAAATATTTTGAGTATGTAAACGACAACACGTCACACATTTTAAGTTGCTCTTAATAACTTTTACCACATTTTTTACATATTATATTTTTGTATTTTAAATAAAAGTTTAAATGTTAATATTTTTTCATTAATATTAATTTAATATTTATTAGTTTTTAATTTTTTATTGTATTTATTTTAAATGAATAAAACTAACTGTATTTTGAATAAATTAGTAAAATCTCCTTGAATACATTTTTTGTAATAAATTTATAAACAAATAACTTAACTTTTTTTTTTCTTTTTTTTCTTATATTTATTCAAGTTCCCTTTAAAGCTGTAACTGAACAAAATATTGGCTTTTAAATTGATTTACTCACTAGAATATATTAGAACAAAACAGCCCTGTCTTTTATTTTGGCTGGTGCGGTGCCGACAGATTAAACTTTGACCTTAAACGTAAACTAGAATATTAAACAGAGAGAGAAATATGTTGGTGTTTTTGATGGTCTGTTTCAGTTACCAGGAACAGCGTCAGTCTGAGTCTAAGGAGGCGGTCCACGGCTGCAGCCTTAGCCCAGAGTTCAGCTCCAGAATCACAGGAGAACAGGTATGGAGGACATCTCACCGTCAGGCATTCAGACTGGATGGGCAGGAAGTAGGATTCTGGTTAAAAACTTTTGAGTAACATTGAACTGATCAGTTTTCGGGTATAGATTTTCTTCAGAGGTGAAATTTTGTTGTCAGATTGTAAGAACCTCCCCTGCTGCATGAGAATCAACTTTTTTATTTAAAATAAATTTAAAAAAACGGTCGCTGTTTTTATAAATTGCAAAGAGGAAATCCTCTGATGTCAAAACAGTTACGAGGAGGTTGGCGTCGTCTTCTCTACTTCTGTTAATATTTCAAAACCTCAAGTTTTGTTTCAGCAGTTTGCTTGGCTGGATGGATGGATGTATAGAATAGAGCCCAAGTCAGTAATGCAATCTGCTGGGATTCCTTAAATACAAACTGTGAAACTGATTGGAATGTTTGTATGATTGTAGTGAAATGACGTCTTATATATATATATATATATATATATATATATATATATATATATATATATATAATTCCTTCAGATGACGTGTTGTGATTTGGTGTTCTAGAAATAGACTGAAAATGAATGGTTGATTGGATAAATGCATAGATGTATTAATGGATGGATGTTTTGGTGGATGGATGTATTAATGGATGGATGGATGGATGTATTAATGGTTGGATGGATGTATTAATGTTTGCATGTATTAATGGTTGGATGTACAGTTGGGTGGATGATTTATTGGTTGGATGTACTAATGGACGGATATATTGATGGTTGGATGTATTGATGGCTGGATGTATTGATGGTTGGATGTTTTGGTGGATGGATGTATTAATGGATGGATGGATGGATTTATTGATGGATGGATGTATTAATGGATGGATGTTTTGGGTGGATGGATGTATTAATGGATGGATGGATGGATGTATTAATGGATGGATGGATGTATTGATGGATGGATGGATGTATTGATGGATGGATGGATGGATTAATGGTTGGATGGATGGATGGATTAATGGTTGGATGGATGGATGTATTAATGGATGGATGGATGTATTGATGGATGGATTAATGGTTGGATGGATGGATGTATTAATGGTTGGATGGATGGATCTATTAATGGTTGGATGGATGGATGTATTAATGGTTGGATGTATTGATGGATGGATGGATGTATTAATGGTTGGATGTACAGTTGGGTGGATGATTTATTGGTTGGATGTATTATTGGGTGGATGTACTAATGGATGGATGATTTAATGGTTGGATGTACAGTTGGGTGGATGTATTATTGGTTGGATGTATTGATGGTTGGATGTACTAATGGATGGATGATTTAATGGTTGGATGTACAGTTGGGTGGATGTATTAATGGATGGATGTACTAATGGATGGATGGATGGATGTATTAATGGTTGGATGGATGGATCTATTAATGGTTGGATGGATGGATCTATTAATGGTTGGATGGATGGATCTATTAATGGTTGGATGGATGGATCTATTAATGGTTGGATGTATTGATGGATGGATGGATGTTTTAATGGTTGGATGTACAGTTGGGTGGATGATTTATTGGTTGGATGTATTATTAGGTGGATGTACTAATGGATGGATGATTTAATGGTTGGATGTACAGTTGGGTGGATGTATTATTGGTTGGATGTATTGATGGTTGGATGTATTGATGGTTGGATGTACTAATGGATGGATGATTTAATGGTTGGATGTACAGTTGGGTGGATGTATTAATGGATGGATGTGCAGTTGGGTGGATGTATTAATGGATGGATGTGCAGTTGGATGGATGTATTATTGGTTGGATGTACAGTTGGATGGATGTACTAATGGATGGATGATTTATTGGTTGGATGTACAGTTGGGTGATGTATTAATGGTTGGATGTACAGTTGGGTGATGTATTAATGGTTGGATGTACAGTTGGGTGGATGTATTAATGGTTGGATGTACAGTTGGGTGGATGTATTAATGGTTGGATGTACAGTTGGATGAATGTATTAATGGTTGGATGTACAGTTGGATGGATGTATTAATGGTTGGATGTACAGTTGGGTGGATGTACTAATGGATGGATGATTTATTGGTTGGATGTATTAATGGATGGATGTACTAATGGATGGATGATTTATTGGTTGGATGTATTAATGGATGGATGTATTAACTGATGGATGATTTATTGGTTGGATGTATTAATGGATGGATGTATTAATGGATGGATGATTTATTGGTTGGATGTATTAATGGATGGATGTATTAATGGAAGGATGATTTATTGGTTGGATGTATTAATCGATGGATGTACTAATGGATGGATGATTTATTGGTTGGATGTATTAATGGATGGATGATTTATTGGTTGGATGTACAGTTGGATGGATGTACTAATGGATGGATGATTTATTGGTTGGATGTATTAATGGATGGATGTACTAATGGATGGATGATTTATCGGTTGGATGTATTAATGGATGGATGTATTAATGGATGGATGATTTATTGGTTGGATGTATTAATGGATGGATGTACTAATGGATGGATGATTTATTGGTTGGATGTACTAATGGATGGATGTATTGATGGTTGGATGTATTAATGGTTGGATTTACAGTTGGATGGATGTCTTAATGGTTGGATGTACAGTTGGGTGGATGTAATAATGGATGGATGGATTAATTGATGGATGTACAGTTCGATGGATGTATTAATTGATGGATGTACTAATGGATGGATGTATTGATGGTTGGATGTATTAATGGTTGGATGTACAGTTGGGTGGATGTAATAATGGATGGATGGATTAATTGATGGATGTACAGTTCGATGGATGTATTAATTGATGGATGTACTAATGGATGGATGTATTGATGGTTGGATGTATTAATGGATGGATGTATTGATGGTTGGATGTATTAATGGTTGGATGTACAGTTTGATGGATGTATTAATGGTTGGATGTACAGTTGGATGGATGTATTAATGGTTGGATGTACAGTTGGATGGGTGTATTAATGGTTGATGTACAGTTGGGTGGATTTATTAATGGATGGATGTATTAATGGTTGGATGTACAGTTGGGTGGATTTATTAATTGATGGATGTATTAATTGATGGATATACAGTTGGATGGATGTATTAATTGATGGATGTACTAATGGATGGATGTATTAATGGTTGGATGTACAGTTGGGTGGATTTATTAATGGATGGATGTATTAATTGATGGATGTACAGTTGGATGGATGTATTAATTGATGGATGTACTAATGGATGGATGTATTAATGGTTGGATGTACAGCTGGGTGGATTTATTAATGGATGGATGTATTAACTGATGGATATACAGTGGGGTGGATGTGTACTAATGGATGGATGATTTATTGGTTGGATGTATTAATGGATGGATGTACTAATGGATGGATGATTTATTGGTTGGATGTATTAATGGATGGATGATATATTGGTTGGATGTACAGTTGGGTGGATGTATTAATGGATGGATGTATTAATTGATGGATGTACAGTTGGGTGGATGTATTAATGGATGGATGTATTAATTGATGGATGTACAGTGGGGTGGATGTATTAATGGATGGATGATTTATTGGTTGGATGAACAGTTGGGTGGATGTAATAATGGATGGATGTATTAATTGATGGATGTACAGTTCGATGGATGTATTAATTGATGGATGTACTAATGGATGGATGTATTGATGGTTGGATGTATTGATGGTTGGATGTATTAATGGTTGGATGTACAGTTGGATGGATGTATTAATGGTTGGATGTACAGTTGGGTGGATTTATTAATGGATGGATGTATTAATTGATGGATGTACAGTTGGATGGATGTATTAATTGATGGATGTACTAATGGATGGATGTCTTAATGGTTGGATGTACAGCTGGGTGGATTTATTAATGGATGGATTATTAATGGATGGATGTATTAATGGATGGATGTACTAATGGATGGATGATTTATTGGTTGGATGTATTAATGGATGGCTGTATTAACTGATGGATGATTTATTGGTTGGTTTTACTAATGGATGGATGATTTATTGGTTGGATGTACAGTTGGATGGATGTATTAATGGATGGATGTATTAATAGATGGATGTACTAATGGATGGATGATTTATTGGTTGGATGTACAGTTGGATGGATGTACTAATGGATGGATGATTTATTGGTTGGATGTATTAATGGATGGATGTATTAATGGATGGATGATTTATTGGTTGGATGTATTAATGGATGGATTTACTAATGGATGGATGATTTATTGGTTGGATGGATGTACTAATGGATGGATGATTTATTGGTTGGATGTATTAATGGATGGATGTATTAATGGATGGATGATTTATCGGTTGGATGTATTAATGGATGGATTATTAATGGATGGATGATTTATTGGTTGGATGTATTAATGGATGGATGTACTAATGGATGGATGATTTATTGGTTGGATGTATTAATGGATGGATGTACTAATGGATGGATGATTTATCGGTTGGATGTATTAATGGATGGATGTATTAATGGATGGATGATTTATTGGTTGGATGTATTAATGGATGGATGATTTATTGGTTGGATATATTAATGGATGGATGATTTAATGGATGGATGTATTAATGGATGGATGATTTATTGGTTGGATGTATTAATGGATGGATGTATTAATGGATGGATGATTTATTGGTTGGATGTATTAATGGATGGATGTATTAATGGATGGATGTATTAATGGATGGATGATTTATTGGATGGATGTATTAATGGATGGATGATTTATTGGTTGGATGTATTAATGGATGGATGATTTAATGGATGGATGTATTAATGGATGGATGATTTATTGGTTGGATGTATTAATGGATGGATGTATTAATTGATGGATGATTTATTGGTTGGTTTTACTAATGGATGGATGATTTATTGGTTGGATGTATTAATGGATGGATGATTTAATGGATGGATGTATTAATGGATGGATGATTTATTGGTTGGATGTATTAATGGATGGATGTACTAATGGATGGATGATTTATTGGTTGGATGTACAGTTGGATGGATGTACTAATGGATGGATGATTTATTGGTTGGATGTATTAATGGATGGATGATTTTTCGGTTGGATGTATTAATCGATGGATGTACTAATGGATGGATGATTTATTGGTTGGATGTATTAATGGATGGATGTATTAATGGATGGATGATTTATTGGTTGGATGTACAGTTGGATGGATGTATTAATGGATGGATGATTTATTGGTTGGATGTATTAATGGATGGATGTATTAATGGATGGATGATTTATTGGTTGGATGTATTAATGGATGGATGTACTAATGGATGGATGATTTATTGGTTGGATGTATTAAGTTGGATGTATTAATGGATGGATGATTTATTGGTTGGATGTATTAATGGATGGATGTATTAATGGATGGATGATTTATTGGTTGGATGTATTAATGGATGGATGTATTAATGGATGGATGATTTATTGGTTGGATGTACAGTTGGATGGATGTATTAATGGATGGATGATTTATTGGTTGGATGTATTAATGGATGGATGTACTAATGGATGGATGATTTATTGGTTGGATGTATTAATGGATGGATGATTTATTGGTTGGATGTATTAATGGATGGATGATTTATTGGTTGGATGATTTATTGGTTGGATGTACAGTTGGATGGATGTACCAATGGATGGATGTTGTATCTTCTTTCTGAATCTCTTTCTCCCTGTAGGAAGCCTAAAACTGGGATCCTGATGCTGAACATGGGAGGACCTGAGAAGCTGGAGGACGTTCACGACTTCCTGCTGAGGCTCTTCATGGACACAGATCTGATGAAGCTCCCCGTCCAGAAGTGAGCAGAGCCACACTCAGCACCGAGCACGTCTGTGTCGATGAGACGTTAGCTTCTCCCGACCCTGCAGGCCCCTCGGGGCCCAAACGGGCTCCAAACCGGGCCTGTTCTGTTCTGGTGTAACTCCCTTAACGACGGCCCGTTCTCCGCTCCGCAGCAAGCTGGGCCCGTTCATCGCCAAGCGGCGCACCCCGAAGATCCAGGAGCAGTACAGCAAGATCGGAGGAGGCTCCCCGATCAAACACTGGACCTCCATGCAGGGAGAGGGCATGGTCAAGCTGCTGGACGAGATGAGCCCCGACACAGGTCAGCAACCGCGCCCGCCGCAGGAAACGGTTAGCGCCGCAGCCAGATAAGCAGCCGCAGTGTGAGGGGAGATAACGGAGGAGTGTCCGCTCACGCCCTCCATCGCTGCCGCCGCAGCTCCCAGAAACCGTAACCGACGCTTTAGCCAGTGCTTCTCGATCTTTTGTGGCGTTTATCAAACGAGCTTCAACGAAAAACATCCATCAGCAGTTTGCAAAAACGGGAAATATATGCAGCAGCAGCCTCTGAACATTATGAAACAAACAACGATGCAGTAAAGTCCAAATATAGTAAAAAGAAACACTTTATACAATACTTTTCAGAAGTGTTTATGTAACATTGTTTTTTTTCATACTTCTTTTATTTAGGGATGCAACAATACCGATACTTTGTTCCGAGTAATTGGAAGACATAAGTAGACATTGATCAAATTTACCGCAAACTAAAATTTCAATTGAAAAATAAACATTTTAAGTATCAGTTTGTGGTGTCGAAGAAGCGATACCAACAAGAGCAGCATCGGTTCATCCCAACTTTTATTACTTACGTATTTCTGAAAACTACTGTACAAAGGTGACTTCAATAATGACAAATTTCACAATATTCTAATTTATGAGACGTTTATTATTTCTCATATATATGAAAATCAAAAGAATAAAACATTTGAAATATATCAGTCTGTGTGTAATAAATGAATCTAATTTACAACTTTCACCTTTTTTTTTTATGCGATTACGGAAATAAATCATCTGCAACAATATGAATTACACTTACACGAAAGAGAAAAACATAGTTCTGTAGTTTAGGTAAAGGTCTCAGTCGAATCTTTTTATTAACACTTCAAGTTAGAAAAAATACAATGCGAGATATCAGTAACGTTTTCAGTGAGTATAGATACATACGCAGATGTATATTTACATACTGTGTAAACTTTTACACAAATACTCACGTTTAGAGGGGAAAAAGTGATTGCCTCGAACAAAAAAAAACACCGACACTTGGAACACGTTGCACAGCCTGTAGCATTCAGTTTGGTTCAGTTTGACAGCTCAGATTTAAATAATCAATAAAAGCCATTCCATTTATAGAAAAACTTGCCCGTAAATCCTCTAACTGTATATTTTATCTTCTCCATTTTTAGAAAAGATGTATCAAGAAGCCATTGGGATATAGAGATGTATTTAGCCGACTTCCAATGCAATAGTAAGGAACGCCTTGCTACTGAAGATGAGAAAGCTATTATATCTTTCTGTGTAATGTTCAAAGACGATGAAGAGTCAGAAATCCCAAATATCAGTGGACAAGGCTGCAGATTTACATTCAGAATAATGGACATAATATTGAAATAACTGATCCAAAACCGCTTCAAACATATGAGTAAGATGGCATTGCGAAGCTTTAAACTTATCACATTTCTCTTCAACACTTGGGTATATTTCAGAAAGTCTGGACTTGGAAAAATTAACCCTGTGTATCACTTTAAATTTGCTCAGACGTAGACGATCGCAGGAAGTAGTTGGTCACAGTCAAAGCTGAGTAAAACAATAATCCTATTAATGTCAGAGGATCTAAATATATATTAAAAATGTATATCTTATCATCACGTACCCCTTGCAATACCACCATGGACCACTAGGGGGTGTGTGGACCCCGGGTTGAGGAGCACTGTTTTAAAAGCTTCACCTTTCTGCTCCACTTTCCTGTAAAAATCCTAAAATCAGCGGCTGATCAGCAGCTTGTTCTCACGTTTTCCGACTTTTGTTGCTTCTTTCCACAAAGTTTTAGTCAAACATGACAGTTTCCAGTCAGAAATGTCCAGGATCCTGAAGAACCGATTTTAAAGCCGCTTCGTTCTGTTAGCTGACAGTTTAGCTTAGAAGGATTTCCAGGTGAGAATAATCGGAAACAGTCGCCGCAGGTTGTCAGGAAATGATCTGAAACGGAGAGAGAAGTCCTAAAGAAAACCCTGATGGAGCATCAGAAGAACCACAGAGTCTGAGCATTTTAAGTAGGCATGTTAACCAGAGACTGTGTTCAAAAGAATCGGTTCAGAATAATGAGCTAGTTCAACTCAAAGGATGTGTTTACAGTAAAGAATCTGTTCAAATTCATGGTTCTTTTCAGCTGTATTCTTTTTTTTATGTTTGGGAATCAGCTGGTGATGGGGAATCTGTTCGAAAATACTGACTCTGTTGAGCATCAAGAATTTGTTCAGAGTGAGGAATCTGTTCAAAATTATCATTCTTTTTAGCTTTTTTTATTAAGGGTTGGGAATCAGTTGGCAATTTGTTCAAAATAATGAATCTTTTTTAGATTTTCTTTAAGGTATAAATGTGTTGAGTCAGGAGTTTTTGAATCTGTTCAATTTTAAGAATCTATTGAACAAAGTGAATCCATTCTAAATGATCTTGTGTTACTTGATAGGAATCAGTTCAGCTGGGAATTTATTGAAGTTTGGGAGTCTGTTCAAAATAATAGTTCTTTTAGCTTAAATATTTTTTTAGGTTTGGGAATCGGTTTTAAAGATGAATCTGTTCAGAGTCAGGAATTTGTTCATTTGGGAATCTGTTCAAAGCAATGAATCTGTTCAATTTTAGGAAATGTTTTAATTGGGGAATCAGTTGAGTCGAGTGAATATGTTCAAAATTATCTTCCTCTTCGCCATAAGAACTGTTATGTGATAGGAATCTGTTCAGCTGAGGATTTATTAAGCATTAGGAATCTGTTCAAAATAATAGTTCTTTTAGCTTTAATATTTTTTCAGTAATTTTCGGAAATTTCAAAAAGACAAATCTGAAGAATCTGTTCGGGGTTGGGGAATTTGTTCATTTTGGGAATCAGTTGAGCATGTAGGATCATTTCATTTAGGAATCTGTTCAAAATAAAAAAATCTGTTCAATTTTCGGTTAGGAATCAGTTGAGCATGGTGATTCAGTTCAAAATGATCCTTCTGTTCACCATAAGGACTGTGTTATGTGATAGGAATCTGTTCAGCTGAGGATTTTATTACCGTTAGGAATCTGTTCAAAATAACAGTTCTTTCAGCGAATCTGTTTAGAGTTGGGGAATTTGTTTATTCGGGAATCAGTTGAGCACGTTGGATCCGTTCAGTTGGGAATTTGTTCAAAATGTCATCTAAGGTGCGATTCGTAGAGCTGGAAACGATTCCCTCCCGAGGATTAACTGTCGATTCCAAAACGTTTCCCAGCTCCTCACAAGTTCTACATCGGCTTCCGGTACGTGAACCCGCTGACGGAGGAAGCCATCGAGGAGATGGAGAAGGACGGCGTGGAGCGAGCCGTGGCCTTCACCCAGTATCCCCAGTACAGCTGCTCCACCACAGGTTGGTGGATCACGGATCGTTTGTTTCCCGCAGAATTAGCAGCGGCATCAGGTTGTCGTTTGAAACGATAACGGGTTGTCTCTGTGAACAGGCAGCAGTCTGAACGCCGTCTACCGTTACTATAGAAACAGAGGAGACCGGCCGAAGATGCGCTGGAGCGTCATCGACCGCTGGCCCACACACCCCCTACTGGTGGAGGTTAGAAACGACAGCCTCGAGTTTGGTTGCAAGAACATCGTTCCTAAAAACCTACATATAATTTTTATTTTTTATTTCTGTGTTTAGTGTTTTGCAGAACACATCACAAACGAGCTGGAGAAGTTTCCAGAAGACAAGAGGGAAGACGTTGTCATTTTGTTCTCGGCTCATTCGCTGCCCATGGCTGTAAGTATCGGTTCTACCGCTGGGAGCCCACCGGTACCACAGAACAGAACCACATGCTCTCTCATTTACTCACTATAAACACACTTTTCACAACTTAAACTGGGCTTTGTAAGGAGGTTTAAGAGCGCTGAGGTAACCGGTGATAGCCTGGAAACCAACTTCAAAACTGAACACGTACAAACTTAGAAAGTGGAAAAAGTTCTTAAAAAGAAATGTTTAAGTTTCAGTAAACTCACCTGTAATTTCTGCTAAAGTAACATGAACGTTTTTGAAACTTTTTTTTTAGAAAAATGTTCCGTATTCTGTATATTCATGGAAAACTAACTTGTACTTTTCATTAAACTGTACCCTGTTCATTGACAAGAATCTGGTGATACGACATATATTATTATATATTACGATATTAAGAGTTACACAATATATATGGTCATTTTAAAAACTAAATTTAACCGTAGAAAAACTTGCAGCATTCTAAACAAATCCAGTTTCATCACTAGATCTAGTTGATCCACTGGAACCAAGAAGGTAAAAACAGCCACCAACTACCAGTCATACTTTTAATTTTACTCAATAAATTGGCTTCAAATTCTAAAAAATGAAATGCAAATAAAAATGTTACAATATTGTGACATAAAATATGATATATGTATCAGCGTGACAGTAATTTCTTACATCCCTAGTACGCTGTAAACTCTGAAAAAGTATGTAATCTTGAGCCTGTAAGTAGGCTGTAAATTCTGCTTAAGTACGCTTTACAATTAAGGAAAATACAGTGTGTGTTTTAAGTGAGTACGCTGTAACGTCTAACAAGGAAACTCTAGATAGGTACCCTGTCGTTTCTGGAAAGGTGTGCCAAAGGAACAAAACATGAAACTTTTAGGGTTTTCAAAAAGTTACCTGTAATTTCTACTAGAGTAACATTAGCTTTTTTTTTTTTGGAAAGTAAAGTGGAAATTTGCGAAAAAGGAAAAGAACCTGTAACGTGTACGTGTACTTTTTGGAAATTCAAAGACGCACAAAGGTACCCTCTGAAAAACTGTAATATTTTTTTTAAGTAAAGTTCTCTGTGAGTTCCTGTAAAGTAACTTGTAATGTCTGGGGAAAAAAAGTACTGAATAAGCAAAAGGGATCATGTTCCAAAACTTTCTGGGAAAATAACCTGTAAATAAATACTAGATAAGAACATTTTATGCTTCAGGAAAATGGTTTATTTCTAAGGAATATGCTGTAAATGATAAGAAAGTACCACTTTTTTGTTATGAAAAAGTGGTACTTAAGTTCTAGAAAGGTTTCCTCTACTTTCTAGAAGAGTGTGCCACGAGTTCTGGAAAAGCGCCCCCAAGTTACAGGACTTTCTGTGAATTATGAAATAACGAATAACATGTAAGTTCTAGAAAAGTAAATTCCATGTTCAGATAAATATATTTCCGGAAAAGTTCTGAAAATTTTCACTTTAGATTTCAGGGATGTAATGCATGAAAGAACCCCTCGTGATCTGGAAAAGTAAGTCTGTAAATTCCCAGAAAGTGTTGAAAAAGCAAGTCTGTAAACTCTGTTGGTTCTACGTAGAAAGTAAATGTCTAAAAAGGGTCCCGTAAGAGCTGCAGAAACGGGAAATTCAAAGTTGCTAGTTTTGATGAAGCAGTCTGTGAATACCAGAACGTATCCTGTGTTTCTTATGTGAGGAGCTACTAAGTTGCACTACTGAGAGTTGTACTTGTGTTTACCGTGCAGGTTGTAAACCGAGGCGATCCGTATCCTCAGGAGGTGGGCGCCACCGTGCAGAGGGTCATGGAGAGACTGGGACACTGCAACCCCTACAGACTGGTGTGGCAGTCCAGGGTGGGTGAACTGGGCCAGGAGAAATCTCCTCCTGATGCTGATCCGTTCACTTCTTACTGCTCCTGTTCCTCCTCCACTTTTATTTATATAGCTCCAATTCACAACAAATGTCGTCTCCAGGCACTTTACAACAAAAATAATTTCAATACAATTATACAAACATTCCAGTCAGTTAAAAGTTTTCTATGTAAGGAATCCCAGCAGATTCCTGACTCCAACCACAGCAATTCCTCAGCAATCCCTCATACTGAGCAAGCATGTAGCGACAGGGGAGAGGAAAAACTCTCCTTTAACAGGAGGAAACCTCCAGCAGAACCAGAACCTGGATCAGTACAAGCGGTCATCTGCCACGACCATCTGGGGGTCTGAGAAGACAGAGAAGAGACAACATGGAGGATGCTCGGTGACTTTGAGCATCATCTGGACCGATGTTCCCCATCCAGCAGGGGGCGTTATAGCTGAGCAGGGTACCAGACCATGTGGAGCTTCTATGGGGCGAAAAACACTGAAAGAAAACTGAGTTAACAATCACAATAACAGCAGAAAAAATATATCTGTAGAGTAGTAGGAGAGAAAAGTAGAAGAGAGAAGAAAATTGGTCAGTCTGTCCTCCAACAGTCTAAGCCTATAGCAGCATAAATATAAAAATAGCTCAGGATAACCTAAGCCATTTTAACTATAAGTTTTATCAAAAAGGAAGGTTTTAAGCCTAGTCTTAAAAACAGAGTATCTGCCTCATGGACTAAAACTGGGAGCTGGTTCCACAGGAGAGGAGCCTGATAACTAAAAGATCTGCCTCCTATTCTACTTTTAGAGATCCTAGGAACTACCAGTAGACCTGCACTCTGAGAACAAAGTGCTCTGTTAGGAACATATGGAACAATCAGATCTCTGATGTACGATGGAGCTTGATTATTAAGGGCTTTATATGTAAGGAGGAGGATCTTAAACTCTATTCTGGATTTAACAGGGAGCCAATGGAGAGAAGCAAAAACAGGTGAAATGTGATCTCTATTTTTAATATTAATCAGAACTCTTCCTGATAAAAAGGAATTACAGCAGTCCAGCCTTGAAGTAACAAATGCATGCACTAGTTTCTCTGTATCACTCCTGGACAGGATGTTTCTAATTTTAGCAATATTCCGGAGGTGAAAGAAAGAAATCCTAGAAACCTGTTTAATATGGGATTTAAATATCATGTGTTGGTCAAAAATTACACCGAGGTTCTTTATATTATTACCAGAGGCCAAATTAATGCCAGATGAAGTGAACTGTACTAACTGTTCTCCACCAGATGGCGCCAGATGCTTAAGGAACTGTGGAGCTGAACGGCTGCTGTGTTTTTCAGGTGGGACCCATGGCGTGGCTCGGCCCCCAGACGGACGAGGTGATTAAAGGTCTGAGCGAGCGAGGGAAGAAGAACCTCCTGCTGGTGCCCATCGCCTTCACCTCCGACCACATAGAGACGCTGCATGAGCTGGACATCGAGTACGCTCAGGTGTTGGCTGAGGAGGTGAGACGGCCGAGGCGGTTCAGGATGAGGGTCAAACACCTGTGAGAAACAAACCTGTGCTGCTGCAGATTTCAGACGTCTGCTGTTCCTGCTGGCTTAGACCTCCTCACCAACTTCATCGACAGAACAATAGAAATAAATTTGATTTGAAATCAATCTGATTAATGAAAGTGAAAACGGGTTCTGGCCCTCTGATTGGCTGCATCCGCTCACTACTTCTGTAATGGAGCAAATCTGGAGCTTAATGTTGGAGCACTACATGTTAACTGGCTATTTAAATCTTCCTATGATAAAATATTTTTTTATTTTCTGTCCAACTTTGGTCAGTTTTCCTCCTTTTCTCTTTCATTCTACCTGCTTTCATTCTTTTTTTTTGTAATTTTTTCTGTTTCTTTATTTCCATCTTTCTCTCTCTCTCTTATTTCTGTCTTTTCTTTCTTTCATTGTCTTTCTCTATTTGTCTTTCTCTGTTCTTTGTTTTAATTTCCTTCCTTCCTTCCAACTTTTCAAACACTCTAAATTTGAAGAAAACAAATGGAGAAAATAAATCAATAATAACCTGTAATTTCCACTAAATGGTCTATAAAAACAACCCTGAAGTAGAGCTGGGCGATATGAGCTAAAATTAATATCACGGTATATTGAGCATTTAACCTCTAACGGTAAGTGGACGATAACAATGACGACCCAACCCCCTTTTCTTTTTTCTTAAATCGTGTCATTTTCTGTATTAAATGTCCGGTAGTGGCCAAATTCGCTTAATGTTCTTTAAAATATAATTCGCTTCTTGCTATTGAACGGCTTCAAACCGCTTTTTAATTTATTGTTTGATTCCAACTCCTTTCTGAATTTCTTAGAGTCCATTTTAAACCCAGAAGTGATCACACAGAGGAGGCGAGGAAGTTACGGGGGGCCGAGTGAAATAAGTGATTTTAGTGTGCAGTCGTTTATCTTAGACTGAAAGTATTTTACATCGGAGCACAGGTGGGAACAGGCGGCGGCTTCAAGCGCTGTATCAAAAACAACAGCAGCAACTCAGAGGGTTTAATACCTGCTCCACCTGAGGATCTGGGCGGGCGGAGCTACAAATGCTCTGGTTCGGCTGCAGCTCCGTTGCTGCAGTAACAAACATACGTGCTCCATATTAGTCTAAGTATCCAATAATACCATTAAAAAGTCACTTTATTTGTCGCTAGTCGCATTTTTCTGAAAACCAGTCTAAACTCTTGCTAAATACAGCTACACAATCTCTCCATTTGCAGCGCCAGAGCTTCTCTGCTGCGCTTTCCTCCTCTGTCACATGCCTGTTAGTGATGTGTCGTTCGTGAACGATTCGTTCAAAATGAACTAATCTTTTATACGACCCGAGAGTAACGAGTCCTCTCAGTGAGCGATTCGTTCATTGTCATGCAGTACCTTCTCTTGCCACATGTCAGCAGCTGCATGAGCTCAGTCAGCAGCAAGACAGGAAACAGAAATGATTCGTTCATGACTCACTCAGCTGCTGCGTCCGTTTTCAGGTCCCAGTTCTTTTGTCATGTGACAGCCAGACCGCTCAGGCTGTGTGTGGCGAGCAGCAAGTACTACAGTTCGCTCACGATTCGTTCATTTACGGATCGTGACGGATCATTCTTACTCATTCGTCACGTGAAAACTGTGGCTCAGCTTGCTACGGGCTGTGGAGCGGACTGAGAGATGAACAAGGAAATGAATGATGTCTGATATCTAATGTTCCTTTATTTGTCATTCGACACCCGATATATATTATTTATTCATTAAATCATAATTATTTAGTGGACTTCAATTCTTGTAGATGTTTTATTGTGTGTATAATTTAAAATGTTTTAGTAAATAAATACTTTCGAAAATTATATCAGCATATTGATTAAATAATAAATATATAATGATGATAATAACAACAAACATAATCAATAATAGTAGTAATAATAATAATAATAATAATAATGTAAAATTTTGTACACAATAAACGCACCATGTAAACATAGGGAACTTATTAATTATTCATTTTTGTTTTAATTGTATCACTAATTGTCAAAATTAGTTTACACTCACTCTTCCTCTACCCAGCTGTAATGTGACCGACAGTTCGGACTGAACGGATCTCCTCGTTCATCATTCACAGCTCAGGCTGTACTGTATGTGGAGTAGTAGATTCGTTCATTTGTCACGTGACACCTACCTAGTCACTGTCGCGTCGTTAAACAATGATGGCAGCGTGGACACAAATAACTTTATTGTGGTGTGTATATGCTTTCCTAGGTTTTCGAATTGCTTGTGGCATTTTGTTTTTTCTTGTCAGGTGAAACAAAACATGTTGCCTTCTGTATTGTAGTGGAGAATTGAGCTGTGAGCCGGGAAGGAGGAGGGGTGAATGAGTCGTTCAGCTCGTTTGGGCTGTGAGCCGGCAGTGAGCGATTTGTTCACGCTAGCGATTCAGCACCAGACATTGCAAGCTAGCTTCGGTTAGCTCTCGGAAAGGAAGGGGTGAGTAACTCAATGTGCTGTTAGCATGTTAGCAGAGCTATACTACTGTGAACTAATGAGCTATTCTCGTGATGTGAGTTTTGTATTCAGGGTTTTTCTTCCAGTCCAGAGCAGAAATGTTTTTTTACTGGGTGTTTCCCCCCCACAAATTTAATTATAAACTATAAATATTTCTATTAATTAAATTAGTTGCTAAGAGTAACAGGAATGAGTCGGTAAATGGGTCACTTGGGGTTGTGAATTATGATTCGTTGGGGAACCGCTGCCTTGTTTACTACGACGCCCACAAGAGGGAAACAGCGCCACCTGCTGTTAAAATGAACTAAATGATTCGTTCAAGATTCGTTCAATTTAATGTTCGAGAGTAAATGATCCGAGTCGGTAAAAAGAGTCGGTCTTCCCATCACTAATGACTGTGGGTGGTCACGTGACTCACAGCAACGGTCCTTTCTTAAAGGGGCAGGAGCACCGCTAAACTAAAGCACAAATTTCCTCCTTTTTTTTTTTTTAAATACCGAACTTACCGGCACGGCCAAAAATGACGTCGGTAACGCTCACAAATTTCTGTATCGGTAAATTTTCGGTATACCGCCCAGCCCTACCCTGAAGGATGAAGGAACAAGAATTAGCTCATTAATTTTCGTTTATGAACAAATTCTTAATCAAAATGGTTCATTCAGTATGTATATAAATCATGTATATGCAGCTACACATCAGAGCTCATTATACGTGAACCTGATTTCTGTTTCTGTGTGGAGAGTTTTCTGCTTCTGCACGATTCACCACAATGATACGGTTAGTTTCTGGAATAAAGTAGCACGTCATAAACCTGGAACCAATCAGCAGTCAGGAGGCATGTCAGAAAGCTCATTGGCTTTCAGAAATATGAAAAAAATAAAAACACCTTAAAGATTATTCTCCCATCTCCCAGCTAATAAAGTGTCTTTAATCTGAATATGTAAAGGTGTATTTCTGATGTTTGTGTCGTTTTTTTTTGTTTTTGTTTTTTTCTCCAGTGCGGCGTGGAAAACATCAGGAGAGCAGAGTCGCTGAATGGAAACCCCCTCTTCATGAAGGTGCCCGCTTTTCCTTCTCACGTATCATTCCTAGATCGTCTGCATCCTTCAAGCTGCTCAACGTGTACTATATAGAAACGAACCAGCAGACACGAGTTTTTACAGATTACAGAACTTATTATATATTTTAACTGTAGAAGCAAAAGCAGAATAGTTGCAGGGAGCGGCTGGGCCTCCTCTAAGGCAGCCTGTGCTCATAGTTGCAGTTATCCTTGTTGCTTCTACATCATTTTCTTCCTTCCACTTAACTTTCCATTAACATACCTGTTAATAAATAATCTTATACTAGTGTAATTTGCTTTGTGACAGAAAGCAATAATCATTAGCATAAAGAAATCATGTAAGTGTATCACTCTGTGTGTAAGGAATCTCAATAATTTATGGATTATATTGGTCTATTTATCAAATAGAGCAGCTAGCAATAAATTTGATGCTTTTGTTTTTGACTGAATCATCAAAAGCTTATAAACAAAACACAATCTGAAATTTCAGCTCTGAAAACTTTGAAACAAAATGAATAGTTTTAAGAAGTTAATGTTTCCCGACTGCAGCTGCTCACATCTTTCAACCAAAACGAGAGTTTTAAGCTGCAAGCCGCCGGCTCTATTAAAGGACGGGTTCAGATCAATGGGAACCTTACCAGCTGACTACAGTAGAACTGAACGGCCCGGTTGGCTGGCTGCTCGGACTCGCTGCGCTCAGAGACCCCTTGCCAAGTCTGAGTGTCGGCCAGTGAGGAAATCAATATCCAGAGGATGATTAGTTGGTAGTTACTGAAGGATGGCTTCCTTGGTGCACTGTTAGTTTCTTTGTGAGCTGGTGCTGGAAAATGAAGAAAAATGCCTGGTTGATGATAGAGGCTCAGATTCGTAGAGACCCTCCTTCAGATTACAGCCTTCTTCAAATTTAATCGTTTCACGGATTAGAGACCACTACATTTCCACAAATATTTTTTTTTTTCTTACAGTTTCTGGAGCAAAACTACCTGATTTCAAATGGTGGATAGAGAAAGTTACAAACTATCCTGTAAAAATGTGAGTTTTAAACCTTTGATGTGACCTATGACATTTTGTCTTTCAGTTGAAAATAAACTGAAGGGGGGGAGGGGGTACAAAACAGCTTTACCATGAAAATATGGCATCATTAATCACTTTTAAAGCTCCTCCGAACTTGAAAACAAGAAGAAAAGTGTCACAAAGAGATCTGCAGCATCATCATAGGAGCTGCAGAGATTTCTGGCTGGCCTTTGATTTTAAAAGGCCACAATAAGTACACAAAACTCTCTTCTCATGGCAAAATGGGGCCATATGAAAATATTTGGGAGGGAAAAAACCGAATATTTCAATGACTAAAGGTATATATATATATATATATATATTATATAAAAATTTGGTGAGTCACGATTCTCCAAATCTTAGATTTGATTTTGGATTTTAGGGTCACGATTCAATTCTCTATTGTATTTTTTTTATTTTACAGTACAGAGCACTTTCATTTTTAGACTAGTCTACGATCATTGGTTTTATTTTTAAAATTTTGTAAAATCTTATTTTTAAAGACAAAATTGATGCGTTTTTTATTATTCTTGTGTAATGTATCATATTGGGCATTAATGATCAAACTGAAATAAGTTATTTAGAAAAAAAGTGTAACAGTAATATTAAAATTACAAATGATTAGTAACAGTGGCTGCCATCTAGTGACTATTTATAGTTACTGCAGAACAACTGACGCAGTGCTCCAGATGTCTCATTGGCCCGAGCAAAATGCAGCTAACCGCGGTCCTCCTTTTTTATAAAGCGAATGTGGACTTAACTCTACGGTAACTCAGTGTTTCCTCACTGGGGATTTGAGAGTAATAGGAGCGGCTTTAGCGCAGGTACTGCTGCTTCTTTCTTCCTAGCCATGGTTTAACTGTAGCTTAGCTAATAGCTACTTGCTATGTCAGCTAATGCGCTCTGTAGACGTGTGCTCTGATCACGGGGGATTTGATGCAGGAAGTTAAAATGTTACCAGAGAACTGGTGAGAGTTACTTACTAGGGAAAATGCAATGTGTGGTTCTTTGTGATGAGGAAATCTGCGTAAATAGACGGTCGCCTGCTTAATGTTGCTACGGAGTCCCGAGTGGGACGCACAGTAAACAGAAGGAGGAGGTGATCATGATCCTCTTTTGGATTCCGATGCACAATTTTGATCATTTTCGATACAAAATCGATATCGTGACACCCCTTATATATGTGTGTTTTTATATGAATATCAGTAGCAACTTTATTGAGAACCAAACATTTCTGACAGACAATACAAGAAAGCCTAAATCACAATTTTTTTCTGGGTTTAAAACTTTGAAAATACCTTTTGATGAAATCTAAATTTTTTGTGTGCGTTTTAATTGGGAACTTCTATCTTTGCCAAATTTATGAATTTTAATCAAAGCATTTCTGGGTTGTTGTTTTTTAAATGTGACATCTAAAAATTTCAGGCTTTTCGGAGGAATTTTACTCAAAGTATTATTTCTTTTAATCCACAATGGCCCCAATAATCAGGTTAGTGACACACTTCGTAACTTTGCGCTGTGTCATGCCCAAATGACCCCGGAGCAAACTTTTTTTTTCTTACCAATCCAGTAGCAACATAGCTAGTTCAGCAAAAGCTTTGAACCAAACTCAGCAAAGGTTTGACAGAATTCATTTTAGTTTATTGCACCCCAGTTTCTTTTCCTCTCTTCTTCTGATGGCGTCATCTTTGGTGTCTTTGGTAGATCTTCCATGGCTCACGTCTCAAAACTGAGGGTTTGTTTATATCATTTGGTAGGGTGTAGCGTACGGCTGTAAAGCGAAACTCAGTCAGTACGTCCGGGAAGGCGGTCCACGGGTGAAGAGTTTCTAGCATTGGGACGCTCGCGTGCAGTAACGGCTCAGAAAATGAACGTAATAAATGGTGTCGTGTCACCAAAACACTTCGAAAACACGTGTTTTTAAGGTGAAAAGTTACGGAGTGCTACTTGAATATATCAACATGCTAACTTTACTTGAAGGTTTACAACTTTGTGTTTCTCCCATGGGCACCAGACTGCAATAGAGCATAAAATCAGTCGTACATATCCCAACATCGGCACAAAGCCAGTACTAACAGTCCCTTCTTTCGTCCGCTGTGTCCAGGCCCTCGCCGATCTGGTCCAGTCCCACCTGAAGTCCAACGAGCCGTGCTCTCGCCAGCTGACCCTCCGCTGCCCGCTGTGCACCAACCCCACCTGCGGAGAGACCAAGGCCTTCTTCGCCAGCCAGAAACTGTCGTAAAGACGCCTTCTTGCCGACACATCCCAAAGGACCCTTTTTACAACCGAGCAAACTCTGGAGACGCTGAAGGCCTTGCATTTATCAACAATCACAGCTAGCCAGGCTCCAATAGGCAGGAGTAGAGACCAGATGGTGTCTGCTTGTTTATTTAAAAATCGATTTGTAGGGTTTTGCAGGGTTTCTTTGGTTAAAGTCTGTGTGGATAAAATGATTAACTCTGACACATGTAGTTCTTTTTTATGAAAGTCTCCCATACCAACATTTCCTTCACAGGTCCCAGAGAGATTTATCTAAGCATTGTTCCATCCATCAGCAACAGCTTCTACTGTAGAGGTTTCCTAGGGAGCCTTTCCCAGTTAGCTGGTTGGCCTTTCCAATAAGTTCATTTGAAGATCTCATACATGATTTGCTGCAGCTCTAAGACGCCCTGCAGGTATTGATCCCTGACCCAGTTGGTAAAAATATAGGCTCCATTGTTTTAAAAAAAAAATCTTCCTAACATAAAATTGGTGCCTTTTAATCACTGGATAAATAAACACTAGACTTTGGCAATTACATCAGGATGTAGTTTTTCCAGCTGAGACCTGAGCCTTTGACAACTTGAATAGAAACCAACACAAATCAGTGGAATATGATGCTTGTCGGCTACATACGCCTGTTATTTTCTAGTAAACAATTGGACGGCTGTTGATCCAAGGTACAGCACACGGCGATACATTAGGAACCTTATCTATGTGAAACCGTTGAGTCTGCTTAAGTCTATTCTCCTGTTTTGTCTTGGCACACTTCCATAAGTCTCGACCAACGTCGGTTGATGTAAGCAAGATTGTGTTTTCTGATGTGATTTTCCTCTTTTCAGTGTTTAAATTCACGATAAACGATCCTGGGTATGGATAATATTGCTCTTCTTGAACCGAAAATGTTTAGATGGTGACAACAAACCGAAAAGATTTATTTAAATAAAACTTACCCTGCTGCAAGCTAACTCAAAACCTTGACCCAACAAGCTAACAGAAAAAAATGAAACTAACAAGCTAACGAAAAAGAGCTAGCTAACAGTAAGCTAACTAAAATAGTTGCACAGCTAATGCTGCGTTCAATTTTCCACAGAACTCTTAGTTTGGAATAAAGTCCACTCTAGTAAACAGCATTCCAGTGAACATAGCTGGAGAAGTTGGGGTTCCAGTATGTGGATGCCCAAGTAGCCATTGTTCGCAGTATCTTTTACGAACAATGTTTTAGGCTTTATTTTTTTCACCGTCCAAAATCACTTTTAATTTATTCGTTTTAGAATGGCAGGTGTTACATGTAGTGTTGGTTGAAGTAAACATGTTCACCATAGCTTACTATTGTTGATGTGAGAAGCTGCCATATTGGATCTTAAGGTCAATGTTTGAAACGTTCCCAGAAAGTCTCGACTTCTAGTCGAAGTCAGAATTTCTGGGTTCTGACTACAAATGTACTGCAGCATAAAACCCAGTTGACGAGACAGCTGATGGTAAGCTAACGTTATAACCTCAGCTATCTGTGACGTGTAGAAATGTCTAACAGTAAGTTAGCTGTACTGATTAACAGACCGCAAGCAAAGGTTTAGCTAACTAATGCCTCATTTCCACTGAGCAGTGCAGTTCGGTACTCTGTTTTGTCTGTTTCTATTGTAAAAGTGGCCCATAGAATAAACCTGATGGATGATTGTATGACCCGACGATGTTTTTGGTCAAAGTGGAACTACTGAGAGTCCAACTGGTGTTGGAAATGCTCACCGGAATACACCAGACCAAAAAATAGTGTAGCCTACTTACTTGAGGTATACCAAAACGACGCATTACTGTAAGCTAACCTGTTTTGTTTGCAGTAATCCGTTAGCTAGCAGCAATCTAACCAAAAGGTTAGCTATCTATAAGCTAACTAAAAAAAAGCTAACAGTAAATGCGTAGAAAAGATTTAGCTGGCTGCAACCTAACTGAAAATTTTTACCGAACATTCACCCAACTAAAAAGGTTTATTTGCAGTGAGAATGGGCTAACTGGAAGGTTTTAGCTAATAATAAAAAAAAACCCGAAGAGTTTGGCTTACTGCAAGGTAAACTGAAAGGCTTAACAGTAGGTTGGCTGAATAAATGTGGATGGGTGCCAGCAAACTGAAAGAAACTAGTTTCTAAAAAGGTTAAGCTTGCAGTAAACAAGTAAACAGATAAGGCTAACATTCAGTGAACATGCTAAGTTAACAGTGAGTTTGCGGAAAAATTTTACATGACTGGAAGCGAACTGAAAAGACTGTCTAGCTTTAACAGTTTAGCTTTTAGTAGGCTAATTTGAAAGGGTAATCAATTGTGGACTAATGGACGCAGTTTAGCTTACTGTTAGCAGATTCAAAATACTTAGCAAAGCGTAGGCTATCTAACTAGGTTTTTCTCATTTAAAGAGAATTTCTGATAATTATTTATAAGGCTATTTTCAATCTGCGTTCTAATAATTTAGACTTGAACCCTTTTTCTTTTTAGGTAAAGAGTTAATTGGTTTTCCTCTCTTTAGCAATATCAGTTAGCATTTGTTATCTTTACTACATACAGTCTTTGCTTAATAGAATTTATTTCTGGGAACGAAGGAACATCATTTTATCGTTGACTGTGCTTTTCGGAGTTTAAGATAAATCCCCATCAGGCATATTTTGTCAAACTTCATCAGTGCTCTTTCTTGATGCTTATATACGCACATAATTTGTTCATTGTTCTTCCACTGAATTATAAAGGTGTGTTTGAAAATATGTTTTTTTAATATATTGAGTGATAGGAGTGTTGTCTTAAAATGTTTGAAAATATCTTTTTGTTTGAAATGTTAGTTAGATCTTGTTAGGTTTTTTATACGTCACTGTGCCCCTTTCATTCAGCATTTAGGCCAAAGGAAAGTTTGTTTCCTTCAATTGCTAAACAATGCTAATCTGGTAAAATACTGCCCCCAGGCTATGTATTATAAACCTTGACAAAACAGGTGTCTGATATTCTAAAACTACTTTCCCGCTTAGTTTAATTTTTACATTTACTCTGTAACGTGTTCAGGTCACAACAGAAATACTAATCTCTCTACTGGGTTTATGTTACTTAGTTTAACTCGTAGCTGAAATCAAGTAATTGTTGCCAGACATAAAAGTGTAATGTACCGATTGGATTTCTTATTTTGTTCCAATGTACATAAACCATGTCTTGAAAGTGATGTAAATCTACAGAATAACTTAAAAGGTCCAAAGCATTTATTTGTTGAAATGACTAGATGTTTCCTTTTAACTGGCACTGGATCATTTTGAAGACATGGTATAAATAATGTAATTACACATCATGAGAAGTCTTCCTTCAAAAATAAATAATGTTCATGAAAAAATATTTTTTGGGGGTTTATTTGTCCAACACTGTAGTGAGACATTGAAGGGTCACATCCCCAAAAAATGACATCTGATGGTTTGTTTTTTTTAAAACCTGAAATTAAAAGAAAAAAAAAGTTATTTCCACATGTACCTGATGAACACTAGATTAACACGGAGTTAAAACATGCTTGTTTTTCCACCGCAAACGAAGAAACGACATGTACGTTGAAAGAAACAAAGCAACCATGGAGATTTTACATTATCGTTCGATTAATTTTATGATTCGGCATATTCAGGGGAGCGTTTCCACCGCTAGTTGGGAATCTCCCTGGGCGGGCGGGGTTAAATCCAAACGTGAATCTGGGCGTCATACGAAATTCCCTTTTTTTTCATCCTTTTGTGTTGGCATTTGTGTCTCTGCTGCCTCTATAAGCACTCCAAGCAGGAATAAAAGTAATCTACTCATTTTGCAAATCTCTGCTTTCAAATATCTTGTACCTTGTTGCCTTAGGCCGGGAATATACTTGTTTTTAAACTTGCATAACGTTGCACTGATACAAGCAGCTCGCTGCGTCTTAGACGTACATGCTTACGCAATGCACAATGCTACTGGAGAGTTCCACTAGGGGTCAGAGTACAGAGTTCAGACCGGATAGTGCTGGACTTAAAAGATAGAACCAAAAAACAAACAAATGTGACCATCTGTGATGCCTGTAATGTTGTACTTAGATTAGTAGTTACTGAAAAAGTGGCCATTTTTAGAGTAACGCACTACTAACGAGTTACTATTTCTATATCGGTAATCAAATTAAAGTTATTCGTCCAATCCAATGTTCTTTACTATTTTTGTAATTTTCGGAAGCAAAAAGATATTTGTAGGACAACGGCTATAAAAACAGGAGAACAAGCAAAAATAGCGGTAAATATGGTCTTGCATACCTTCTACGACACTGCTGCCGTGTATTTCCGTAAAATGTTTTTTTTCAGTCTTTTTTTCAGTTGTAATCTGGAAAATTAAAGTATTTTCTCCTATGGTCGCCATGTTTGTTTGTTTTTAATGCTACAAATCTGGCATTCTATCTGGTCTGTGGTCTGTACTCTGCCCCCTAGTGGAACTCTCCAGAATTACGTGCCTAGGTTGCCTGCTGTTGTTGGTGTCAACGTGAGGATAAAAAGCAGGTATATTTCTGGCATTATTGTAAAAAAACTAAAATGAACTTCCAATAAAGTGAGTATTGGCAAAACTGCTTGCTGTCTCTATGTTGAGGCAATGGGAAGTGTTATACGGACAGCTGCCGACACCTACTAAGTAACTTGTAATCCAATTTAGTAACTCACTAATGTAACGAAGTCACTTTTGGAAGTGTAATCAGATTACTATCTCAAAGTAACTGTGGAAACACTGCAGACCATAGAGGAGATAGTCAGCTGGTTAATCCTAAAAATTCTGACAAAAATGGCAGAAATGATGTACGTTATAGAAGACCATATTTACCGCTATTGAAGCTTGTTTTCCTACGGCTTTTGCCGCCATTGTTGACACCGGACAAATAGCGCTCTACACTCCCTCTAGTGGTTGCTCGCATATTGGTGTGACTCAATGTCAGTCACCGCATCACCGGCGCCCCGTCACCTGGCTCCTGATTGGTTGATGCGGCGCGAATTGATGGCGAAGTTCAGATTTTTCAACTTCAGCGGCAGACGCAAAAACGCTGGTCAAGCGCAAATTCACAAAACGCACCACAAAAATGCTTTTACATCAACTTTACGTGTAAACCTGACGCCCACGACGCTTCAAACGTGTTAGGTGTAAACGCGCCGTTGGTGCCGTATTGCGATGTAACAATAACCTGAATTTGTATGTAACCACCCACTAATTGGTTTGAATCCGTGGCATTCTCTGTGACAAACCCACATTCTTGTAAAAAAAACCCAAAAAGATGGGTGGGCGTGGTCTGCAACCGCTAATTTGCATAAAAGTGACAGAGCCGCTAAACGTCTGATACTGACAAGGACAAAAATTATCAAAAAATTAGCAGCCGAGATTTACTTTACGTGAGAGGAACTTTATGCCAAGAACTACATAAATGTTTTGTATAGAGCATTTATAACTTATTTAAAAACAGGCATTATTTGTCCCCTTTAATGTTTCATTAAGTAAACTTCCTCCTTTCCTTGCCCAAAATCAGATGTTTTTTCTTCATAATCTAATCTTTTCTCCTTCCTTTTCCTGCTGCTCATCTCCTTCTGTCCTCAAATCCATTTTCCCTTTCTTCCAATCTTTGACTCATCCTCCTGCTCTGGTGTCCCCCATCCACCTCCCTCCCTCCTCCGTCTCCGGGCCTCCCCCATTCATCCCTATCTCCCATCGTCCCCACCTCCATCCAACCTTCTTTTTTTTTTTTCAACAGTCCCCTGCGGTGTTGCAATCACCTCTGCTGCTGTTGATTAAGCTGAGAGAGATTGGCTGTCCACGACCCAATAACCCCCGAGGGCGGCCACCCTCCCCCATGTATCTGAGCCAGCAACAATCTTTCATTTCATTTTTGTTCTCTCCTCGCTGCTCTCCCTCATATCTCTTCATCTCCTGTTCGTTTTTGTTGAAGACTTTCTGTCTTTTTCCTCCTCCAACCTTTCACCGGATGATTTCCTCCCTCTTCCTCCATCTAATTTACTCCTCATCCAGCTCCTCTCCTTATTTTGTTTTTCCTCGGTTATTCATTTGTTACCTCACTCCTCCGTCCTCCCGGTGATGTATGCTTGTTATCGCCACACCTTAACTCCATGGTCAGCTCTGGACTTCCAGTTTTTAAAGTGGGATTCAATCACAAATTCATGGAAACCATTAATTCGCTCGTTAAAGTAAATTACTGGATATATTGGGTTGCCTGTACTCATTTAAGGGTTAAACAAAACCCATCTGGTGTTGTCTGACAGATCCCATAATTAGTTGTTTTTTTTTAAAATATAAGTTGACGAGGACAAAGGTAAGAACCAGAACTCACCTGGAAACCTGACAGGAATATGACCAATAAGCACCAAGCTTTAAAGTTACTGCAGCTACTGCTGAGGATGTATTGCAAAGTATTTACCCAAAGCAACCAGTAGATGGTGCTGTAGGCTATTTACTAGCAGAAAACACCAACAAAGAAGAACATTTGATTGTATTTCAATATGGACATTAGAGCTTGGCTTAGTAAGAAGAAGAGTAAAGCGAGCGCTAGCAGGGACGATGCTAATACATCACAGTCTTATAATGTGTTCACACCTCACGCTTTGTTGCCGTCAAAATAACGCTCACAAAACGACTTGTTTGATGCAGACGTCCGGCGGTGTCACTACAGTGAGACGCTCTAGACGCGCCGCGTCAAAAGCGGCAAAAGTTCGGCTACCCGAACTGCTGCCTTGCTGGCTTTTTTACGCTTGGAACGCTGGAAAAGTTTCAAAAACTGACACGGCTAACGCACACAAAGTGTCGCAGAGACTCTGATGCCCTCTGACGGCCCTCAACCACAGACTTTACATGTAATCTCGTCACTCTTGATGTTTGGGGCAGTGTGAACGCACCGTTACAGAGGTAAGGGCAATCTTAAGTGACATTCTGGCCCACACTCCATACCAGTCGGTGGTGATGACGCACCAATTTGTTGTTTACTAGCCGCTAATAAACATCACAAACAAGTTGTAAGAGTTGTTGTGTGCCAGCTTTTTTACCGGAGAACATTTATTCTACTATTGTCTAAGTAAAAAATATTGTGTTTTTTCAAGATGCCTGTTCTCTCAGTGATACAAAGGTTTTGAATGATGATTAACTTGTCTTCTGAGTGGTTTGACAAGAGTGTTCTGTCTCTAAAGATAAAATTTTGTCCTTGATTGGCGTTAATCTTTGGAATCTCAAGAATCTTCCCTTTCCAATTATGTATAATATGAATATGTAGGCAGACTTGACCTGCAAGTCATGTAATGTACCTCATAGGGGACATAAAACTGTAAATTACTTAAAAAGACGGTTTACAACACAGCTACTCTACCTACTGAGCCACGTATGCGGAGAACATGCAGCAATAGGCCGAGATCCGAACCAAGAACCTTTAGCGCTACCAACACTGTGCAAACCCGATACATTTTGTTTTTCATGGAATAATTGCATAGAATTCCCAAGAAGCAAACACAAACTGGTTCCATTACCCATTAAAATGGCCAATTATAAGTTGCGGGAAAAAATTCGCTAGATGGAAACTTTCAGAAAAAAATCGCCTTTTCCATAAAAAGTTTTTTGTGCTTGGATGAGGTGGTTTTTCTAGCATATCGACATTCGTATATCACGTAAAACAGCAATGGAAACACCTTTTTCGCATCATACGAGTCACCTGATCAACAACCCGATCTGACTACGTGCGACAAAGACGTTGTCGTTGATTACGTCGGAAGTAGTAGTAGGAGGGGAAAGATGGTGCGGCATGTTCATGAAGTGACTCTTTTGCATTTGGTTCGTTTTAAAGGCATAATTAATATATTAGATTCAAAACGGCAAAGAAACGCCAGCGTTTACCACGACCTTCCCATGTAAAAGGGGCTCATCGCTCCAATGCCTACAAGCCTTCTACGTCGTCTCCTCATGGCTGATAATGAGCGCTAGTGCCGTACCTGCTACATGAATATATCCACTGTAAATACTCACATCTGGCACCATTTTATAAACTTGTGATTTAGACTGAGTTTGTTATTTAATGGAAAGACCGCAATTGCGAAATTGTGTTTTATCGACATTTAGACAATATTTTTTATGCAAGGTTTGCACGTTTGTAATGGAAATGCAGCTAAGGAGTACCAAAAAAATCTATTTCTTCATCTTTAGTTTTAGTTTTTGTTCCCACAGAAATAAGCATCCTAGAGTGCAAAATATATCCCGCCTGCTTTAGCAAAAGTTTTCCTTTATTTTAAAACCTAACCCCTAGAAATAACAGAGCATTTTGTTTTAAACGGGCGACATGTGCATCTTTTTAAACTAGTTATAACAGGTCTGTGGTTTTGACTAAAATCAGTGTTTACAGCTTCTTCCTTACGTAGTCTGCCGTTCGAGAACCGGGAGAAGTCGTTCTGATTAAGGAAAATTATCGCATGAAACACTTAAGAAACAATTCTTAAAATACCCAGATGCACATCTTATAAATGTATATCTTTACATCTTTAACAAATGTAACGGGACTGTTGGACTAAACAAACTTCAATTCTTTTATTCTGAAAAATGTTTGCAAATTTCTGACTTTACTTTGAGTACATAGCTGTGGTTCTTAAAAATTTTAATTAGCATCACCCGTACTGCAAAATGTCTCTGACTTTAAGCAGTGAATCTGTGAAATTACAGTTTATTTAGTTCATTTTTAGTTCAGGTATTTAAAAAACACACATGGTGTATGATTTATATTGAACATTAAATTGCAATGTTTTTTTTTTTTTAAACGACTCAAGATTCGAAGTTTAAGACTTGAGACTTGCAAAGCAATGACTTGGTCCCACCTCTGTTCCAAAACGAGTTTGACACTCCTGGTTTAGAGGCTCTTTCACTTTAATGCGAATTATCGGTAGCAGACCACGCCCCACCCAGGCTGCGGGTCTTCCACATCTCGCTACCCGATCCATACCACACACGTGTGCGAAAGGCGTCTACTTCCACTCGAAGCGTTTTACGATAGTTACAGTTCAGAGTATCTGTTAAGATTTTGACATAAGTGTCTCTAAAAATGTTTGCAGTAGGGTGATAGCAGGTAAAATGGGCCATTTAAGGGTGGGCGGGTCCCAGCCCCTCTGGAATTTAGAGCCAATGACTGCAAAGCATTTCAAACTGTTGTTGTAACCGTGCTTGACGAGTAACATTTGATTGGTTTATGGTTGCCATGGTGGTTGGTGCAATAATTCAAATCAAGACTGCAGCAGAAAGCTTCATGGTAAGTAGCCTGACATACCAAATCGATAAAAACAAACAAACATGGACATAAAAAAAAATATGCATAATAACCCCTGTGTTCTACAGTCCTTTAAAAATCCCTTTTCTACAAGGATTAGTATTTTATTTGTTCCATTAAAATATTACATGTTTAATTTATTGTTAAGCAGGTTAAAAAAAACATATTTTCACACAAAAAAAATCGTATTTTTGTGGCATTTCGACTTGATGATTTTGGCCCTTGTAGCAAAAAGTTTGGACATCCCTGACGTACACACACACTGTGCACAGCACTGACATCAGTTTACCGATCTATGCTGTTCCACAATGGACTTTTTTATAATTGCACATTTGAATATGTGGGTTTGCACCCAAAATGTCCTTCTTTTTAATGTCATACATATGTTTGTTTAATGCTGTTTAAATGTTATGTGGCTTTATAAGCAATTGTGTGTCCCTTTGCTGTTTGACTGGCTCATTGTACCTGAAGCTGCCTATGCAAAAAAAGTTGGCACAGCTGACGTTTTAAGAACTGTAGGGCCTAAATAATTAAATTTTATTACATAATTTCAACACAAAAATATTTTAAAAAGAGTAATTACTAATCATATAAACTAGGGATGCACCGATACCGATACTGGTATTGGGTATCGGCCATAGACAGTCAAAAAGAATAGACAGCGCCTCCTCACTCCTCCCCGTTTACCAGAATGACTTTCATAGGGGAATTCATGGCGGATTCACAGACTCCTCCTCCCCAGCTCTGACGAAGCATATTCCTAAAAAGGGCATAGGGGCGGGATCTTCACTGTAGACTCTGCCATCGCGGGGCGTGTATGGGCGTGTATTTGGGTCGTAATCGCGCCCATTCTGCTCCCGCGTCTTTAGCTCTGATGCTAAACTTGGCTAGCTAAGCTAAAGGCTAATAGCGCTAATAGCCCCGTGCCTGACTGCTGCCGTATCTGCGCTCCTCCAACGGTTCTCCTATTTCTCAAACCTCAAAAGGTAAGAACTAGTAACTTGAAATAATTATTAAAATGTAGTCATACTATAATTAAATTCAAACGAAACAGCCTGTCAATCAAAGTCCGGCCCCCTCATTAATTATGCAAGATTTCAAAAAATTATCTTACGAAAACCAGCCTGGTGTCTATTTTTTTGACTAGCCCAGCGTTATCTCAGGAAGGATATGTAGCCATAGAAAGTTTTAAAAAAATGAAACGAGGCATTAAAGTTGTTTTTAACGTGTCTAAAGTCCGATGCTTTTAAATGGGGGCCTAGCGGCCAAATGGAGGTACTACAGCAATGGAGGAGCAATGGCGGCCTCCATGGTATGCAGTCACAAAGCAGAGCAGCCAGCGGCCATTGGTATCGGCCCAGATACCGGCTAATGTTAACCGATACCATGAACTGATACTTAAGATGTGGAATAATTTTACTAAAAATATTAGATTATAACTTTTAAATGTAAGGTCTGTGGTCATTTCTATTAATATTTTATTTTTTATCTAATTCACCATCACTTGTAACAAGCAAAGAAGAAAATAAAACCTGGCTCCCAATTTATAGCACTTTTTTTGTGTGGTAGAAGTATCGGCTTTGGTACTCTGTATCGGTACGTACTCTGATTCAAGTATCGGTATGGTATCGGTTATGGAAAAAAGTGGTATCGTTGCATCCCTAATAAAAACACATGGAAAAGGCATACATGGTATAATATTATTGTCCCAACCAATTTACCAAAAAGATCAGCTACTGATCCGTAACGCGCATGTGCAGATATTCTCTTCTTCTTCTGTTCTGTTTAACGGCAGTTTCTTCCCCGGTCTACGAGGATACTGCCACTTACTTAGCGAGCGAATTAGCGCTACTGTAAACTGAACTCGCATCATTTCAAATAGTGTTTTCGTCTGTTTCTTGAATTTGATTTAGTGATAGTCGAGTGTGTTCATGCTTGTGTGTGTGTGGAGAGGATTGATTGGGATTATGTTGATGATCTGTTGATGATCTCCACTGTAAATTGTCACGTGACTTATTACAAGTTTTTACCGGTTAAGTCTGTAATTTGGCGGCATTCTTTTTATTTTACGGCGCTGTTGTTCAATCGGTGGAAGCTCTCCGTTGAGGAGAAAAGCATGAATTTGTTTGTATACGGAGGTATCCGTTGTTGAAATGTCCCGGGGCAATCGAAAAGGAGGCGGAGCTGTCGCTAAAATGCTGGGAGCTAACTGGGCGCTAACCTTGTCGTTCAGATATTTGAACCGTCGTAATGTTACCGATCGGGTTTCCGTTACGGATCGAGTAGCGACACAACATGTGGAAGATGAATTGGTGGGCGTGGTTTAATATGTGAGGGGCGGTCTGATTGTTGTGACGTCACAATGACGCCGTCTTTGAAACGGCTAGCAGAAGAACAATGAACGGATTGTTTTTAATTCATGTTTCGGCTTTTTATAGAGGCAGCTGAGCACATGTTGGCGACAAAAAAGGATGAAAAACTTAAATGTGTATTATATGTCCCCTTTAAGCGAGAATAAATGGCTTGTTGGTATTTATTAAGTGAGAAGTTGTCATTTCACCAGCATGAAATGAGCATTATATAACATTAGTGGCTCTAAATGAGTTTTATGCAGCTGGACTGAAAGCTAAAATGGCTCCATTGATTGTGAAGGTTTCAGAGCCCTGGCGTGGAGGTTACATGTTCTCCTCGTGCATGTGTGGGTTCTCTCTGGGTACTCTGGCTTCCTCCCAGGGCAGCTCAATGACTGTTAGGTTAATTTGTCTCTCTAAGTTATGTTACATATGTTATACTTTTCTTTTTCCAATATATTCAAATCAAACCAGATGAACGTTTTTTTTTTGTTTTTTTTTCGGCGTCTGCGTTGTTTTTAGAGCCATCTGCTCTGGGAATAAAGCGCAGAAATACGGCAGCTTGTGCAGCTTTGTGAATGTACCCTTAGGTGTACAAACATCCATCGGCAGTAAATTATGTGAGGGTGACCTCTGTGACCTGCATGTATGCTAACACAAACCGATTCAACATCTGTGCCTCAGTTAAGACCGGCTGCACAGGAGCGTGGCTGATGACACTTCAGGAATTTGTGCGTCTCACCCTTTGTGTCCTGATGTCTCTGATTCAATCGGCCGTCTTCTGTCGCTCCTCTTTTCTCCTCTTCCAACATCCAAACTGTTCTTTTATTTTTAAAATCTTTACACTGGCTCAGTCTGCTCCGGGAGTACAGGAGGGGGTTGTAGGATCAATGTGTGTGTGTGTTTGGGTAACTGCAGGCTGCTGGTAATTGAAAAGCCAGGGTACCAGCACCTGCAACCCTCTGACCTCCTATAGAGAGAATAAGCATTGATTTCTGCAAAGAAAGGGACAGAGCGGTGGAGCAGGGAGTCGGTTGAAAGGGAAACCGGAGGAAAAAAATTACAGAGGAGGAAAAGACAAAGTGTGGAGATATTATAAAAATCGGGAGTGCAATAAAATCAAACTGGAAGGGTGTGAGAGGAAAAGATGAAGACGAACGAGGCGTCACAACCAGAAAACCGTATATATGTCCCCTTTCTTCGGTTGTTTTACTTTTAACACATTTCAGTGTTTCAAGTTTGCAATTAAAAATAAAATCAATTGGATTAAAGCAATTGGATTAAACTTGTTTCCCCCACATTATAAAATCAGGAATAAACTCATTAACGTAGTGTTTTTTTAAACAACGTTTAATTTAACCAGCGACACCCAAATCTGTAGGATCAAGGATTCCAAAGGATCTAAGGAGTTTTTTTTATGACACCTTTTCCATGTACATGCACATATTATACATCATTGGATTGCTAAAACTCTTGAGATTCCATGGATTTATGCCAAAGGAGGATACAATAATAAATATAGACACAGTAAACACTTCTGCGAACCACTTGGACATGTAAAATAATGTCAAAATTATCGTTTTAATAGTCATATCGACAGAACAGCGATATCTTTAAGAAAAAGTATTTTTGTTCTTTTTACATCTACAAGGATCCAATTAATATGCTCCAATAAAATAGTCCACAATCTAGCAAAACCTGCTGCTTAAACCTTCAAAATTTCCTTAAATTACTCTATTTCTCAGAAAGTTATTGCAGCTTTAATTAGCATATTGTTTAAAATGTCTGATTCACTGCTTATTTTTGTTTTTATTTGATGATAATTTTGATTTATAATGCATTATAAACAAATTTTGAGTTTGCGTTTTTACAGTGGAGTGGGTGGGAACCAAAGGATTTCTAGTTCAACTCATTAATATTTATGATATTCTAATATCTCCCTTCTGAGTTACTAGGGGCAAAACTGCCTTCAGATAAATAACTAACGTAACTAACTTTGCTGGTGCTGTTACATAGACCGATTCCAACGGTTTCTTCCTCAGTTTCTGTTTCATATGTGAAAAATCAAACACTTATGTGTTATTTTCACAAACAACACATGCCTGAATGTGTTCCACCATGTTGTGGAGTTGCTAACGGTTAGCTTCTACTAGCAAACGAAGTAAGTGTTCCGCCATGGAGTGGAGTTACTAATAGTTAGCTTCTTCCAGCACAGCAACCATGTGTTCTGCCATGTTGTGGAGTTGTTAACTGTTAGCTCCTACTAGCAAAGCAACTACGTGTTCCACCGTCTTGTGGAGAAGCAAACGGTTAGCTCCTACTAGCAAAGCAAGTATGTGTTCTGCCATGGAGGGGAGTTACTAATGGTTAGCTTCTTCCAGCAAAGCAACCACGTGTTCTGCCATGTTGTGGAGTTGCTAACGGTTAGCGCCTATTAGCAAAGCAAGTACGTGTTCTGCCATGTTGTGGAGTTGCTAACCGTTAGCTCCTACTAGCAAAGCAAGTATGTGTTCTTTTTTACAGTCTATGGTTCCGCCATGGAGTGGAGTTACTAATAGTTAGCTTCTTCCAGCAAAGCAACCACGTGTTCTGCCATGTTGTGGAGTTGCTAACTGTTAGCTCCTACTAGCAAAGCAACTACGTGTTCCGCCATGTTGTGGAGAAGCAAACGGTTAGCTTCTACTAGCAAAGCAAGTATGTGTTCTGCCATGTTGTGGAGGTGCTAACGGTTAGCTCCTCCTAGCAAAGCAAGTATGTGTTCTGACATGTTTTGGAGGTGCTAACGGTTAGCTCCTACTGACAAAGCAACTATGTGTTTTGCCATGTTGTGGAATTTCTAACGGATAGCTACTACTAGCAGACCCTGAATGTGTTCCACCAGGTTGTGGCATTGCTAACTGTTAGCTTCCACTAGCAGAGCTAGAACGTGTTCTGCCACGTTACTAATGCTAACGTCTAGCTTCTACTAGCAGAGACACCCTCCGATGTCTTCAGCCTGCAAAATCAGTGGGGAGCCTAATGTCGCATTCACACCACCCAAAACGTCAAGGCCTAGAACAGCTAGATTACATGGGAAGTCTGGTTATAGCCGTCAGAGTCTCAGCTGTGCTTTCTTGGCTTTGGCTACTGCAATTTTTGAAACTTCCACTGCTTTCCAAGCTTTAAAACAGCAATAAACTAGAAACACAGAAGTTGAGCTAGCAGAAGTTGAGCTAGCAGAACTTTCCGCGCCATCCCTTAAGCCTCAATCAATCGGAGATTTATCGTGGTTTTATCCACGTTTAATGCTCCTTCGTCCTGGAGGAATGCGGCGAAGCTCCCTAAATCATTTTCTTCAGTTAGTGTCGACCCTGTGTTTTCACACAAAACCTAAAGTAATATTTGCCTCCTTTTGAAAATTTGCACTTTCTGTCTCAAAATCAGTCAATCAATTTTCAATCAGTTTTGGCAGTAGGTTCCCATGGATTGGAAGGGCAGGACTTGGGCTCCCCATACAGCCTTCCAAAAGCGGTCGCAAACTGGGTGGTGCCATGAATATTAATTTTCTCTGTGAGGTAGAAGAGACTGTTTTTTTTCTCTCTATTCTATTCTCTATTTCCTTTACTCAACTCACAGAGGCCGACTGTATTTCAAAAAGAACAACTATTACACTGTTTCTCAGTGAATCTAAAGCATCTTAAGAGAGAAAATAGGGGTAAAAGAACAAAGTCTGGAGAGATTTACAAACGTTGCGACTCCAGAGAACCATCATCCAAACATCATCCACCATTGCTGACTCGTAAACGGCACAAATGCCCACCTCACATTGCCAAAAATGTCTTGATGATCCCCAAAAGTCTGGGAAAATGGACTGTGGAATGGCAAGACAAAAGTGGATGTTAGAGGAAGGTTTGTGTCCCACTTCGTTTGGATTAAAACGAACAGTATTAAAAATTAGGAACATCACATGAAGGCTAAACATGGTGGTGGCAGTGTGATGGCGAGGGCTATTTGCTACGTTAGGTACAGAACGGCTTGCTTTTATGGATAGAACCGTCCACCAAGGCGTTTTCACGGCTGCTGTTAATGAAAACCAGCGCTTCACAACGCTTTCCCACACTTTACTCCGCCTTATCTGGCATCTCACCTACAGGTAATAGAAAGACAATGTCACCAGATTAACAGCCAGAGAACGGGCTGCTGTTTCCGTGGTAACGGACAGGCAAGGAGGAACATGAGGGAGGAACGGGACGGAGTGATTAAAAGTGGAGACGAGGGGGAAGACTGGAGCGGGTGGGTTAAAGGGGAGAAGTGACAAGGTGGATTGATGGGAAGAGATGGATGCTGGGATGATTACATGGAGAGGGGGAAGGAGGAAGAACCGACAGGAAAGAGAGAACGAGGCGATGGCGTCATTAGAGACACGAATAAAAACCGACGCATTTATTTAGCCTTTAAAACGAAGACGACAAACTGATGTCAGCTACATAAAACGGTGAACAACTGGAAACAATCATCCATCCATCCATCCGACATCTGTTTCAATCCATCCATCCATTCATCCAACATCTGTTTCAATCCATCCATCCATTCATCCAACATCTATTTCCATCCATCCATCCATTCATCCAACATCTGTTTCAATCCATCCATCCATTCATCCAACATCTATTTCCATCCATCCATCCATTCATCCAACATCTGTTTCTCCATCATCATCCAACATCTGTTTCCATCATCCATCATCCAACATCTGTTTCCATCCATCCATCCATCCATCCAACATCTATTTCCATCCATCCATCCATCATCCAACATGTTTCCATCACATCATCCAAATCTGTTTCCATCCATCCATTCATCCAACATCTGTTTCAATCCATCCATCCATTCATCCAACATCTATTTCCATCCATCCATCCATTCATCCAACATCTGTTTCCATCCATCCATCCATTCATCCAACATCTGTTTCCATCCATCCATTCATCCAACATCTGTTTCCATCCATCCATCCATCCATCCAACATCTGTTTCCATCCATCCATCCATTCATCATCCAACATCTGTTTCAATCCATCCATCCATTCATCCAACATCTGTTTCAATCCATCCATCCATTCATCCAACATCTGTTTCAATCCATCCATCCATCCATCCATCCATCCATCAAACATCTGTTTCCATCCATCCATCCATTCATCCAACATCTGTTTCCATCCATCCATCCATTCATCCAACATCTGTTTCCATCCATCCATCCATTCATCCAACATCTGTTTCCATCCATCCATCCATCCATTCATCCAACATCTGTTTCCATCCATCCATTCATCCAACATCTGTTTCAATCCATCCATCCATCAACATCTGTTTCCTCCATCCATCCATTCATCCAACATCTGTTTCCTCTCATCCATTCATCAACATCTGTTTCATACCATCCATCCATCCATTCATCCATCATTCATTCATCCATCCATCCATCCATTCATCCATCCATCCATTCATCCATCCATCCATTCATCAATTCATTCATTCATCCATTCATCCATCCATCCATCCATCCATCCATTCATCCATCCATCCATTCATCACATCGTTTCATCCCATCATTCATCCAAATCTGTTTCCATCCATCATCCATTCATCCAACATCTGTTTCCATCCATCATCCATTCATCCAACATCTGTTTCATCCATCATCCATCCAAACAGTTTCCATCCATCCATCCATTCATCCAACATCTGTTTTTCCATCATTCATCCATTCATCCAACATCTGTTTCCATCCATCCATCATCCATCCACATCTGTTTCCATCCATCCATCATCCATTATCCAACATGTTTCCATCCATTCCATCATCAACATCTGTTTCAATCCATCCATCCATTCATCCAACATCTGTTTCAATCCATCCATCCATTCATCCAACATCTGTTTCAATCCATCCATCCATCCATCCATCCAACATCTATTTCCATCCATCCATCCATTCATCCAACATCTGTTTCCATCCATCCATCCATTCATCCAACATCTGTTTCCATCCTTCCATCCATTCATCCAACATCTGTTTCCATCCATCCATCCATTCATCCAACATCTGTTTCCATCCATCCATCCATTCATCCAACATCTGTTTCCATCCATCCATCCATTCATCCAACATCTGTTTCCATCCATCCATCCATCCATTCATCCAACATCTGTTTCCATCCATCCATCCATCCAACATCTGTTTCCATCCATCCATCCATTCATAAACATCTGTTTCCAATCCATCCAATCCCATCCATCCATCCATCCAACCATCTATTTCCATCCATCCATCCATTCATCAACATCTGTTTCCAAACCATCCATCTCCATCCAACATCTGGTCTTTCCATCCATCCATCAACATCCATCCATCCAACATCTAATTTCCATCCATCCATCCATTCCGGCTCCAAACATCTGTTTTCCATCCATCCTTCCATTCATCCAACATCCTGTTTCCATCCATCCATCCATTCATCCATACCATCCATCCATCCAACTCTGTTTCCTCCAACCATCATCCATCCATTCATCCAACATCTGTTTCCATCCATCCATCCATTTATCCCATGCCCTACATTCCATGCCAAACATCTGTTTTCCAATCCATACATCCATCCATTCATCCGGATCATCTGTTTTTCATGCCATCCATCCATCCATTCATCCAACATTGTTTTCCTCATCCATCCATCCATTCATCCATACCATCCATCCAACATCTGTTTCCATCCATCCATCCATCCATCCATCCATCCATCCATCCATCCATCCATCCGTCCATCCATCCATCCCTCCTTTCATCCATCCATCCATTCATCCGACATCTGTTTCCATCCATCCATTCATCCAACATCTGTTTCAATCCATCCATCCATTCATCCAACATCTGTTTCAATCCATCCATCCAATTTTTTTTTCATCCAACATCTGTTTTCAATCCATCAATCCATCCATCCATCCACCCAACATCTATTTCCAACCATACATCCATTCATCCAACATCTGTTTCCAACATCCAATCCATTCATCCAACATCGTTGCCATCCATCCATCCAACAGCTGTTTCAATCCATCCATCCATCATCCAACATCCTGTTTCAATCCATCCATCCATTCATCCAAACATCTGTTTCAATCCATTCCATCCATTCATCCCAACAAGCTGTTCAATTTATCCATCCCATCCAATCCAACATACTGTTCAATCCACCATCCATCCATCATCAAACATCTATTTCCATCCATCCATCCCATTCATCCAGCATCTGTTGTCCAGTACATCCATCACATTCATCAACATCTGTTTCAATCACATCCATCCATCCATCCATCCAACATCTATTTCATCCAACCATCCATTCAACAACATCTTTTCCATCCACCATCCAGTTCATCCAACAATGCTGTTTCAATTCATCCATCCATTCAATCCAACATCGGTTTCAATTTATCCATCCATCCATCCAACATCTGTTTCAATCCATCCATCCATCCATACCATCAACATCTGTTTCCATCCATCCATTCATCCAACATCTGTTTCCATCCATCCATCCATTCATCCAACAGTCTGTTTCAATCCATCCATCCATTCATCCAACATCTTGTTTCAATTTATCCATCCATCCATCCCAACCATCTGTTTTCCATCCATCCATCATTCATCCAGCATTCATGTTTCCATCATCATCCATTCATCCAACATCGGTTTCAATCCATCCATCCATCCATATCATCCAACATCTGTTGTCCATCCATCCATCCCATTCATCCAACATCTGTTTCCATCCATCCATCCATTCAGCCATCATCTGTTTTCCCATCCATCCATCCATCCATTCATCCAACATCTGTTTCCAACCATCCATTCATCAACATCTTTTTCAATCCCTTCCATGCCATTCATCCAACATCTGTTTCAATCCATCCATCCATTCATCCAACATCTGTTTCATCAATCCCACCACATCCCATCCATCCAACATCCATTCCATCCATCCATCCACTTCATCCAACATCTGTTTCCATCCAATCCATCATTCATCCAACATCTGTGTGCCATCCATCCATCCATTTCATGCAACATCTTGTTTCCATCCATCGATCCATTCATCCAACATCTGTTTTCCATCCTTCCATCCAATTCATCCAACATCCTGTTTCAATCCATCATGGAACATCATCCAACACCTGTTTCCATCCATCCATCCATTCAATCCAACAACTTTTTCCATCCATCCATCCATTCATCCAACATCTGTTTCCATCACATCCATTCTTCCAACATCTTTTTCCATCCAGTCCATCCATCCATCCAACATCTGTTTTCCATCCATCCATTCATTACCACATCTGTTTTAATCCATACATCCATCCATCCAACATCTATTTCCCATCCATTCCATCCATTCATCCAACATCTGTGTCAATCCAACCATCCCTTCCCGACATCTGTTTCCATCCATCGCCATCCATCCATCCAACATCTGATTTCCATCCAACCATCCATTATCCAACATCTATTTCCATCCTCCTTCATTCATCCAACATCTGTTGCAATCCATCCATCCATCCAACATCTGTTTCCGATCCCAACCATCCATCCAATCCAACCTCAATTTTCCATCCATCCATCCATTATCCAACATCTATTTACCATCCATCCCATCCATTATCCAACATCTGTTTCCAACCATTAATCCAACATCTGTTTCCATCCATCATCCATTCATCCATCCATCCAAGCCAACGATCTGTTTTCATCCATCCATCCATGTCATCCGACATCTGTTTCCATCCTTCCCTCCCATCCATAATCATCTCAACATCTTTTTCCATCCAGTCCATCCATTCATTCCATCCTCCATCCAACATCTGTTTCCATCCATCCATCCTTTCCATTCAATCTATCCATCCATCAGCCAACTTCTGTTTCTTCCATCCATTCATCCAACATCAGTTTCAATCCATCCATCCATTCATCCAACATCTTTTCAATCCATCCATCCATCCATCCACCCAACATCTATTTCCATCACCATCCTTCATCCAACATCTGTTTCCAACCATCTATCCATCCATTCATCCAACATCTGTTTTTATTCCAGTCCACCATCCATCCATCCATCCATTCATCAACATCTGTTTTCCATCCATACCATTTCTTCCAACAATCTGTTCCATCCATCCATCCATTCATCCAACATCTGTTTCAATCTTTTATCCATCCATTCAATCCAACATCATGTTCCATCCATCCATCCATCCATCCAACATCTGTGTTCCATCCATCCATTCGATCATCCATCCAACATCTGTTTCATCCATCCATTCATCAACATCTGTTTTCCATCCATCCATCCATGTCATCCATCCATTCATCCAACTCTGTTTTCCATCCATCCCATCCATCCCATCCAACATCTTTTCATCACATCCCATCCAACCATCCAACACTGATTTCCATCCAATCATCATTCCAGCTCCAACATCTGTTTCCACACTCCATCCAATTCATCCATCTATTCATCCAACATCAGTTTCCATCCATCCAGGCCATTCACCCAACATCTGTTTATTCCAATCCATCCATTCAATACCAACATCTGTTCCCATCCATCCATCCATTCATCCATCCATTCATCCGAGCAGTGTCTGTTTCCATCCATCCAATCCCTCCTTTCATCCATCCATCCATTCATCCACATCTGTTTCCATCCATCCCATCCATTCATCCATACCAATGTCCCATCCAACATCTTGTTTCCATCCGTCCTTTCAATCATCCATCCATCCATTTCATCCAAAATCTGTTTTTCCATCCATCCATTCATCCAACATCTGTTTCAATCCATCCATCCATTCATCCAACATCTGTTTCAATTTATCCATCCATCCATCCAACATCTGTTTCAATCCATCCATCCATCCATCCATCCAACATCTATTTCCATCCATCCATCCATTCATCCAACATCTGTTTCCATCCATCCATCCATTCATCCAACATCTGTTTCAATCCATCCATCCATTCATCCAACATCTGTTTCAATCCATCCATCCATCCATCCAACATCTGTTTCAATTCATCCATCCATCCATCCAACATCTGTTTCAATCCATCCATCCATCCATCCAACATCTATTTCCATCCATCCATCCATCCATCCAGCATCTGTTTCCATCCATCCATCCATTCATCCAACATCTGTTTCACATCCATCCATCCTCATCCAACATCTGTTTCAATCCATCCATCCATTCATCCAACATCTGTTTCAATCCATCCATCCATCCATCCAACATCTGTTTCAATCCATCCATCCATCCATCCATCAAACATCTATTTCCATCCATCCATCCATTCATCCAACATCTGTTTCCATCCATCCATCCATTCATCCAACATCTGTTTCAATCCATCCATCCAGCCATCCATCCATCCAACATCTGTTTCCATCCATCCATCCATTCATCCAACATCTGTTTCCATCCATCCATCCATTCATCCAACATCTGTTTCCATCCATCCATCCATCCATTCATCCAACATCTGTTTCCATCCATCCATTCATCCAACATCTGTTTCAATCCATCCATCCATTCATCCAACATCTGTTTCAATCCATCCATCCATTCATCCAACATCTGTTTCAATCCATCCATCCATCCATCCATCCAACATCTATTTCCATCCATCCATCATTCATCCAACATCTGTTTCCATCCATCCATCCATTCATCCAACATCTGTTTCCATCCATCCATCCATCATCCAACATCTGTTTCCATCCATCCATCCATTCATCCAACATCTGTTTCCATCCATCCATCCATTCATCCAACATCTGTTTCCATCCATCCATTCATCCAACATCTGTTTCCATCCATCCATCCATCCATCCAACATCTGTTTCCATCCATCCATTCATCCAACATCTGTTTCAATCCATCCATCCATCCATCCATCCAACATCTATTTCCATCCATCCATCCATTCATCCAACATCTGTTTCCATCCATCCATCCATCCAACATCTGTTTCCATCCATCCATCCATCCATCCAACATCTATTTCCATCCATCCATCCATTATCCAACATCTATTTCCATCCATCCATCCATTATCCAACATCTGTTTCCATCCATTCATCCAACATCTGTTTCCATCCATCCATCCATTCATCCATCCATCCATCCAACATCTGTTTCCATCCATCCATCCATTCATCCACCATCCATCCAACATCTTTTTCATCCATCATCCATTCATCCGACATCTGTTTCCATCCATCCATCCATTCATCCATCCATTCATCCGACATCTGTTTCCATCCATCCATCCATCCATTCATCCAACATCTGTTTCCATCCATCCATCCATTCATCCATCCATCCATCCAACATCTGTTTCCATCCATCCATCCATCCATCCATCCATCCATCCATCCATCCATCCATCCGTCCATCCATCCATCCCTCCTTTCATCCATCCGTCCATCCATCCATCCCTCCTTTCATCCATCCATCCATTCATCCGACATCTGTTTCCATCCATCCATCCATTCATCCAACATCTGTTTCCATCCATCCATCCAACATCTGTTTCCATCCATCCTTTCATTCATCTATCCATCCATTCATCCAACATCTGTTTCCATCCATCCATTCATCCAACATCTGTTTCAATCCATCCATCCATTCATCCAACATCTGTTTCAATCCATCCATCCATCCATCCACCCAACATCTATTTCCATCCATCCATCCATTCATCCAACATCTGTTTCCAACCATCCATCCATTCATCCAACATCTGTTTCCATCCATCCATCCAACATCTGTTTCCATCCATCCATCCATCCATCCAACATCTGTTTCCATCCATCCATTCATCCAACATCTGTTTCCATCCATCCATCCATCATCCATCCATTCATCCAACATCTGTTTCCATCCATCCATCCATCATCCATCCATCCATCCATTCATCCATCCATTCATCCAACATCTGTTTCCATCCATCCATCCATTCATCCAACATCTGTTTCCATCCATCCATTCATCCAACATCTGTTTCCATCCATCCATCCATTCATCCATCCATTCATCCGACATCTGTTTCCATCCATCCATCCATCCATCCCTCCTTTCATCCATCCATCCATTCATCCGACATCTGTTTCCATCCATCCATCCATTCATCCATCCATTCATCCAACATCTGTTTCCATCCATCCTTTCATTCATCCATCCATCCATTCATCCAACATCTGTTTCCATCCATCCATTCATCCAACATCTGTTTCCATCCATCCATCCATTCATCCAACATCTGTTTCCATCCATCCATCCATCCAACATCTGTTTCCATCCATCCATCCATCCATCCAACATCTGTTTCCATCCATCCATCCATCCATCCAACATCTGTTTCCATCCATCCATCCATTCATCATCCTGGTCCATCCATCCATCCATCCATCCAATCATCCATCCATCCATCCATCCAATCATCCATCATTCATCCATGCATCATCCATCCATCCATTCATCCATCCAATCATCCATCCATCCATCCATTCATCCAACATCTGTTTCCATCCATCCTCCATTCATCCAACATCTGTTTATCCATCATCCATTCATCCAACATCTGTTTCCATCCATCCATCCATTCATCCAACATCTGTTCCATCCATCCATCATTCATCCAACATCTGTTTCCATCCATCCATTCATCCAACTCTGTTTCCATCCATCCATCCATTCATCCAACATCTGTTTCCATCCATCCATCCATTATCCATCCATCCATCTCATTCATCCATCCATCCATCCATCCATCCTCATCCATCCAACATCTATTTCCATCCATCCATCCATTCATCCAACATCTGTTTCAATCCATCCATCCATTCATCCAACATCTGTTTCAATCCATCCATCCATTCATCCAACATCTGTTTCAATTTATCCATCCATCCATCCAACATCTGTTTCAATCCATCCATCCATCCATCCATCATCTATTTCCATCCATCCATCCATTCATCCAACATCTGTTTCCATCCATCCATCCATCCATCCAACATCTGTTTCCATCCATCCATCCATCCAACATCTATTTCCATCCATCCATCCATTCATCCAACATCTGTTTCAATCCATCCATCCATCCATCCAACATCTGTTTCCATCCATCCATCCATTCATCCAACATCTGTTTCCATCCATCCATCCATCCAACATCTTCATCCATCCATCCATCCATCCAACATCTATTTCCATCCATCCATCCATTCATCCAACATCTGTTTCCATCCATCCATCCATTCATCCAACATCTGTTTCCATCCATCCATCCATTCATCCAACATCTGTTTCCATCCATCCATCCATTCATCCAACATCTGTTTCCATCCATCCATCCATTCATCCAACATCTGTTTCCATCCATCCATTCATCCAACATCTGTTTCAATCCATCCATCCATTCATCCAACATCTGTTTCAATCCATCCATCCATTCATCCAACATCTGTTTCAATCCATCCATCCATCCATCCATCCAACATCTATTTCCATCCATCCATCCATTCATCCAACATCTGTTTCCATCCATCCATCCATCCAACATCTATTTCCATCCATCCATCCATTCATCCAACATCTGTTTCCATCCATCCATCCATTCATCCAACATCTGTTTCCATCCATCCATCCATTCATCCAACATCTGTTTCCATCCATCCATCCATTCATCCAACATCTGTTTCCATCCATCCATCCATTCATCCAACATCTGTTTCCATCCATCCATTCATCCAACATCTGTTTCAATCCATCCATCCATTCATCAACATCTGTTTAATCCATCCATCCATTCATCCAACATCTGTTTCAATTCATCCATCCATCCATCCAACATCTGTTTCAATCCCATCCATCCATCCAACATCTATTTCCATCCATCCATCCATTCATCCAATACTGTTTCCATCCATCTCCATTCATCAACCACTTTTCACATCCATCCATCCATCCATTCATCCAACATCTGTTTCCATCCATCCATCCAACATCTGTTTCAATCCATCCATCCATTCATCCAACATCTGTTTCAATCCATCCATCCATTCATCCAACATCTGTTTCAATCCATCCATCCATCCATCCAACATCTGTTTCCATCCATCCATCCATTCATCCATCCATTCATCCAACATCTGTTTCCATCCATCCATCCATTCATCCAACATCTGTTTCCATCCATCCATTCATCCAACATCTGTTTCAATCCATCCATCCTTCCATCCAACATCTGTTTCCATCCATCCATTCATCCAACATCTGTTTCAATCCATCCATCCATCCAACATCTGTTTCCATCCATCCATCCATTCATCCAACATCTGTTTCAATCCATCCATCCATTCATCCAACATCTGTTTCCATCCATCCATTGATCTGACATCTGTTTCCATCCATCCATCCATCCATCCATCCATCCATCCATCCAACATCTGTTTCCATCCATCCATCCATTCATCCAACATCTGTTTCCATCCCTCCATCCATTCATCCAACATCTGTTTCCATCCATCCATTCATCCAACATCTGTTTCAATCCATCCATCCATTCATCCAACATCTGTTTCAACCATCCATCCATTCATCCAACATCTGTTTCAATCCATCCATCCATCCATCCATCCAACATCTATTTCCATCCATCCATCCATTCATCCAACATCTGTTTCCATCCATCCATTCATCCAACATCTTTTCACATCATCCATTCATCCAACATCTGTTTCCATCCATCCATTCATCCAACATCTGTTTCAATCCATCCATTCATCCAACATCTGTTTCAATCCATCCATCCATTCATCCAACATCTGTTTCCATCCATCCATCCGACATCTGTTTCCATCCATCCTTTCATTCATCCATCCATCAATCCTTCGAAACAGCCAATCATCCATCCATCCATCCATCCTTCGAAACAGCCATCCATCCATCCATCCATCCATCCATCCATCCATCCTTCGAAACAGCCATCCATCCGTCCATCCATCCATCCCATTCATCCATCCATCCATCCGTCCATCCATCCATCCATCCATCCAACATCTGTTTCCATCCATCCATCCATCCATCCATCCATCCATCCTTCGAAACAGCCAATCATCCATCCATCCATCCAACATCTGTTTCCATCCATCCATCCATCCATCCATCCGTCCATCCATCCATCCATCCATCCATCGAAATAGCCAATCATCCGCCTAGTTTTTGGGAAGCAGACTCTCATTCCTTTCACAATCCTTCATGAACCGCCATGTTGATGACGAACAGAATCACGACATCCCCAGAAAGCAAAGAGGAGACCCCAACATTCCCAAACCAGCAACCTTGATAGAGGAAAACTAGTTTGGCAGAGGAGGTGAACATGACTGACACTCTTCTCCAAACCCCCAATTGTAAACAAGGAGAATGAATCTGCAGTAAAACGGGGAAAAAAAGAGGCAAGAATCAGTTTCTACATGGATAAGACCATTGTGATTTCTTTATTGATTTTTTTTTCTTCTTTTGTACATAGAGTGGAACAATAATTACCCAAATATCTCCTTCTTGCTTGATCATCGTTTTATTCCACACCAAAAGTTTGCAGTCACCTCTCTTTTTTCTTCTTCTCTTGTTTGAAAGCAAAAGCCAAAACAAAAAGGAAACAAAAATAAAATCCCCTTTGGTCACTGTACAACACACAGAAAATAAATTTATCAACTAAGGAGGAGAGGAAGAAATGAATAATCTAGTCGAATGCTGTTTGTTGTTGCTGATTTAGTTGTTTTCTGCGTCCACAGTGATTACAGTGGGTTACAGACCTCCCACCTTCATCGACCTTTGACCCTCAGCGTTGATGAGGCTGGTGTTCTAATCAAACTGAGAAATGCACTTTTATAGGAATATTTTAAACTAATTCCAATTGCTCACTTTTTCAGTTTCACTTTATGTTCAATTATTTCTGGATTTTTAGATTAAAATTGTTATTGTGATTATTATGTTTATTTGGGATTTTGCTAATTGAGCTTTTTTCCTATCTGCTTAGTTGCCAGAATATAATCGTACAGATATTTGATTGGATTACAAAAATTAAATAAAAATAGTACAAGCGGACTTAGCCAGAGTAGAAAACAACACAACCACTTGAAGATAGTCTGTGTTCATGTTAAAAAAGTTTAAATAATACTCCTTAAGAATAAAATTTGCTTGAGTAACTTTAGTTGTTTTGATATCACGAGACTAAATTCTCAGCTCTACTTGAATGCAGCGATGGCAGCTGTTGGGAAATCCTTTTTCAACAACAGGGATTCCTCCGACCTACGTTTCATCCAGAATCAGGGGTTCGGTCTGATTGGATGCTGCTGGTAGCCCTAGTGACGTCATCTGGTTTTTCTCCAGTTTCAATGATGTTTCCATTCAGTTCAGTTATTGGTGCTAAAAGATACGTTCGCTGACACAGTTCTAGTTCGGTCTGTGTTTCTTCTTCTACTCTAGCTGCATGCGAAACCCTTAATGTTCCCAAATAGCAGAGTGACAGCTGGGAGTTCCTTCTGGTTGGTTTTGGTGTAACTTTTCAAAGTTGCACTACAGAAACGTTGCCAATCACTCTGAGTTCCTCACATCAGCATGTGTTCAGGTAGAAAACAGCTGTATTTGTACCGACCCAACAGTGCCTAACTAAAAAAAACTGAATGCATGTACTGCTACCTCCCTAGAACATCATTGAGTATTTTAAGTCTAGTGCGTTTTATTGTCTGAAGATAATTTTCCTCTTTTAAATCCCTTGATTCTCACAATATGTGACAGATTATGGCTCATGTTCAAATCAACCACTTAAAACTTACTTTAAATCAATAGCAGTGAGTTTGAATTCCTGCGTTTTTAATTTGCAGTTGTTAAGCATTATTTCATACCCCACTAAAAGAGGTTGGATATGAAATAGTGGCCAAATATGTGACTAAACTAAAATAAATAATGTTTTCCTACATTAGCCCTAAGAATTAAAGAATGATTGTTTACCCTGTAAAAAAAAAGAGTAATGCTTCTCACTCAATTGATCATTTAGATTTCCATAAATTAATGCAAATAATTTAAATGTGTCACAAAGTGAGTCAGGAAGTTCTTTTGTTTGCGTTTATCTGATGTGAAATGGAAGACATCTTTGACTGGAAGTGCTTTGTTTGTTTTCACTAACTGGGCTTAAAATAAAAAAATCTCAAAACACTGAAATAACTTGACACTTTTTAATGTTGATTTTAATAAATATTCACTAATTCAACATTTTAGAATGATTTCATACGTAGACAGTTTTATAAAACACGTTTATTAAGTTTTTGGTTCTTCAGATTCTTTTGTTCTTTCGCTCTTATTGTTCGAAGCCATGATTCATCTGACGTTCCCCTTTTTTCCGATTTTGGCCCCTGCACTAAATCGGAATTTTCTGCCCCCTAGTGGAAAACTGAGGAAGTAAACGTCACGTTTTCCTTAATTGACTCTTCCATCAAAACTGCTGCATTTATGGGATCCATCTGAGTATAAATTATGAGGAAAAAATCTCTTCAAAACTCGGTAAAATGTACCTACAAAATGTTTAATCACTCTTTGGAACATTTCATTTTGGTTGGTGGGGAAAAACCAGCTTTTACATCAGCATGTCAGAGGTCCTGTTAACCCAAATCACGTTTTTGTATGTATATAGTGTTAAAAAAATAAACTGGGAAGACAATAGCTTCTTGTAACTGCGCACATGAATGAGAACTTTTCTATGAGATATATATTATGTGATGCTGCTAATGTATAAATGAATGTGAGCGCAAAAAAACAAATGATTCTGGTACATTGTATCATTCTGGGCTGATACTTTCGGCCCAAACCTCATATTGGAACATCATATTATCCATTCAAAAAGAAAGTGGACAACAAAAATAACACTTTTTCAAACGATGTATTCCTGTCTCTGTGTGGCATAAGGGACAGAGAAAAGATAACATCAATACATCAACAAGAAGGAGAGCATAGAGTACACAAGCATTTCTCATTTTTGGTTTTAGCGCATCATTTCAAACTATCACAAATAAAATAAAATAAAAATTAAAAAATGTATAAAGCTTTTTACCTCACATTTAGTCTTTTTAGATTACAGTTTTATTTTTTTAAAGGAAGAAGTAGTGAGTAATTTATGACACACGCTAATATAACATTGTTTTGCTAACACTAGTGTCTATGAGGTATTTCTGCATCGGTTTGGTCAGGACGGCACGGTCTGCGCTCAACACTCACCAGTTCCTCTCCCTGTTCTCTGCAGGGATTTAAAGCTTTCCAACCGTTTCAATACAAACATGGAAAAAGGAAGAAAAGGATCAACAGGAAAGTTGGAAGTATTTTACTGGAGATACCGACTGATTTCGTCCAGTATTTCCACGTAAAGATGAAGATTGGCAAATTCTGAAGCAGTTAAAAACACTGTAGCACTTACATTTTTCATATTTGGATTTTCTTTTTATTCAACAAGATTGTCATAATCCTTTATTCGCTTCGAAAAAAATCAATAATAAATTAAATGAAGTATGTTAAATTATTGCAAAATACTGTTTTAGTTGACATTTTTATACTAACAGCAACATTTTTGGGTAGGTTTTCTACAGTTACTGAAGTAATCTAGTAACTAGGCTGAGCGTTTGACCCAACGGTTCACTACAACATGGCGTCCGCGCACACAATAGAAAAAAACGATACAAAATAATGGAAGTAAAGAGAAAAAAACAGAACCTGAACTTCCTTAAATGTTTTCCTTTCAATATTAATGGAGAAGGCATAAACTCTCCAGCCGCTTTGCTTTAGCACTGTAGGAACAAACGACACGAAAAACAAGGACCTGAAGGATAATGAACTTTTTACTTTTAAAAAGTTACCTGAGAACCAACTTGTGTCTTTAATATCTTTTAAAACGTACTAAAACTAAACTCTGTGGGAACCGTTCTTCTTTTTTACAGACTCGTTTTTTGGGAACTCCTCAAATGAAAAAATTAAAATGAGGACTATTAGAAGAGTCTAGAAGGAAAACTGAATCAAAAAACATTTGAAGGAGAAGGTAAAAAGGAACCTCAACTAATATTTGGTTTTTATTTAAGCATTTTTTAAAACCTAACTGCATCTATTTCATCAAAACCTTTTCAGAATTTTCTGTTTTTTAAAGACCAAGTTGAACTTTTAAAAATGCTTACATTGCTCATTATTGATTTTTTATTTATTTGTGTAATTTAGCTTTCAAATACAAGGTTATAAATAGGTTAGAGAACAGAGAGAAAAACTCAAATGATAGAAATTAAATGCTAAAGAATTCTTCAGAATTTTCAAAATTCTTTCTTCTAATGATTCTTTCCGATATAAATTCAAAAATGAGACATTTCTGTTTCCTTATATCACAGAATGAAGTGTAAATAAAAGTATGTTTAACAGTAAAGCTAAAAGTTTAGTTTTTTTAAATCACCGGGGAGCAAAGCTGTAACTCTGTTTCTTGCTGCTCAGATTTTTATTATTCATCTTTTTGTCCCATTTTTACTGGTACGTTTTGGGAAGTTTTATTTTTGTCATGTAAATTTAATCTGCAACTAACTAAAAAAGAGAAAAAAACTGTTTAGTGGGGAGTTTTTAAAAATACTTTATTTGCAAAGGTCAAAAACAACCACAGGGCTTCGGTATTTAGATTTCTCAGCACAGGTTGCTTAGTTTAAACAAAACCAACTGACTTTAAAGCAAAGCTTTACTACTTTTGTTGAATGTTTTACTGTGAAATTATTGTGTAAATCTAATTTACTTTTGTTTTTTACATTTTAGTAAACAACTGCGATTAATTTACACATATGCATGGGAAAAAAGGAAAAATGTCATGAAACAAAGTTTTCTTGTGAAGTTTTTAACTAAATCTCATGTAATTGGATCTAAGTGAAAGTAAATGTAAATCTATTTGGTCTAATTCCTTCTGAATTATAAAGGTCCTGGAGCCCCAGGTGAATAAATTCTTAGCGCAAAACAGCATTTTTTAATCACCTTGGCTTCTTGTTCTGTAGCATCCACTTTCACACAATTTTTTTTTTACCGTTTGTGAGAGGATTATTGTAAGATTATTGTAGGAATTACCTGTATGTTAAAGATGGTTATATTTCCTCTTTTCAATACGCTGAAAACCGGTTACATAAGTAGTAAAGATACTGACTAATGCTACAGTCACAATGACCCGTATGAACGCTTGTGAACGCTTCCTATAAGTAACTACATAAAAACACAGTGTTTTTGGTAGCCCGTTTGTAAATCTGTAGCGAAACCGATGGTCTTGTCCAAAGTTTTCTATGAATTTGACACGAAAAAACCCTCTTCGCACAGCCTCCTTACGAATGCTTGAGGAACAACCGAAGAGCTCGAGGTTCACAGATTATTATGGGTCAGATCATTCCAGAATCTCATATTTTTATGGAGATCAACAGTATGTTGTTCTGGGGGGCGGCTACAGCGTTAATATGTGTACGAACTGAGATTGTTCGGCGTTTACACGAATTCCCCAGCTCCCTGGTGGAATTAAGATGTGTGTAAGACAGAAGTATTTTCCTGGTGTTCTGGGGGGGCAAATAAACTTTCCAACTTGCAGTCCCAGAGTTGCCAACTGTCTCTGACAGAAAGTAGCTCAAGTTGCCCCAGAAAACTGGTAGATGTCGCCAGATTTCATCAAGTCACGCTGGCGTGATGACATCATCAATTTTGTGGCAACATCCAATATAAATAAAACCAGTTGGCAATAAAAAAAATAAAATAAATAGAACAGAGAAAGGGCCAACTTAAGAGGTCAAGGAAAGATGGGAAGAAGAAAGAACCGGTATGTGGCTTTATAATGTTCAAAGGAAATTTGGTAACAGAAAGGAGGAAATAATTAAATCTAGATTAGGATAAAATAAAACGGGTTAAAAAAAATTTTAAACAGGGAAAACATGTTACCAGAAACCATGGAACATGTTTACAAGATTTTAAATTACAACTGGATATCCAGTATCTTTTAGGCAAAATGTCTACTTGTGAATATATATATATATATATATATATATATATATATATATATTAGAGGTGTCACAATCTCGATTTCTTCATCAAAATCCCGTCACAACCTTTCGTCACTACCATTCCACTTGGACTCCGTAGCAACAGTTACCAGGCAACCGTCTATTTCCTCAGATTTCCTCCTCACAATGAACCAAACATTGCATTTTCCCTAACAAGTAACTCTCACCAGTTCTCATACAATTCACAGCAACACCTAGTAACATTATTAACCGCTATATCACAATAAGAACATCCCCATGAACAGAGCACACCTCTACAGAGCATATTAGCTGATGCTAGCAAGTAGCTATTAGCTAAGCTAGAGTTAAACCATGGCTAGGACAGATGAAGAAAGAAGCTAAAGCCGCTCCTTTTACTCTAAAATCACCAGAGAGGAAATGTTGAGTTCCCTGTGAGTTAAGTCGACATTCTCATTGGAAGCAAGAGGACAACAGTTAGCTGCACATTAGCTTGTTTCTCTGAGGCAGCCGGGGCTGAGAGTTGTTGCGCTGCAGTAACTAAAAAGAGCCACTAGATGATAGATTAGAACAATATTGTAAATAAATTATTTCAATTTGACCATTAATGTGATTCGATACAGTACAAAAAATAATGGAAATTGTATCACTTATGTCTTTTGAATTGATTTACTGTACAAAATTTAATGATTAAAACCAATGATCATAGACAAGACTAGAGAATCGTGACACCCATAACACACACACACACACACACATATATATATATATATATATATTTATATATATATGGTATTATTTTCTGAGTCTAAAATTTTCTACACTACTGATCTGACCTTAAATTTCAAACTTTTCTTGAAGGCACCACAGGTGCAATTACATTACACAGACGCACGCTCTGCTTTTCCCCCCCTTTATAAGGAGAGGTTTGAAAGATGAAAGTAAAGAACGATGTTTGTGTGACTTAAAAAAAGAACGATCTGTATTATACTCATCCACATTTCTGTTTTACAATTCAATTAATTTTGAAGATAATTTCTTTTGTAACTCTGTGACATCAGCTCCATCTCTCTTTATGACGCTGGGTGAAATTAACCGACACGTTTATGACGTGTGATCATGCTGCCGGGTCTCTAATCTGCAGGGAATATCAGCGGCAAAGTTTCGCATTAAGTAGCTAAAGGAGGTCAGAAATGTCGCTACGCGCTTTTTTGGAAAAAAACTGTCGTTATGGGGTTCTGAAAAGTCGTCAGAAATGGAGAGAAAGTCGCCAAGTTGGCAACACTGCGCAGTGCAGCTCGTGTAACAGAGTCTGGTAATGTCCGTAGAAACTCCGCCTTTGTCTCCATGGCAACACCATGGGCCTCCCGCCGAAATGCCGTCTTTGTCTCCATGGCAACATCTTCCGCCGCTGCCGAACGAAAGCAGGGGCTACGGCCGCTAGACCATCTTTTTCGTCCTGTAGCTCCAACAGGAGGTACAAATTTTGGAGAGACATCCCGATAAAACGTTCAGAAAGCCGTTGGAATTCCTACCAACGACTTCTGGTTGTTGTCAGTTGCTCATAGGGACGTATTCCATATGGCCACATTACGACAACAACTTTCCTAAGATGGCCGTCAGTATATAGTAGGAAGGTACGAAGAACATTAGAACTCTACAGTAGAAAAATCACCTGATTTTCTCAAGAATAACTGAAGTACAAAGGCTACAGGAGGCTCCGCCCCTTCCACGAATGTCTACAAGCTCCTGATTTCGTACAAACCCGTTGTTCGTACGAACCTTTGTGACTGTAGCTTTAGCTTTGGTTGAATCACTGTCAGTAATTGGAGAAACAAAAATTACCATTTTTGGCCAAAAGTAAAATAATTTAACGAACCGTTTGCCTGGATTCCATGGCAACGTATTTTATATTTAGTATGGTAATGCCCATATCTAGGTAAAAACATGTCTAACCAAGAATCGGAATGATCTAAATTTGAGTATAAAGCGAAACACGGGGGAAAATGTCTTAATATTGAACTTTTTGACCCCAACTTTTAATCTTCTGTCATGATTTTTTTTGGGTAACTTTCTGACTTTTATTTTGAAATCTAGCAAATATACATACAACAGAGTGTTTAAATAAATATAATTGTCTACACCAGCGTGATTACTGGTTGCAAAAAGTGTTCGGGCTCAGATTTTCAACACTGAGATAACAGTTATGAACGTTGTACGACTTTAATGAAGGTAAAATCTCCACAGAGTTATTATGGCTTCTGTTTGTTAGGAATATGAAAAATATCTTTGTGTTTAAACGAGGGCCGGATTTTATTGGTCACCTTGAAACCACAGCTGCGCTTCAAAACCTTTTTGGCTCACTATGTAATCTTCAGTTGTCATTTAGACAAACCAGGAAGCGTAACCATTACTGCTGTGAAGGTATTCCGTCCTCTATCTATTGTACATGGAGGCTCGGAGTGATTTCTGAAGCTCTGAAACACGGAGAATCCTTTTTATGCGACACCGAGTGCCGAGCAGCGTGAAAGGCGCTAGAAACTAGCCGTCTAATTACAAACCGCCCATAAGCCTGGCGGAAAAAATATTATCTACTAGCATGAGGGAACTAAAAGGTGTATATCCTATTTCATGGGTGATCTTGTTAAAATGGGAATCAAAAAAACATTTTTACATAATATTAAGCAATTGATTTAAATATTATAGGACAATTTAACTAATTAAAAAAAATTAAGTATGACAAAAACAACTTAATGGATAAAGAATTGTATGTTTACTGGTTCCAAACAGGTTTTAAATTCAACTGGTCCTGTTTTTCCTAAAGTTGCAAACCCATTAATCGGCAAAGTTTTAAAAAATAAATTGGAGTGATGGTTTGGGGAAGAGAGAAAAGAGGAAGAAGGTGAGAGAAACTTGTAATATTTGGTATAATTCAGAGGAACAGAGCGGCTGGTAGCTGAGCACAAACCGTACCGACGCGGAAACGAAGCTTTGGTTTCTTTGGTTTCATCAGCACAATTAGGTGGACAAACGGAAAGCGAGTGAGGTAGCCTCTCTGGATCTCACTGTTGATAAAGGAAGAAAAAAGAAAAATTCAAATGCCTTTTTACAAACAGACAACTTTAGTCATGGAAGCAGCTCAACTGGACTTCTCCGTTGTCCTTCCTGATGGGTGAAACAAATCAGTGTGTTTGCATTCACACAATGACATCACAGCAAGTGTTTTCCTTTTTTCATTTTAAGTAAGCTCCTAAACCAACAAAACTTTTCGCTTTTCATCTCAGAAGCCAGCCTCGAGCAAAGCCAGATTAAAATACGAGATCTGAGACCCTGATTAATCCTTTCCAAAGTTTTCCCACCTCTAATGTAACATTTATCCCGTTCAATTTATGAACAGAACAAACAAACATGGTTGGGGATGAAACATAAAAAGGTGCAAACAAACCTGGTTACATTAGTTTGCACGTCATTAAGCTGAAAACTAATGATGTCCCAGTTTAATGTTTCAGTCTTCCTGAGTTCACGCCTGCTGTGAATCTAATCGACGTGAAATAAAGTCCAGCTGTCTGAGTGGTGCCTTCCTGATATTTCATAAAGAATAATCTAATCGGAAAAAGGGATCCGTTATGGTTGCGTAAGTATTTCAGGTTTTAAAGTCGTCGTTCGGTAGGTTTTCAAAACCCTTTCATAAGGAAAAACAATAAAAATGTGCATATGCCTTTTATTTATTTTTTTACTTTGATCGATTAAACTTTTTTTTTTCTTCTCAATTCCTGAAATGTATCTGATTTTATTGTTCTAAAACTTAACAAAGCTCAAAGTATAAACTGACTGGAGATTTTATAGATTTATTTATTTAATTTAATAAACAAAATAGTACAAGCCAACATAGCCAGAGTAGAAAACATAACCACTTGAAGACAAGTGTTAATATTTAGAAATGTATAAATAATACTTTGTTAATAATTGATAATAAAACACGCTTAAATAACTGTGGAGTTGCTTTGATATTTAGCCTAATCTCCCAGCTGTACTTGAATGCAGCATGGGCTACGGTTGGGGAAATTTACGTTTTATCCAAAATAAGGAATTTGGGCTAATTGGATGCGTCTTTTTTCTGTCTACGAGAAGCCATTAGTGTCCCCAAATAGTAGAGCTTAGTGATAGCCGAGAGTCCTTTCTGCTTTGTTTTGATGGCACTTTTTAAGATTGCTCTGCGGAAACGTTGCCCCGCCCTCTGAAATCCTCACATAAACATTCTGCGTCTGTTCAGGTAGAAAACAGATGGATTTGTTTGGTGAACATTACCGCCGTAGTTCCCGGTGTAGCATGACTGTAGTATATTCTGTGTCTCTGGACGAATATGCCGTCCAAAGAAGACATTCAGGCGGGACGAGAATCTCCCATGAGACTGACCGTACTGGGGTTTTTGATTTAGTAGTTAATGGATGTGCACGATTATGTAACCAGGAGGCTTCACCAGGAAAAATAAAACATTTTCAGGAAATGAGAACATTTTTCACACTTTTGAGAGCTGCTTGAGTGAAATGTCTTTAATTCCTCTCATCTTGTCTGGCCCCTTTCTGAAGGAAAACAAAAACATGGCTTTACATGCAGGGTTCGGTGGAATATTTTTGATCGTTACGTATTATAAATGTGTGAATTAGAGCCTAAACAGGGCGGATAGAGCTGTGTGGAAGCAAACACACCGTTTGTCGTCCTTTTAAGGATTCCTGTTATCTTTGGTGGGTCTGTTTATACCAGCGTGTGGCTCATGTACATCACCTGAAAAAGTCTGGAAAATCGTTCAGCTCCTACAGCAGTGGCGGAAAAAAAGAATAGAAGCAGATGCAGTGCTCATCATTCAGTAGCTATTATTTCTCATCAAGAGATTCGATATCATTAAAAAAAAAAAATGAATAAAACAAATCAGAACCAGGACAAAAAAAAAACAAAAAAATCAAAGCTAAACTGGCTAGAGAGTGAGAGCAAGTGTTGACATTCAGAAGTATGCAAATCTAATCTGACATTTCTACATTGTTCTGTCATTAGGTCTAAACATTCATAACACGACGCTTCATTTGCTTGGTAAAGTAAAGCTATCTAGGAATAAATTAACAGACCTGGAATAAGCACTGCATCTTTGATGCAACTAACATTCTTAAATACCCATAAATATTAATCAGAAAACAAAGAATTACATCTAATTAAATAACATTAAATTATCAAGTACAAAACTAGTGTGTTCTACAACACATCATAAATAAATATGGCATCCAACAGAAAGAAAAGGAACGTACAGTGTAAACTTTGGCAAAGCTAAACGTCACCCAGGGAGATTTGGCAACAAAATTTGTTCGCTTAAATTTCTTCAACAATTAAAAACAAATTACGTAATATTATAAAAAAAAAAAAAAATCACATATTGCAAAAACATAGTAAGTACCATAGTGGTAGAAAAATGTAATTGGCAAATAAACAAGCAGTAAACACCTCTTTGGGACAGTTTTAGGTTTCATATTATTCTTTCTGTTATCTCTTGCTCTTCTTTTTCTTTTTTTTTGTCTTTATGTTTTTTATCGTTTTTTTTTTACGTTTGGCAGATTTAGTCGTTATTACATCTAGACAGAACTGCAAAGTGGGAATGACATGAAAAAATGGCCGCCACCCTCTGAGCCCCGATCCGAGCCCCTATCGGCGGGCTCGGACGGCAACACGGCGGGGTCAGGCGGGTGGAGGATCTCTTTGGACTAGAAGCTTCACATACAGAAAAACACAGACAGAAAACTAAGGATAAAGCTATTTGACCGAGATTTCAGCAGTTTCTCTCAGCAGTTGGAGATTTGGTGTTACTTTTTTTGGTTTTGTCACGTTTATTGTCGTCGTATAAATGGATCAGCAGCATGATTCCTCCCCCTCGGACAGTAAGCTAACCTGGGTTTTGGTGATTATGGACGTTTTTGCCTGTTGAACTATTTTCCACATATGTGTGGCTATAAGAAACATCTATACTAAAGATATTCTTGAACTATTTTAAATGTTCAACCAAAGAAAACAGCGTCTCTTGTATTTATTACAAACCGTGTTTGTTCGGCTACTCTATTAGCTTTCAAGGCTTCCTATGTTTCTGGATCAGAAAATGTTTAATATTTTCCAACGTAAATGCCAACCCAATTATCTAAAATGTCTATCGATCTATCCATTTATCTCACCAACCAACCAACAAACACAACATCCATCCAACCGTCCAACCAACGCACCATCCAACCGAGTGACAAACCAATCAACCATCCAACCGTCCAACCAACACACCAACCAACCGACTGACAAACCAACCAAATCACCATCCAACTAATCAAACATCCATCTATCCTCCCAATCAAGCATCCATCCAACACACCAACCAAAAAACCATCCAACCAACCAACCAACCAACAAACACAACATCCATCCAACCGTCCAACCAACGCACCATCCAACCGAGTGACAAACCAATCAACCATCCAACCGTCCAACCAACACACCAACCAACCGACTGACAAACCAACCAAATCACCATCCAACTAATCAAACATCCATCTATCCTCCCAATCAAGCATCCATCCAACACACCAACCAAAAAACCATCCAACCAACCAACCAACCAACAAACACAACATCCATCCAACCGTCCAACCAACGCACCATCCAACCGAGTGACAAACCAATCAACCATCCAACCGTCCAACCAACACACCAACCAACCGACTGACAAACCAACCAAATCACCATCCAACTAATCAAACATCCATCTATCCTCCCAATCAAGCATCCATCCAACACACCAACCAAAAAAACCATCCAACCAATCACCCAAAAAACCATCCATCCAACCAACCAACCAACCATCCATCAGACAGACATTGGTTGCTTCATCCAACCAAGCATCCAGCCACGGTTTTGTTCAAATTTCATGTTTAAAACATTCAAAGTCGCCTATAAAGAACCAAATCTGGAATTTTGACCCAATGAAGTCAATAGGAACCCAGGCTTTAGCAAATGTAGCAAATTAAATCTTTCAATTTACGAATTTTCTCCACATTTTCTTCTTCTTCGAAATGTTTCAGGTTCCAAGTAATGTTTTTTCTTTGGCTAAGATTTTAGGTTTGTTGTCATGAACCAGTAACGACCTTGAAAGCCTTTTGCTGCTTTCTTCATGGTTTGACCTGAAAAGGTAATTTATAAGTTTTAATAGAAAAACAAACGTAATCTGACTCATAAGGTAGGAAAGAAAGAGGTTCAGCATGCTACTGGTAGTACAGCAAAAGAATCTTTGGTATGCACTGTACGTTCCAGATGGCATCTCCACCGTCGCTCCTCCAGAAGATGGTTCGTAAATTAACTCTGGCTTGAATATCCAGCTCAGCAAAAATAAAGAAAAGAAGAAAGTTAACCCTAATTTACCAGGTTAAAATGAGAGGAATTACATATGGCTGAGAAATGTTCTGATCTTTTTCTGGCTCTGAAAGTTTTGATACAATGCTCTTATAGAAACACGTACAACCGAGGTTTTTACGTGTTTGTGTGTTAAAAGTGCTTTACAGAAAATCTAAATTCAATGTTTGTCATCAGGTAATTAGCTTACAAGCTATTTCCGCACAAAAAGAAACATTCGCAATGATTGGGAAAAAAAAAAAAAAGACAGGAATATTGGAGGATATATTTAGGATCCTTTCGAGGGGGAGGAGCACTGCTACCGGACTCAACAGTGAATCTTTGGTTTGTTAGCTGATGAGGTTTCTGTTGTTCTTTAAACCGTTTTTTTTTTTTTTTTTTTACTTTGAAAAACTGCATAGGCACACGTTAAAGACACTTCTTCAACCGTGAGAGACACATTAATCTTCTGCCTTTTTTATGTGGGTCGGAGAGAAGAAAAACTGGAGATGGCGTTCTGTTTCTTCCCTCCTTCCCGTGTGGTTTTTAACATTTTTTTAACCCTTTTTCAGTCCCAAAATTGCCTGATGCACCATCAGACACAACAAAGCTACTTTGCTACTCCGGAGATGTCGTCCTCCCGTCGAACTTTCCTTCGTATCGTCGTTCCTGGACATCGTCGCCACTCTTTTTGTCGTTTTTTTCTTTTTTTTCGGTAATAATTCTCGTCCAAGTTTTGTTTCCCATTTGTTGGAACAGTTAGGTGCAGAAAAAAAGGTTTTCTTTGGTTTCGATTTGTCAATAAATAGAAAAAGTCTCAAGTGTCCATTTTTCCTTTTTTTTGTCTTAAAATGTTCTTAAAGCCTTTGGCTGCCTCTAACCAGGCCAAGTCTCCAGCCTGGATTTTCTAAAAGGAGCAGGGGCTGCTGACTGACGCCTTTGCTTTGGTTTTGTTTTATACTTTTTGGTTTAGTAGCTTGAGTGAAAAGATGATTGATGAAGTGATGGCGGATGTAGGGACTAAAACGGAGCTAGAGGCAGTGGCTGTTGAGGTTTTCCGTGGTGGGTCGGTATTTACATCGTGGTTTTAAATGGTTTGGATGGATTGGCTGAAGACTAATCGATTTATTTCCAGCAATGGGGGCTATTTTCTGGTTTCCGGGCCGCCGACCCTCAGGAAGGACAGACTTACCAGGCATCGTCTTTAGATTGTCCTCTTTAACTATTACAAAGGCCCTGATCCGCCTGATCAGTCAGTCCTCCGTCGGGTTCAGGTGGTCTATTGGATTTACAGGTTGGGCGTGATTGTGATGGCAGTCAGGATCTTCCGAAAGCATCTTTAGTGTCTGGTGGAACCCATTAATGTTTCCTTAAACCTAATCTTTCCTGGTAAATGTCATTTCCAACGGCGGGAGGAAATTCTGATTCCCACAGTAGGAAAACTCAATTTGGGGTTCCTAAAAATCACCAGGGACTGATCTACATAACATCATGAATCAAAGAGGGAAATTTCTGCTTTGGCGATTGGTGGAAGGTGCTGCCATCACAGACACTTAACCTGAACTGGAGTCAGCCGATGTTTAACGGACGGCGGGCGGGAAGGATTCAGGAAATGACTCTTTAAAGCTGTGTTGCTGTTTTTTCTGCAGGGAAAAAGAGGTCTGTCTGGATGTGTGCGTACGCGAGTACCTCGCGACGCGTCTAGGCGCGCTCCGAATGGACTTCAGCCACTGTTTCGAAAATAAAATGGCATCCTGAGTTTTCTAAGACGCGAAGCCCACTCGGGTCGGCCGTCCGCTCCGGTTCTATTGCAAAGGAAATGTGCTTCGAGATTGTGCTCACTCACACGTAGGTAGCGCTAGCGCGCCACCTAGCCGCTGGGATGCCGATGAAGCTTGAGCTAAACCTTGGTTTGTCCGATGGAGGTTCGTCCGATGAATGCTTGTGCTTGCATAAAGATTCGGCGCCACCTTCTTTAAAGAGTCAAATCTTCGTTATTTCAAGGTGTAGAATTGTGGTCGGGTGAAAACTGTTGCGCGCCTTTCCTGCCCCGTGTTTCTGTCTTTGGTTTGGTGAGTACGAAGGTCCCCTTTGGCGAACCCGACCTGTCTATTGCTTGGCTGTTATCTGCCGCGGTGCGGTTTCTGAAACCCGTCTCCAGACTCGTGCCGAAACAGAGCTTCCACATAAAATGTCCCAGAACATCGATCACATTCTGCAGTCATAAAGCTTTCCTGTTGGGTTGTTACCTAGCTTATATTGCATAATAGAAAACGCTCATTGTCTTCTAGTCTTTGGTTTGTTTGTTTTTGGGCTAGTGTGTCGGCCTCTCGTCCTTAAGGACGTCGGCATGTTGGAAGTCTCCCCTCCCCGTGAGGTTTTGTATGTTTTTGTTTTATGAGTTTACCCTCCAGCGATCTTTTTCATGACTTTGCGATAAATTTTGCAGAAGGCGATTTGGCTACGAGTCATGGCAGTGAGCAGCCCCTCTCTCTGTTTGTACCCTCAAGGAAAGAAAAGGGAAAATCGTGTAAAAGGTTTGGTTCAACCGCACGAACCCGCATCGACCACGCCCAACCCCCCCCACCCCCCCACCCCAGTACATCCCCGTATTTCCGTTTTCCACCGGTGAAGCCCCCCCTCCCCGTTTTCTATCATGCTTTGGTACAAGTGCTGGACGCCGAGGACTGAGCTCCGGGGCTGGCTCCGTCGTCTGTCCATTTGTCCAGGCTCCGGCGGCGGGCGTTCATGAAGAAGTTGCTGACCGTGGTGAGTTCGAGGCCCAGCTGCTGCGAGATGGTGAGCTGCATCTCCTTGGACGGCCGCTTGTTCTCCTTGAAGATGGCCAGCAGGGTGCGCCGCTGCAGGTCGGTGAAGACCAGCCGCGACTTCTTTGGTGTGTTGTTGCGATCCTTGCCTGTGTCCTGCTCCTTCCGTTTGCATGCTGGGGGGAAAAGAAGGAAAATATAAGTTACTGTTAAAACAGCTTAAATGAAACGTTTTGCTAATTGTTGCGTTGACTTGGAGAACAAGTCAGTAAAACTGCACATTTATGAGCTATGAAAATGTGATAATTTAAAGCCATAGAAAGCCTTAAAGGACAATTACAGGTTTTATCTTTGGAACCTCGACCTTATTTATAGCATGTTTTGGTTAATTTACCGGGCCTTGACAAATTTGGGTGCGACCTGAAGTCCTTAGGGAGCTGTTTGGATCCATTTGTGAAGCGGTTCAGATCCGTATGACGGGAGTTAAATATGGCAGCCTCAGAATAATACATTATCTGCCACAAAACTTCTTCATTTCATTAATGTTTTTGTGAGTTCGCAGCGTCTGGAGCTGCTGTGTTGTTGTCATCAGGGGTGTTTAGCAGGCTTTTAATCAGAGGCGGCCCAAGGTATGAGCGAACTACGGGCTGCGTAGGGCCCCCAAAACCCATCCGGGCCCCCCCTATTAATACTGAAATTTAACTACAGATGTTAAAATGTATTAAAATGTGAAAATTACTCAATTTTATTTAGTTTTGGTTGTGTAATTATTATTTTTTAATTTAATTGTTAACATTTTTGTTTAGTAAGTAGACAGGTTTTTGTTTAACTAATTATTTTATTAATAATAATTGTAATTGAAATTCAGTTTTTATTTTAAAAATAAAAAACATTGCAAAAATATTTAAATTAATTATATTAAAAAAGATAGAACTGTAACTACAGAACCTTTTGATTTAGAATTGTTTTAATTATATTTAAAAATATGAATGACATTTAAAATAAACATTTAAATTGCTTTTTAATATTCATAGTTTGATTGTGTTAGAATCTGCATCAGAAAGAAAAAAAAACTTTCATTTAATAGTCCTGCTGCAGCGAAAACGTGCATTACGTCCGAATCGGCCCGGAAAAGAATCAAGAAGCACTTCCGATGCGTTCGTAAGTCCAAGAGGAATATAAAATTACTTCGTATCGGGCAGAATAAACCTTATTACAAGCGGCATGTGTCCTGCCCTAAGCACTCCCATTCTACGGATGTCCGCTGATGGAGGAAGTGGATAAAAAAAATACTTCTGAACCGCTAAGAATGGTTGGTTGGTTGGATTGGTAGTTGGTTGGGTAGAAACATAAAATCTGCTAAAAAAAAAGATCCAGGTTTATAAAAAAAAAAACGTATTCCCCTTTAAATGTAAGAGGGCGATAAATTGCTCAAAAATTTGCCCCCCTAACTTATTAGATGGTTACGCCCCTGTTGTGGTTATCATGAATACTTGAATATAAAAAACTTCAAACAGGCAAGTTAGAACATTTACCAGTAACAATAATCATATTGTTTTAACTCATACTGGACGATAATTGATGAACAATCTGAAGCATTCTAAGAAAACAAGTAGTTTCTATTTTACTATGATCAGATTTAAAGCATGTAAGCGCATCATTTTGAAAGGTCCAAGGAGCCATGTTGGACTCCGGGCCCGCAGGTCCCCTGGTTTTACAGTAACATGTCATATTTAGTGCTAAACAGAATAAAAACCTCCTGATGAAGAGAGAAAAGCTGATAAATGTGACATTAACACCTCCCGGCGCGTCTCGGTCGGGGCAGAGGAGGAGCTCTGGGTGTGTTTGATTTGATTACCTCCCTGAATTAAGTATGCACGAGTCAGGGCCCGGCTGATCAATACGAATCAGGTTAAAAACTCGGTAACAGAACTGTTATGTAAGGGGAAGCTGGCCTCGCTGTAAACACAGACACACACATCCTCCGGTCTCCGCTCCTTATCACGGCGTTTAACCACCCAACACACACACACACACACACACACACACCGCTGAGCTGCTCTCGGTCAAATCTGCATCACCTCTGTGTTGGTTATGTTTGCCGTTTGGAAGAGGATCCTGATTTCTTGGTAGAGGCGAAATGAAGGAAATTTGATGGCTGTTTGTTCCAAACCGAGGCTGACAGGTGGCGCTGTTGATCTCTGAGTGTGAGCCGCGCTGGGCTCTGAAAATTAATCTGTGCATGGAAGACAAATAATGAAAAACTCATTTTTAAAATCCTTTTTGAACCATAAGTTCCCCTCAGGAGGAAGCTAATAATGTTTAACCAGCATTACCTCGTTTCTCTGTGATTTCCTCCTGTATAAACACACTTCCTTCTAATGTGTAACGTTTTATTTGTCTCTTTAGCCTCTAATCAATGTATTTACTCTCCTATAAATATCCCAGGATTCCTTTTTCAGCCCGTTCTGTTTCATTCAGTTTGTTCGCCCTAAATATTCTCGGTTATCACCATCGGTACGAGCGACAGGAACGTCTCGTTCTTCACTCCAAAAATCTGTTTGTTTGGTTTTTGTTGATTCAGAGTTTAAAAGTCATCAGAATTGTGGACTTTAGACGTAGCTGGACTGATATGAGGTCCACCTTTCACCAGAAGAGACAGAAACATTGCTTAATTCAAGCCCTGTCACTGTGCAGAAATTAGAAGTAGGGATGCACCGATAATAGCATCTGTATCTGGGCCGATAATGTACTCATATTGGTATCATTTGGTTAACAACTACTGTGGAAACTCTGCAATAATTTCACAGAAAATGTTTATTTTTCACTGGAAATTTTATAATATTAAATTTTTTTAAATCTAATTCATCGTCATTTTGTTGTAACAATAATAAAATAAAATCCGGCTTCCAATTCATTGCTTTTTGTTGCGTGCTAGAAGTATCGGCAAGTACTCAGATCCGAGTGTCGGCATCGTATCAGTGTGCAAAAAAAGTGGCATCGTTGCATCCCTAATTAAAAGTAATTTAAAGCAAAATAGTTGTAGCTCATGGTTTAAAATCAAATAATAGATAAAGAAAATCGTAGGGTTTGACACCATCAATATTTTAAGTTATAACAAATCATGAATTAATCGTGTGTTGCTTCAAAAGGCTTCTCTAACGTCTAAAATCAGCAAAATAGGCTGATTTATATTTTATTTTATTCTACTTTATTATATTTTTTTATTTTTATATTTTTATCCCTATAATACTTATTCAATAGTTGTTTTTTTATTTTTAATTTTTAAATCATATTAAATCCAAACAACCCGAACTACAAATTAAACCTTTGTTCTTACAATACGAATACCTTCTCCCATTTTTAAACACATTTTCTTTACCTGGACCTTATTTTTAGCTACTTTTATGTTTTTCTTACCCAACCTGAGAATTTTGGAGCCAGTCTGAGACATTCAGCAGTATTCATATTCACTTCCGGGTGTGCTTGGGGCAGGACAAATGCCGCTTGTAATGAGGTTTAATGTGCCCCAAAAACCTTAATTTTACCATATGTATCTCCTCCTTGGACTTACAAACGCCTCAGAAGTGCTTCTTGATTCTCTTTCAGGCCGATTTGGAAGCTTAACATTAAAATAACAATAAAAAGCTGACGAATCTGCTGCCGTAGAACACAGACTGGAAGTCCTGCAGCGGCGATTATAGAAGGCTATTATTCAGGGCTCCCAGCGCGGATACTTTGATACGGTCGTATGCCAAAATGGACATTAGAGATCGGCTTAATGAAAACATGTGCAAAGTTAGCACCAGCAGGGATGATGCCAATATATCAGCAGTTTCACAGAGGCAAGTGTAACGCTGAGTGACATTCTGGTTTTCATTCCATACCAGTAATGGTTTCTGTACGCCTAGAGACTTTAAAAAGATTTAGAAAAAGATTAAAACATTATCAGCTCACATCTAAAGACTTGGGTTAGCAGTTTTTTAGTCTGTCTAAAGATTTTATAAACACTGAATCTTGTAGTGACTCTATTTATAAGACTACATCTAGACCAGGGGTCTGCAACCTGTACCATCCAAAGAGCCGTTTTGCGCTTAATCCGGATAAATAAAACTCATTCAGAGCCGCAAATGTAACATGACCTTTAGAAAAACTTAACTTTGGATTTTTTTAATAATAATCTACTGGAGTAACATGAGTTAATTCATAAATTGGTACTATTTTAGGTAGGTACTATAGTTACTATTTTATTTCTGTTTTTAGGTTGAGGTAAAAGAAAGAAAAAAAAATCATGAAATGTCAGCGTAAAGAGGACGGATTCATTTTCTTCTGAGTTTTTGACATTTGTAGTAAAATTACCGGTATGTAAAAATGCACATAGTTTTAAACCTAAATAGCAGAAGTATTGTTATTTTAATGTCATTCTATCACAGAAATTCAAAATATTTTTATATAACAAAACTCCTGCTAAAACCTGAATTTATTATTGAAAGAATGGAAAAAAGATTATTTGGTATGTTTGGTGCGAGAGCCGTTGTGGAAGGTCTAAAGAGCCACTTGAGGCTCCGGAGCCACAGGTTGCAGACCCCTGATCTAGACTATTATAGCTTCCTGCCAAATTCCTCCCATCATGCTCAGCCTTTTTCAATTTCTTTACGTGCGAATGTTGTAGCATTCTTTCCCGAGATTGATACGTCCAATAAATACTTCCATCCAAAGTGAGTACTGTATCAACAAGTAACTGGTTAACTCATATATTTTTAATGCAAGGTGTTTATGCTCAGATAGAGCTGGTTGGTGCCTGTATTGCAGGGGGCAAGTTTGGTATACACTTTGTGATTTATGGCCTATTTCTAGGCCGTTTTTCAGCCATACAACACAAATATTGCATTTTATGTGTATAGACCCTGCCAGGAGTCATAGGTGGCTACAAAACTGTTATTTTACAAATACGACACCTACGTTTATAGCCTACTTTCCCGCAGGAACCACAAAAAAATTGGTGTGTGGCAAGTTGCAAAACAATGTCATAAGCAGGATTCGACCCCACTGTCATCTCTGTGGTTATCCTGCACATTAACCACAGTGAATAAACGAAGAGAAAAGATTACGACTCAGTGCGCATGGTTTAATAAACCGCTGGAATGGATTTTTACCCCACAGAAATGATTTCTGTGCCTGTAACCCCTGCCTGGCTCTGTAGCTTCGTGCTTCTGTTTGCGTGAGAACGGCTTTATTGGTTGTTGGTTGTTTTAACGTCACTACGACTACACTAGGAATTACGATAATATCAAACATTGTCTGATTCAAAAGACTAGAGAAAGACGGGCATAAATCGGGTCGCCAACTGCAGATTATCACCTTACGTTTAACGATCAAGACGACGGGAGCGCGCCGAGACTCCAGCAAGACTTCTAAAGTCTGCTAGTCTTTAATCCGAGAAAATCCTTTGGTGTACGCCCAGCATAAGAGGCTGTAATGCACCAATTAGTTGTTTTCTAGCCAATAAACAAAGAATCACACAAAGAAAGGGTGCTATGTTATTTTTAGGCTAATATCAGCATGCTAATGGTAGTTATGATGACAACTATGTAAACTATACACACAATTATGAAGGTTTTCAGTGGAGGATTATGTTGGAGCGTGGATGTAAGACTTGTTGCAGACTAGTTGTTTAATTTGAGGACATTAACGGACTGTTTTCGTTTTAGTTGGCTCTGTTCTCTCTGTGATATTTGGCTTCTAAACGTGATTTGGACGTTATCTTGCTTTCTGAGTGGTTCGCCAATGGAGTTATGATTGAACCTTTGATTGGCAAACATCATTGGAATCCCAAGAATCTCAGCTTTCCATAGTCAAGAGTCAGGTTCCCATCAGCGTTGGATTAGGGTTGGTTTGGCTGACCGAAAAGGCTCTTCATGGTTTTTGTCAAGACAGTAGCAGACGGTAAATTAGACCAGACCATGATGCTGCAGTTAAAACTAATATACAAGAGATGGTAAATAGCAGGTATCTATACGTAAGTATTGGCTTTCTGTTTCAAATTCAGTTGTTTTGGATTCGTTATTCAGGTCAAATATATTTTATTTGGCAGCCGTTCACCGTAGAGAGCATGCATCACCTACAGAAGCTGCAGACACATTGGTGGGGCGGGGAGACGCTCGACTGATCCAATCGGGCTTTTTTCTTTCAGTCTGGGTTACAGTGAGGATCAAACACACGGTTATATTATTCAGGAAGACTTTACAGCTCAGAGGTGGGGGTGGCAGTGAGGATGGGGGAGGGGTGGTTATTCTTTAAAGGTAAGGGCTGAATCAATGGGATCAATAAAACAGGGTTCCTCTGCCTTTCATCAGCCCTCTCTGCCTCTGTTGTCGACATCAGCGAGCCACTAACGGCGTCTCTAACTGCACACCAGATCAGCAGGAAACACTAACTCAACACTTTCTGCTGTTATCCCTCTGTGGGAATCAGCTGCTTCATCACATGGTTTTCGTCTCCTATTAGACGCAATCATCCTTTAAAAAGACCACGTAAGATGAGGAAAACACCCTTAGTTGAAGATTTTTACCCTGATTTCGGCCACAATGTGCCTCCTGTGGACCACACAATCCTCAGTATTCACCACCCACAAATACCTTAAATTTGCAAATACTAGTGACCCGCTCTAAAAAAACAAAACATAACTGCCTTGTTTTATCAGTTCAAACAGCAAATATACCATAATATTCATTCATACACACAGTGGATATCATCTTAGTGCTACCGCAGAAGCTAAAATCTACATTCTACCTTATCTGTGGTCTTGGGGTAAATCCAATCAAGGACAAGGAAAATAAATCGTGTTGGATTGGCTGCTTTACGTACTCTAGCCAGTAGCACGTAAGATACCATTTATCTGAAGTATTTCAGCTTCACAAACTCAATTTTGTTTTGATCACTTTAGATATGCGCCACAAAAATTTTTATAAATGGGAACATCTACAATCACATTCGCAGAAAAATCTGCAAATACATGGGAGTCTGCTGAACCACATTGGTGGTTGTTTTAAGATTAATCAAAGGCCTTGTTAAGGTTGCAGAATGATTTTAAGGTAAAAATGTTATCAACTTCATGACAATAAACATAAAAATATTATTTTGGAGATGAATGACAGCCCTGTTTTAAAAAATGAAAAGCTCAACCATCATTCATGGGAACGAAAAGTCTCTTTCACTCAGTACCAGCTTCCTCTCCATCCATCCAACCAACAATCCATCCAACCAACCAACCAACAATCCAACCAACCAACCAACCATCCAACAATACAACCAACCAACCAACCAGCCAACCAACAACCCACTCATCCAAACAATAAACCAATCAACCAACCACCAATCCAACCAACCAACAAACCGGCCAACTACCCATCCAACTAACAAAGCAACCAACTACCAATACAACCAACCAACCAACTACCCATCCATCCAACCAATTCAACCAACTACCCAACCAACGTCCTATCCAACCAACCAAACAAATAAACAAACCAACAAACAAACCAGTTGTTAAACCAGCCATGAATTTCCCCATTCATCCTTTTGTCAACCATTTGTCCAACCTTCTTACCCACTTCCCCTTTTAAGGGTCACCAGAGATTTGGTGCCTCTTTCCAGTGGTCATTGGGTGAAAGATGAGGTACACCCTGGATATGTCTCCAGTCCATCCCAGTGACACACAAGGCAATGCAATTTTATTTGTATAGGACACACAAAGTAATTCAAGGTGCTTTACATGGTGGTAAAGAAACCAAAAATATGATTAAATCATGTAAAAAAGAGCAATACTATGGAAATTAAAAACATGAGAATCAATAAAAGAAAACATTTGGTTAAAGGCTGCTATAAACAGTCAAGTTTTAATCTCTGGTTTAAAGTAATGTAACAATTCAGCAGTTTTGCAGTTGTCTGGATGTTTGTTTCAGATTTGTGGGGCATAGAAACTGAAAGCTGCTTCTCCATGTTTGGTTCTGATTCTTGGGATGTGTAGGAAACAACTAGAGTTAGAGGACCTGATTGGTCCGATGGGTTGGTACAGTGATAACAGGTATTTAATATACTTTGGTGCTAAACCTTTTAGTGAGTTATAAACTAGTAGGACAGACAGCTGCAGCTGTCTGATTATCTTTTTAGGTAGACCTGTGAGGACGCTTTAGCAGTAATCAATCCAACCAAATGCATGGATGAGCTTTTCATGGTCCTGTTGTGACATCAGTCCTTTAATACTAGAAATGTTCTTTAGGTGATAGAAAGTTGACCTTGTTATTGCCTTTATGTGACCCTGGAGGTTCAGGTCTGAGTCCATTATTACACCTAGATTACGCACCGGAACAGTAGTTTCTAGCTGGATTAACTGAAGCTGTGTGCTCACTGTTGTTTGTCAGCTTTGTTTCTGTTCAGCTGGAGGAAATTATGTGACATCCAGCTATTGATATTTAAAATTAATTTATTTAGTGCTTGGATGTGATCAAAGTCACCAGGTGACATTGTAATGCACAGCTGAGTGTCATCTACATAGTCTGGGTAGCTAATGTTGTTGATTGTTGTTTGTTGGGTTAGTGGGAGCATGTAGATAATGAACAGAAGGGGTCCCAGGATGGAGCCCTGGGGGACCCCACATGTGATTTCTGTTTGTTCTGATGAGAAATTTCCTATTGACACAAAGAATTGTGTCACAGGACTTTTTAGAGTAGATTTTATTGTCAGTGAACCAGAGGTACACTGACATGAAACCAACCAAATAACCAGGCACACACACATAACTACTGGGCAATTTAGAGAGCCCAGTTAACACAATGGTGGTCATGTTTTTGGACAGTGAAAGGCAGAGGTGGGCCCAAGTCATTGCTTTGCAAGTCTCAACTAAGTCTGAAGTCATTACCCTCAAGTTTCAAGTCAAGTCCCACCTCTTACACGTTGAATTTCAAGTCATTTACAGTCATTTTGGAAACACAACTTTGTGATTTAATTTTCAATGTGAAACATAAACCACGAGTTCTTTTTAAAATCTATATTTTTTGAATACCCAATGAAACAAGTAGAACTGAACTCAGAAAATGTAGAAAAAGGTTTTTACTCGACTCAAACCTCCATGTTGTACAGTTTAATTTAGCTGATTAGAACGGTCTTCCTTTGAACTATGATTTCAAAGATTCCCTGCTAAGGATTAAAGAGATTTTACAAAAGAATATGCATGATGTAATTTTCAGGATGATACTTAGAATCTTTTAAGAGTCAAAGGTATTTACTTAAAGAGCAACTCGGCCCCTATGAAAGTCTTACTCGATCTACATTTGTGGTTTGAAAAATGTTGTAAAAGGTGTTGCCTACTGTATAAAATAGACAGCGGGTTAGGATGGTTTCATTTTTTTTATCTGGCAATCTGATTGGCTGTTCTGCAGCTCTCGCACACATGCGTACAGAGAGACGATCTCCGCTTGTTAGGAGAGGATCAGCTTCACAAGATGAATGAAATTACATAAAAGTGCACAACTTTGAAATAATAGATATGTTAAACAATAATTATTGAGTAAAATAATATATTGAGAGCATCTGTGCATCACCTCAGACCTGACCACTGCACTCAGTACCCAATCTGGCTAACTGGGAGCTGACAGCATGTTGAAAAGGTTCTGAGGCTTTAGAGAAGTTCAACCAGGGCATGCTGCAGGATTGCCTCCTGCTGAAGTGATAGCTTGTTGGTAAGGAAATGTCTCGTTCAGAGAGTTTCTTTTTACTTTAACTTGAGAAAAGTTCCTTGATTTTAAAACTTTGTCTGAAGTGAAGCTTTAAGGAAGAAGTTTGCTGGTTTACACTTAAAGCCCTGTTTTTAGACTTTTTATGATGAAACGGAACGGTTTTGATAGGAATTTGGACAAACGCTGCTGTCCCACACAAAAGTCGCTGCAAAAGATGCTTTCCAGCAGGTGTTTTACCATTCGTTTAAAAACTGTCTACCTTTTTTTCCAAACGCCTCACACCCGTACATTCTTCCGCTGAGAGTAATAGAGACTCAAGCTCAGCTGGCGGCTTTAATGCACCTTTGCCAATTATACAGTCGACCCTGCGACTGTATAAGACAACAGAAAGACTAGAAACAAAACCATTTCCGTTTCCGCCCACGGAGTGATACGGCTCTGCACAGTACTTCAATAGAAGTCAATGGAGTTTCAGTCGGTTCAGTCTCTCGCGTCTGTTAGCTTCAGCGGAAAAGCAGTCGATCACGCCGGGCCTGCGATCCAAAGTTCAAGCCCTCCGATCTGCACCACTGTTCTGCCTTAAAGCCCCTTTTTCTCTTCACATAAATGGATCTGAAGTGCCGGGTCTTAATAGGCTAGCGAGGCTCTCAATCGCTCATTTCACCGACGACTTAAGAGTTGAGAGCCACTGACCGTCGATAGAGACATCAAGGATGATGTTTTATAGAAATGAACATTGAACAGGTGCGGGGAGCGGAGAGGTAAGGATGGAGAAATGGAAGAAAAATGAGAAAGCAGACATAAGGAGGGAGAAAAACGATATACAGCTTGTTTCAATAGTCCTTGAAAAATTGATGGTACCAAACCAGCTAATTTCAGACATCTGAGACCCAGTGGTAAAGCTCTAAGATCTAATGACAGAGGTCAACTGTCAACCTTTTCCTCTTTTTCTGACTGACCTTTAGGACATTTTGCACTGCAGAACCTTTCTTTCAATTGTCAGTTTAATAAATCCTGATCAGAGATGAACGATAAGCTAGAAAAACCTGTAAAGTATTAGAGGAACCACAGAAAATGCAGTCAGGTTATTTATCGTAAAGACCAACTCTCCCAGAAAAAACTTTTTTTGGCTGATAAAATGTAGAAATGAGTGTTTAAGTGACGTCTACATGTATGGTCAGTATCTATATATATTTTTTTTGATAAAACCTTTCTGCCGATTTCAGTGTGGCGCCCTCTTCAGGTTAAAAATCTGCACTCCATTTGACTTTGATTCGCCATTCGGCTAAGCTGTGATATGTGACGTTATTCGGTACGTGTGATGTCGGCTGCACTGCTGCTGTAGGGTATAAAACCAAAACAATCTGGCACGTAAAAAATAAAATAAATTCGAACTATTCATTAAATAATGCGACCGTAATACTGACCAGGTAAAGTGTACTCCGTCGTAGTAGTATTTACTACTTCCTACATAGCAAATACTACTCGCCTGTTGATCCAGTAAATACTGCGTAGCAAACGAGCTAGTAGTAGGCATGAAATCAGACGTACTGCTTCACCATTTTCTCTGTTCTGTTGATCCGGATGTTTACCTTACGTAAGCTCGCCTGTGGTCCCGCCATCCACTGTTAGCTCGTAGCTACACTACATCAATCATCTGCCCTCACCCTCTCATGTTTTGTGTTTTCCAGGGAGTGACGGAACGCGTGACGCAGCCAAGATGGTGTTGGTAGGGACCGCCCAGTTGGCTGCGATTCAGCTCTTCAGGAGCCGATGGATGACATCATAGAGGCTTCACCCACTTAATATACAGTCTACGGTTTGGAAACAACCTAGAAAAAGCATCAAGACTCGGGGGTGGAAAAGAGAAAAAGAAGAGACAGTAGGATGTCTCTCCATCCTGTCCATCTACTCTGGGATGTTTGAGCGCACTGGGAGGGACAGAACCTGAACGAACCTACAGAGTTGTTCATGAAGCTGTTCACCACGGAAGCAAAACTAAACTGCTTTGAACAAACGAAAAACATGAAAAATAATGAAAAGCAACAAAGACGAGAGAAATTATCCCATGTTTAGCCTGTTACATCTACCCAGCGTCGCAAACAATTTACTCTGAACAGCAGAATTAAAATCTTCATCTAAAATAATTCACTTAATGTAAAGAAGTTGTGCAGACTTTGAAGATTTTCTGGTTTTAATAACCTCCTAAAGGATCTTCCTCAGGAAAAATAAAATTGTCACAAGAAAATTGCCAACATAGCCTACAGTTTAAAACAAGAGAATAAGAACAAAAACCCACAAATGCTGTTTAATTTTTGCAACAAAAAAAATAAAGGTTGGGGACCACTAGTTTATATTAAAGAAATATTCCAGAAATGGTTATATATTAATGACTCCCTTTTTGTTGCGGTCTTTGAAACAGTTCATAATATATAGGGTGCTGTTTGTAAAGTTACTTAGTCAAAATTCAACGGAGGTGTTTTCGGTTATTTAGCCCTTCACAAGATAAGTTTTAAAAGTCATATTGGTTTCCAGGTTTCTTATTGATTCATAATGTCACATTTTTAAACTAAATATTTAGTTTATGAGCTAAATATTTAACTATCAAGCTAAGTTTTTGTTTGTCAGATTAACTATTTAGTACTAAGGTCAGTATTTGTTTTATAAGCCAAAGCTACACAGGCTAGCTAAATGTATAGCTTTGAAGTAAATATTTAACTATGAGCTAAATATTTGATATGCATTCGACAGACGGAAATGGACTTTAAAAATAAAAGGTAGGTCCCACAACTCTCTATATAAACCAATATAACCCTTTAAATAACTGCTGGCTGCTGCATCACTGTTGCTGGAAATCTATCAATAAACATCTATGTAGCGGCTCATGCTACGTTTTAAGCTTAAATGTTGGGCATGTCAGGAGAAAAATAAACTGATAAAGAGGGGACGTTCAGTCTCACCAGCAGTTTATACGAAGATTAACTAGATCCAGCTTTTATTTTGATAGTCCACTACCACTCGTCTGCGAATAAATTTGAAGTTTAACCATATATTTCAATCTGAGCTTAATGTTTATTTCTAAGATCAAAATTTAGCTAGCCAGTTTAGCTCACTAGCTTAACATTTAGCTAACCAGTTTAGCTCACTAGTTAAACATTTAGCTAACCAGTTTAGCTCACTAGCTTAACGTTTAGCTAACCAGTTTAGCTCAGTAGCTTAACATTTAGCTAACCAGTTTAGCTCACTAGTTAAACATTTAGCTAACCAGTTTAGCTCACTAGCTTAACATTTAGCTAACCAGTTTAGCTCACTAGTTAAACATTTAGCTAATCAGTTTAGCTCACTAGCTAAACGTTTAGCTAACCAGTTTAGCTCAGTAGCTTAATGTTTAGCTAACCAGTTTAGCTCACTAACTAAACGTTTAGCTCCAAGCTAAATATTTAGCTTACCAACTATTTCATTTGAAACTTTGACATTTACAAATGAATCAATAATTGGATTTAAAAATTGATTTTCTATCATGACAGACTAAATAACTTTTGAAATTATTGCTTTTAATTTTTGGAGACAAATGATATCCTATACTAATTTCAATTTACTGTATTTTTGAGCTAATAGCCAAAACTAAAATGTAGGTATGTAATCATCAAGTTTAGTCTGTAGTTGCTTTGAGATGTTTTTATTTGAATTATGAAATTGTGTTTTTATATAGACATTTACTCTCTTTCTTTATTAGAAAATAATCCACAACCAGGACATATTCTGCATTTATCAATCATTACAAGTGTCGATATTCTCATTTAGCCTAAATGAACTCATCCAGTGTTCATGTTTTTGTCCCTTTACTCTTCATGTAAAGCCTCCTATGCTACATCTCAGCGTGATAGGTCGTGTTACAGGAGTTAAGTTCATTATTAAAAGTTGAAACAGGAAGTGAGTGAGTCAGTGAGCCTTGGTTTCATCTTACAGCTGGAGGGAGAGGAACTCTGTGTAGTCATTAGACTGTTTTTATCCTCACCACAAAGATGGATTACAGCTTCTGCACGACAGCCCTCGGTCTGCACAGTTCCTGATGGACCACAGCTCCCACCTCGCAGTGTGTGGCAGAAATCGCTCACAAAGCTACAGAAACCTCTGGCTTAAACACACGGCGAGGTCGCTTTCCCTCTGGGTGGCGTTTCTCGTCTTCAGCTCGTAGAAACCTGAAGCCCGTTTTATCCCAAAACAGCCGAGGCGGGACCTCTCTGTACGTCACAGCTGTTGTCAACTACCCAACGATAAAAAAAGCTAAACAGACACTGATGCAGAGTTGCTAAAAATGATCCAGATGTACTGTTGCACTCATGTATATCTATTAGAGTTGTGAATCTGCACAATTACAATAGTAATGTCAATGGTTCGATACAATTAATTATTCTGATGCATCTCGATTATTTCATTTTGGTTTCTATTCGTAAATAAATAGGTGTTCAGATATTTTTTTTTTTTTTCAATGTTGCAAATCTGCTCAACATTTGGCAATAAACCGTTTCTGTTTCAGATTCTTAGCAGAGACGAAATCCAAAATGATTTAGCTGAAAGGAAAGAAGTGAGGAGATGGAAAAAGTAGCCATGAGGCTAAATCTAGAGTCGTTTCAAATTGTAATAAATCTACAGTGTCTTTTTAATGCAAAGTATGAAGTCTAATATTACAAATGAGAAATGGTTGAAGCCATAAAGATGCTTTCTCTCATGACTTTGTGTTAAACTACAACTGACTAGATGAGTCGACGGAAACTAAATTAGATTTTACTGTATTCAAAAGAGTAAATTAGACTAAACAGAAAAAAATTAAGCAAAACTATGCTATAAAAATTGTAGCTGCATCCGTCTATCCGCTCCATCTACGAGATCCCAAGGCGCCAGCCACCCAAAAAGAACATATTATAGGGTGAAAAAGTATTCTGTTTATGTTTCTCCCCCTTCCAATTAAATGTTTCAGATTAGCAAACGAATATTAATGACAGACAAAAAGGACTTGAGTAAATTCTAGGGATGTGTATTGGCAAGAATCTGGTGATATATGTAGGGGACAGTTCAGTGTATTACAATATATCAAGATACTATCAGTAATATATACAGATGTGGACAAAATTGTTAGTACCCTTCATTAAATCAAAGAAAAACTCATAATGGTCACAGAAATAACTTTAATCTGACAAAAGTAATAATAAATAAAAATTATATAAATGTTGACCAATGAAAGTCAGACATTGCTTTTCATCCATGCTTCAACAGAATTATTTAAAAAATAAATGCATGAAACAGGCCTGGACAAAAATGATGGTACCCACAACTTAATATTTGGTTGCACAACCTTTTGAGGCAATCACTGCAATCAAAAGATTCCTGTAACTGTCAATGAGACTTCTGCACCTCTCAGCAGGTATTTTGGCCCACTCCTCATGAGCAAACTGTTCTAGTTGTTTCCGGTTTGAAGAGCGCCTTTTCCAGACAGCAGTTTCAGCTCCTTCCAAAGATGCTCAATAGGATTGAGATCAGGGCTCATAGAAGGCCAGTGTTTTCCTCTTAGCCCTTCTTGGGTGTTTTTAGCTGTGTGTTTTGGGTCATTTTCCTGTTGTAAGACCCGTGACCTGCGACTGAGACCATGCTTTCTGACACTGGCCAGCACATTTCTCTCTAGAATCCCCTGATAGTCTTGAGATTTCATTGTACCCTGCACAGATTCAAGACACCCTGTGTCAGATGCAGCAAATCAGCCCCAGAACATAACCGAGCCTCCCCCATGTTTCACAGTAGGGACCGTGTTCTTTTCTAGATATGCTTCATTTTTCCGTCTGTGAACATAGAGCTGATGTGCCTTGGCAAAAAGTTAAATTTTTGTCTCATCTGTCCACAGGACATTCTCCCAGAAGCTTTGTGGCTCGTCAGCATGTAGTTTGGCATACTCCAGTCTGTTTTTTTTAATGATTTGTCCTCTGGCTCAAACAGCGAAGGATGTTCCGATCTGACACTGATGTTCCTTGAGCATAAAGTTCAGCTTGGATCTATTATGAAGTCTTTCTAGGCTCTTTTGTTACCATTTGGATTATCCGTCTCTTTGATCTGTCATCAATTTTCCTCCTGCAGCCACGTCCAGGGAGGTTGGCTACAGTCCCATGGATCGTACATTACTGAATGACATGTGCAGCTGTAGTCACAGAAACATCTAGCTGCTTGGAGATGGTCTTATAGCCTTTACAGTTAACATGCTTGTCTATGATTTTCTTTCTCATCTCCTGAGACAACTCTTTCCTTTGCTTCCTCTGGTTTATATTGAGTGTGGTACACACCACGTCACCAAACAACACAGTGACTACCTGGAGTCCTATATATAGGCCCACTGAGTGATTACAGGATTGTAGACACCTGGGATGCTGATTAGTGGACATACCTTGGATTAACATGTCCCTTTGGTCACATTATTTTCATTCTTTTCTAGGGGTACCATCATTTTTGTCCAGGCCTGTTTCATGCATTTATTTTTTAAATAATTCAGTTGAAGCATGGATGAAAAGGAATGTCTGACTTTCATTGGTCAACATTTATATAATTTTTATTTATTATTACTTTTGTCAGATTAAAGTTATTTCTGTGACCATTATGAGTTTTTCTTTTATTTAATGAAGGGTACCAACAATTTTGTCCACGTCTGTATATATATATATAATGTGAAGTGATTTTTAAAACTGAATTTAACTTTGGAAAATCTGCCACAACATTCTAAACAACCTGTTTTATAACTGGATCTAGTTGATCCACTGAAACAAAGAAGGTGAAAACAACCACCAAGTACCAGTCATACTTTAAATTTTATGACAAAAATTACTGCCATTGTTAATAGTTCGATTAAAATTCTTGGAAAATAAAAATCGTTATTTTGCGTTTGAATATCGATACAGTCTTGAGACATAAAAATATCGCAATATACTGCCATATTAATATTTTTTATACCATGGTTGGGGTGAATACTCGATTCTGATTGGCTGGAGGGTGTACATTCAAAAGTGATAATGTACACCTAGAAAAGGCGTTGCGTCAAGCCATCGTCTCGCTTCCCATCACTGATAAATCGCTGCGGTCGGCTTGCTCTGGCCACGTTGCTTGGCAACACCTGTATACGGGAGATATTAAATAGTGCGCTCGACTTATATATATAAAAAAAACTCGTAATTTTAACTCTAAAACACATTAAAGTATTACTAATTGATTAAATATGTCTTTCTTTCGTAAGTGACCATGGTATAAGCGGGATAATGCCCTTCGAGATGTACATTAATGGACGACGCAGAGGCGTATTACCATTACCAATATTACGTATATAATAGCTACGTGTTACCAATATTACTCCAAGATTAACCAATAACAACATCTAGAGCTCTGCAGGCTTCTCTGCCTCGTTTAGGGCCAAAACGGTCACTGCTTATTTGTAAATGAGGATATTAACAATTAAAAAATAATTTATCTGAAAAGGAAATTAAAATTTGCAACGAATACTATCCAAGTATCTTCAGCGATGTCGTGGGCTGGAAGTAATTCCTGTATCTGTAAGTCCAGCAATGAATCTGAAGAAGCCTCTGACTGAAGAATGTTTCTGTATAACGGCCTCGTGATCATCGCGTCATGCTAACAGCTCACTCCATCAGTTTTTGCCAAGCTCTGCTAATCCACCTCATTTGCTTTTGCCGCTACTCCTTAAATCTCTGTCTGCTCTCATGGTTAGAGGGATGCTGGAGTTGGGGATAAGGTCCTTTATGGTTTAAGCTTCCTCCTTCTCTCTCTCCTCTCTGGTCCTGCGCTGCATCCATGAAGCCTGTCTTTCAACTCTAAAACTAAACTAACTAAACCAGGGTTCTAGCCTGTTTCTTCAAGTTCAATTCAAGTTTTCTAAGACCTTTTAAAGATCATTTTTATAACACATTAATACTCATTGCATGGCCTATTTCACAGCCCTATTTCCTCAGGGAAGACGATAACAAACCAAGCAGAGATATTAGACATTATACAACATTTCAGTTTTTTTTTTTTTTTTACTGAAAACATATTAGAATATTTTGACTTCCCCGGGGATCGTTGTGCTCTCAATAGTCGCTTCTGCCACACTTTAATTATGCCTCATTATTTAATCAAAAATAATCGTATTTGACAAATTACGTTTTTAAGGAAAATGCAATACGAAGAAGTTAAATACAGGACAAATTTTAAGACCAAGATATAAAAATTCAAGACTTTTTAAATTATTTTTTTTAGGGTATTAGTTTTAAAATCATACATTCAATCATTTTAAGGCTTTTTAGGACCCTGTAAGCTAAAACTAATGCTGTATTTTAGAAAAACGTCCTCATTCTTGTGCTTTATTCTACTTCTACCTCGCTCTCTGTCGTTTCCCAATCTGCCTCTGTAGAGTTTTACCGTCTGATTTAAATCTGTATCCATTATCCCTGCAGCTCTCCTCCCCCATCTTCTCCATCATCTCCTCCTACCTTCAAAATTCCCAGCGTCTCTCCTCTTCCTTCTGTGTCTTTATTGCACCATTACCACTTTAGCCCTGGTATCCATTACACAGAGGGCATATAAGTGCAGGGTAAGTAATAAAGTCGTCCTTCAGCGTACTCTCCGCCGCATGGCGCCACGTTTGGACGCTGCGGCGCTCCGGAGCGCCGTTTGGATCAGCTCGTTAATGCGTCCCGGCAGCAAACTTCCCGCCACGGTGATCGGCACTGGTGGCTGTCGTTTTATTCCGTCTGCTCCCCCCCGCAGTAATAAATCCTGGAGATGCATCTGTATGATTCACCGTAAAGATGAAGATTAATGCACAAGTTGGAGCCTTTCTCTTGTCCTCACAATTTATTGTCACTGAGATACGATGAAGCTGAGGAATCCGGATAAAATCCTCCATCTACTGAAGCAGCCCACAGCATCATGCTGCCACTATCTCAGCTGACAGCTGATGCAACCTTTTTTTCGGTTCAGAGGCTCATTTTTCTGAATGCATTCACCTAAACTCCTTTACCATGTGTGGCTGAAGGTTCTAGAAAGTCTTCATTTGAAAAGTAACATGAACTTCTGGACTATTATCATGACTAACTGCTTGTCTCTCTGCATTAGTTTTTTCCCATCCCTCATCAGACTGAGCGACACGAACAACAACATGGAAGTCCAGAGAATCTAATAGGAATAAAATAATCCTTTATTGTCCCACAAGGGGAAATTCAGTTGCAACAGCGGACAAAGCAAGAACAGAACAGAATTTAAGAGTCCAGAAAAACATATATATATATATATATATATATATATATATATATAATATGGACATGAAAAACAGAGTACTGTGCAGTTATTAAAGTAAAAATATAAAAGTGGCGTACCCAGTTTGTAATGTGCAACAGAGAAGGATACATAAAGATGTTTAAATAATTACAGATAATTAGAAATATGTGCAGAATGTGCATAGTACTTGTGCATTTAAAAAAAATTAACATATTATTTCCAAAAGTTAGCATATATAAACTGAGAAAAAGGACAAATAATGTGCAAATTACAGCAGCAGACGTGTTAATTGGTGAACCAGAGCAAATTTGCAAATTATTTGTCGTTTTGGAGCTTTTTCTCAGCAACTGCAGGTTCAAAGCTTCAAACTTTAAATTGGGCATGTGCCGATGTGAAGATTTTATTCGATATTAACATTGCTGTTATGCCCAATAGTTATATTTCATATCTAAACATAAACTTCTCTTCACTTTTTAACAGCATGTAAAAAAACAACATCTAAACGTGATTCCTGCATGAATTTGGTGTCATTAACCCATTATTTTTTTACTCAATGATGCACTGATTTGAAAATTTGGGCCAATATCTGTACCAATATTACCAAACGCTTTTTGGCCATTATCACAGGAATTTTTATATTTCTTCTCCAAAGAAACACCACATAAACCCACCAACACTCACACAAACACACACTCAAACAGCAAAATGAAAAAATATTGGTTTTTGTTATATGTTTTAAGGTACCTTCTGGACATAACTAACAAAAGACCACACTGCTGCCAACAAAACATGATTTCTGTCTGATTTTGATTGTTTTTTTTCTCTCTCATCTATCTATTTTTAACTCTAAGGATACACCGATTTAAAAATCTAGGACAATAGCTGTACCAATATCTATACACCCGTTTTTAGCATAACAGGATATTGTTTTTAGTTTCTCATGACCAAACAAACATCAAACAACACCGTCCACCTACTGAACACAAATAACAAGATGAAAGCAAACATTGGTTAACAATGTCAGACCAGTTTTATTTATCGGGCCAATACTGGATAGGTAAAAAAAAAAAAGATATCTGGTGGATACTGATACTTTTATCCATTACATCTCTACTTTAATCCACTATGTGACATCTGTCTGAATTTTATGGGGTTTTTCCATCCATCCTTTGTTTTTACCTCTGGGATGTAATAGTTTTCAAATTTCGACCAATGTCTGTACTGATATTTCTACAGCTGTTTTGGTCATTATTGCAAGAACAAGAACATTGATACTTTTGAACGTTTGAAACACAGCCTTTATATCATGAAAAGAAATTAGATTTCGGCCTGTTTTTTTGTTTGTTTGTTTTTCTGTCCATCCATTTGCTTTTGATAATATCGTACAAAATTTTCAAACTTAGGCCGAAATTTGTACCGATATCTTTACACCTGTTTCCGTCATCATTGCGAGAATGATGATATATTCAAACACCAAACGACCCCCTCTACCTCCTGAAAGACAAACAAGATAAAAGTAAAGATCAGTTGTCGATATCAGACCGGTTCTATTTATCGGACCGATACCAATAAGTAAATAAATTTTTACGTTGCACTTTATATTTTCACTTTCACATGACCAAACAAACACCAAATGAAACCAGGGTCAGAAATTAACACTCGCCACTCGCCAAATGTGAGCAAATTTTCAGTTTGGCGAGTAAAATTTGGCGCGCTAATCTGCCCAACGGCGAGTAAATATTTGGACCAAATCATTATATATATTAATCCTTAAATCCTTCACCTGTTCGCGAAATACACCGTTTTAATCCAAAATACGTCACCTACGTGATCGGTGTGTCCGATGAGGAAAACAAACGGCTGTCATTAGTGACGCACGCCGCAGCGGCGAGCCACAAGGTTTCAGAACAGTCAGACTGACAGAAGCTGTAGTTTCAATCCTCCGAGTTATTTAGGATTATAAACGGTTTAGATTTTTGCTAAGGTTTATGTGACAATGTAATTGAAAATCACAAATAAAAACATTGCGACTTTTTCTCACAAAAAATTGTGAAAAAAGTGGAGGGACTGTTTAATTTGTTAACTTAGCTACATTATTGCTATGAACTGTTATTTCAAATGAATAAATTCTGTTAATTCAAAAATTGTATTTTTTTCTTTTTTAAAAATATATTTATAAAATATTTCACACAAAAAAATCAGAACTGACCAAATTGTTGTTTTTCTTAACAACTAATTTTGAAGTTGTCACTCCTTTATGTTTGGCTCCATCATAATATCATATAATGGAATAATGCGTTTTAGCATATCTGTGTACAAATTATTTAGAATTTCGACCGGTAAAAAATATGCCTGAACGGTAAATATTTTTCATCTACCGGACATCTTGACCTTGACCCTGAATGACCCCCCTCCACCTCCTGAAACACAAACGAGATGAGAGTTAACATCTGTTGACAATATCGGACCAGTTTTATTTATCGGACCGATGCCGATAAGTATATAAAAAAACAACAACAACACCGGAGCCGTGTTTTTATGCATCCCTACTTCGATCTACCATATGATATTATTTTTTTTTCATCCATTCTTTGTTTTTACTCCTGGGATGTAACGGTTTGCAGATTTCGGCCGATATCTGTACTGATATTTATACACCGGTCTTGGTCATCATTGCAAGAAAAATGACAACGTTTTTCATGTAAGTTTCAAACAGCCTACATGTCATGAAACATTTGATTTCAGCCTGAATTTGTAGTTTTTATTAATCATTTTACTTAATATCGGTGGAACCCTTTGCACCAATTTGCACATTTGGGATTTGTACCGATATTTATGAATCTGTTTTGGTCATCATAACAAAAATATTGATATGTTTTCACGTTCACATGACTAAACAAACACCTTATGATCCTCTCCACCTCCTGAAACACAGACAACAAGATGACAAGTTTTATTTATGGGACCGATACCAATAAAGAAAAACAATCGGTGCATACTAATGCCGTTATTCCTTGCCTCCCTACTTCGATCCACAGTTGCCAGATGTGTGTCAGCCTTTCGCCAAGATCTGGCAGAAAACCAAGAAAGAAATGTGCTAACGAAACATTTGATGGTGGCTGCATCATGCTGTGGGAGTCTATCACCTCCAGTTGGATTGCGCGCCATCAAACCAGCAGGAAGACGATGGAAACATAAACACCTGGATCTCAACATTTATCCATGATGTTTAAAATCCAGGTCGGCGTACCAGGAACCAGTTTTAAATGAACCCAACCGAGGGTCCAGAACCTCAAATAAATCAAACGAACGATACAGAGTGTCAATGGCGGCCATATTGGAGCTGATAGAGGCACATTCAGGAGATAAATGTGGAAAAATATATCCCTTATAAATATGGTTTCAGATGAACTAACAGGAAGTGTTGTCTTGCAGCTGATCCGGCCCAAGCCTTGAAGTCTCTGCAGTAAATCTTCATCCTGAGTGAAAAGCAGCAGAGGACGGCTGAGCGTCGGCCTGGCCAACACACTTGATGAATCATATCTCTGCACTCAGACACACACCAATATTAGCACTTAGCAATCAGCGCTGTATTAGCCCGTGTGTGTGAGTGTGTGCGGTCATACTTAATGCACCAACATGCTTTCCTCCTCCTGATTTGAGAAGATAACCGGAAATGGAGGGACAGACTGAAGCCACTCTGTTTCTTTGTTTTTTCGCCTGCTCAGCATTCAGAGCGATCCTCCTTCGGGGTGTTTGCGAGTCGGGTATAGATGAGAATATCATAATTAAAACAAAAAAACAAGCAAACAAAAACCTTCTGGTAAAAAGGTTTAAGAATTCCCAAACATTCTGATTCGTCTGGCTTTCCCTTCGCAGGAATCTGAGAGCCGCAGCTTGAATTGGTCTTCCTCCTGCTCATCGGAGATGTCTGACCATCAGCGGCTGCGAAACGCAGCGATGTGGCTGGCAACTCGAAAGGCCTGCGTCATGACGCCGCCACCGCCGTGCTTCACTTTGTTCCTCTGTCTCACCTAGAGCTGTTTATCGATTCAAAAATCAAGAATCTATTCGTTCTCAAGGGCTAGATGGTCTTGAGTAGGGGTGTCACGATTCTCCAAGTTCTTGATTCGATTTGATTTTCGATTTTTTTTCTTTTCTTACAGTACAGAGCTACTCTTACTTGCGTAAAATTTTGGGATACTCTAAACAACTCTGCGGAAAAATAAATAGTATCGTTGCATTTCTAGTGATTTTTAAAACGTAATTTATCCATTTTTATTACTAGATCTCATTTACTGGAACCAAGAAGGTGAAAACAGCCACCAGCTACCAATCATACTTTTTAACTTCACTACAAAAACTACTGTCATCATTAATGGTTCCATTCAAATTGTAAAAGAATAAAACAAAACAAAAATCGACACATTGCTTTTGAATGTCGATAGAATACCGTGACATCCCCAATGGAAACCATCTGGAAATGGCCAGAGTAGCATAGAGCGTTCTGATCCGAGTTTAACGCCGCATACCGCGAGATCATTTAAGGAGAAAATGGAAACTGCAGAAGAAGAAGGTTCAGCTCCATGAAAAGAATGAACTAATCTGTGATTGATGTTATGGAGGAACAGAGTGTGTGTAATCTCTACATCTTTCTGTGTGTGTGTGTGTGCGCTATAGGGACCTTTGTCCGGTGATGTCACTACAGACTGTGTGGACATAAAGATGATACACTGATTAACCATCTCTACCCACCCACCCCGGCTTGTTTACCAGGCCAAACGGGCTGACCAATCACAGACACCCGCGGCTCAGTGATGTCATGGAGCCGATGGGGAAACGGCCTCGGAGGGGGTTTGATGTCATCCGCCTCCATCTCTCTTTATTTTCTCACTTTTCCTTCGTTTGCAGCTCGCATCCGCTTAGCAAACGGACATTTGGGCTGAAATAAGGAGCTTAAGATTCAACGAGATGAACTGAATCTTCATCAGAACCCTCCTGAACTCTCTACGTCAATTAATCTTTACCCGTTAAAGTGGGTTTTACTGTTACTGTGTGCAGTAGAGTGGCTGTTGGGATTCGATTCCTGACGCTGAGCTTTGCTGCACGTCTTTCCTCTCTCTCTAGTCTGTTCCCATTTTCTGTGAGATCTGATATAAAATAAATCAAATACTGCCAAAAAAAAGATAATTAAAACATGCTTTAATACTAATGAGCTGAATTTCAGTTTAATGATAAATAATAAATCTGTTTAGAGCTCAAGAGCTTCAGTTGTATCTAATTATTAAATTGTGATTATTTAAAAACTGGGATTGAATTTACTAAACAGCAAACATTACACTGATTGCAGTTTATTTTTTATTCTTTTGAGTTATAATTTTTGATGTCCCGATCAGCATTTTTGGCCTCCGATCCCAATCTGATCTTTTCTCTGTGATCTCTGTGGTAGAACCACAGTTCTGGTTCTGTTGGACCTCAGTGCAGCGTTTGATACTGTTGATCATAAAATACTACAGGAACGACTGAAGTTTTGGGTCGGACTCTCTGGTACGGTACTCGACTGGTTTGAGTCCTACCTGAAGAACAGGAAATTCTTTGTGTCAATAGGAAATTTCTCATGAGAACAAAGAGAAATCACATGTGGGGTCCCCCAGGGCTCCATCCTGGGCCCCCTCCTGTTCAGTATATACATGCTCTGTTGTGAATTGGCGCTATATAAACAAAAGAGAATTGAACTGAATCTATAGTATTGATTACTGCAACAGCGTCTCCACAGGTCTGCCTAAAAAGTCAGACAGCTGCAGCTGATCCAGTTTATAAACCACTGAATGGTTTAGTACCAAAGTATGTTGAAGACCTGTTGTCACCATAGCAACCCAGCAGACCAATCAGGTCCTCCAACTCTAGTTTACTAATCAGAATCAGAACCAAACAAGGAGAAGCAGCTTTCAGCTTCTATGCTCCACTAATCTGGTATAAACTTCCAGACGACTGCAAATCCTAAATTGTTTTTTTTTTTTATTCATATGCTAAAAAAAATAAATTCTCATTGATTCTCAAGTTTTTTGTTCTTAATTCATTTGTTGCAATTGATCCTCGTGTTTCATCTGTTTTTTTAATTTTCATACTCTTTCATAAATTTTCTCTTATGCTTCAATTATTAAATGTTTTCTTTTAGTGATTCTGTCTTTTCACACTTTTATCATGTATTTGGTTTCTTTACCACTGAATTATTAAAAGTACCTTGAATTGCCTTGTGTTGAAAGTCTGCTATATAAATAAAATTGCTTTGCCTTTTAACCTCAAACCCGATCCGATTTCGAGTCCCGAGCCGATATTTTTCCTTTAGTGTTAAAATTTATAAAAAAGAAATATGACTAATTTCATCAATAACCATATAAGCAGATATGTTAGGCATCCCTACACTAATCGTCTATGGGGGCGGAGCTAGTGCCTATCTCCAGCAGTCATTGGACGAGAGGCGAGGCTTGCCCTGGACAGGCAGCCAGACCATTAGAGGGCGCAATTTAAAAAAATAAATCCAACCAAATATACATTTTTTTTATTAAGCATTTGCATGTTTAGTTGAGTATAAAACAAATAATGGATACATTTAAATCATTGTGGATAAATTAGCATTTAATAAACCCATGTGTTTGAATTTTCAGTAAAGATCAAAGTTTCAAACAACGCTAGGCTTTTTTTTATCCGTTTGAAAACAAAGAATCAAAAATATTCATCCAATTAGCCTTTATGTTGTAAAAACAAATCTATCCAGCCACTTATTAATATTTATACAGATATTGGCTGGAATTGGTGCGAAAGAATGCAGCAATTAGAAACTTTGGGCAGATATCTGTACCGATATTTCTAAACTATCATAACAGGCATATTGATATTTTTTTAACTTTCACATGAACCCCTCTCCATCCTGAAACGCAACCAGCAACAAAATGGACATGAACAGCAATCGTTAATATCGGCCCAGTTTCACGGATTAGCTAAAAATTGGCTAACGTCCACCAATAATGACTGAGAGATTATTGTTTCAACCTGTTTTTTGTTGCATGCTTCATAAAGATAGGAGACATGAGGAAGGAATTGTCCACCCTTAACACAACAAGTTTCTGATTATTTTAATATTTTCCTGCATAAACAAATGTTTGAGCTCAGCTCTCCTGTTTCTTTCACCTGCAGCTCACATCATCTGCGAAATTTAGACTGAAACAAGCAGCTTAATATTCAATTACATCCTCTATATATTTGCAGTTTACAATACAAACCACTAGAAATCTGTAGCTCAAACCATTTAGGAATGTCATAAAAGCTGCTAACTAGGGGGGCTGTGAAGAGAGGAGGTTGGAGTAGAGGTGGAGGTGCTGCACCCAAATACAGAACCCTTCAAACAAACTAATTGGGTTCAATTCCTATCCACTTTATGAAAGATCTTGTTTAAAGCCACCCATGGCCAAAAAACAAACACTTTAAACACGTGTTATCGACAAAAATGGGCTGAATTTCAGCTTAATAAGAAATTCCATTATTGGAGAAAATATGTTTAGCTCTTGACAGCTTCTGTTTTACCTTATTATTTTCATTTAAAATTTCGGACAAATGTTTCATTAATTACAGGTTTTACATGGGTAGAAATGGCTCACCACTCAGATGGCGTAGTGGTAGCACCGATACACAGACACCCTGGTCCTTGAATGTGGCTGACATGAGTTCGACTCCCAACCTCGGGACATTTGTTGCCTTTTTTATCAACTTTATATCAAAGTTCTGCTCTCTAGAGCTGAAAAAAATATATTATTTCCATTCCCAACAAAAAACAAACCATCAAAATATGACGTCTACATGAATTTTAATGGGGTTTTTTGTACTCATCTTTTGTTTTTACTCCTGAGATGCACTGATTTGCACATCTAGGCCGATATCTGTACCAATATTTCTACACCTGTTTTGGTTATTATTGCAAAAATATGCTTAAAATAATGTAAAACATAGCCTTTACATCAAGACTAAAACTTTTTCCGGCCTCATATAGTTATTTTTATCCATCTGACCATGTTTATTTAAAATCGGTACCTATATCTACCAAAATTAGCAAATAGGTGTACCGATTAGCTAATTTTGTCCGATATCTGTACCGATATTTCTACACCTGTTTTTGGCCGTCATGTTTTTTTTCACTTTGAGATGATCAAACCGACAGCAGGCAGGGTGAGAGCTACTGTGGCTCAGTGGGTAGAGCTGATGTCTTGCAATCAGAGAGGTTGTAGGATCAAATCCAGCTTCCATCTGTCATGGTGCTCCTGGGCAAGGCCCCCAAGCTGTGTACTGTAATAAATGCAGCTCCAGCGATAATATCATGCAGCATTTCACTGTTTAAACCTGTTTTTATTTGTGTATTTAGGAACAAGGAGGATGAAAATGAGCTTAATTATGTTTTGCTGCAAACAAAAACTTTTCCTTTGACCCGTATTTTCATGGGTCTTATGAGTGCTGAATGGTTTTCACACTCGCCCAGGCGGCCCTTCATCCGACAACCGTCTCTGCATGACACCAGCGGCCCTCACCGCAGATAATACTGATCAATAAAACCTAATCCAGGTGTGCTTCCCTGTGGAGGTTCAGGAGAAACACTCAGTAACTTTTAACCTGGTGAATGTTGACAGTGAGGATGACGCTCTGTTTGGACACAGGGCACACGCAGACACGAAGCCGGGCTAATGGATGATGAGTTAACGGGATTGCTTCTTATCAGCGGCGGCTTTTGGAAACCAGAAGCCGTCGATTCTCTGGCAGAAAACACGGCGCGGGGATCGATGCGGCGTATCGTGAGGCGATTGATCCGAAGGAGCTGGTCGGGCTATAAACGGACATCCTGGCAAAAACCGCGCGCCGCCGTGTTTGTCTCCCAACGATCCCTGGAAGCGGATACCAGTCGATCGGGTTTCCTGCTCTCCCCCACCCATGAAAACACAAAATAAAAGGATGTCAACAAACATTTGATCATATTTGCTGTTTTTCTACCCTCACTATTGAATTAACACAGATTATCAACACTATCCTCCTAATAAAGACCCCAAACTAGTTGAATTGACTTTAAAAAAAACACATGTATTTCTTTATATGCATCAAATCTGGTTTTCTTCCTCCTTCCTGCCTTTAATTTTCCACCCAACACACTCTCCTGCTAAACCTGTCTCCATTAAAGGCTGTAATATCTACAATTGGATCTCATCCATCCAATATGAAACGTAATCCAATAACAGACAGATTCGGCTTAATGAATCCGGTTATGTGGAGCAATCAAATAGAGGAGGATTCCCTTCAAACCCATCCGCCTGATACGCATCAAACTGGCTGCTTTGTAATGCTTTTACTGACAAATCAGGAGGAGGTGAGCACCACAGACGAGCCACCATCTGCCCTCTGGAAACCGATTTTCCGTCTCTGGATATTTGGGTTTTATTTAGGGCTTTTCAACACAAAAGCTACACAATATCAGGAAAACATGAAACTACTCGTCTAGCAAGAAACGACTCATAGACAAAGCTCAGTTCTAGTGGTGGAATCTAGGGTTGTCTTTCTCGTTGTCTCTGCACCCAATTGAAACGCACTGCCACCAATCAGAGCGACGCACATTGTGACGTATTCATAATGTAAATATTGCGATTTTCCTCACTTTTCTTTTACAATATGCCTTTCGGACTTTCCGAAGAGAGCAGGTCTAAGTTATCATTAGCCCATAAGAACAGGAATCTATATCCAGTTGCATAAAAGTGTTACTACTGGTCTGTTTAGAGACTATAAATTTGAACTTTGCGCCTGCGATTAGTGTAGATGTATGTATGATGCTAATTAGATCCAACAGGCACTTAAGGAATTAAACAAGAAAACTTTCTATCTCAGTTTTTTAATGCTTCTATTTCAAAAACAAATACCTTAAAATTGATTCAAAATACGTTATTGAAAAAATATAGCGTTTTCACTGTTTCAAATAAAGCTAAAAACCACCAAAAAAGTAATTTGCTGCACAGCTATATGAGCTCCCAGACCATTTTTTTCGAAATATTACATAATATTGTTGTTATCATACATGTCTTTAAAAATCATTGGTTTTAATCTAGCAGTATTTTAAATACTGCTAAATACAAGAAGATCCCTTTAATGTACTATTCAAGAAGCTTTTATATTGTTTTTCATGATAAATTAGTAATGTATTAGGATTATGTAAAAAAAATATGTAAATAATTTTTTATTAAAATTATCTATACATTTTTTTATCTAAAGTAATGGCTTGATTCAAAGTTGTACAATCAAAATACACTCACACTATTTATATAAATATATCTAGATTTTACATTCGCTTAATAACATTAGTATTACTTCTTTACATTCCTTATTTGCCTGGTGTTGCTGAAAAGCATCAAACAAAAAAATTAAAAATAACCTTTATTATTTTGGTCGCATGTTTTCTATCTCAATATATCATATGTGGACGTCATTAGTAAGCCTGAATACATTGTTTTATTGCTCAGCCTAGATTATTTTCCAGACACTTTTAATGCGGTCAAACCATTGCATTACTTCATCTTCCATGAACCCTGTGTAGTTCACACTTCAACCACTAGATAGGTGTCAAAGAACATCTAATTAGGGATGCAACGATACCACTTTTTTCAAAACGATATGATGCCGATACTTGGATCTGACTACTAGCCAATAACAAGTATCAATGCCGATACTTCTACCACTACAAATTGCAGTGTTGTTACAACAAACTATGGTGGATTAGATAAAAACAAATAATAATAATAATAAAAATGACCACAACAGTAAAATTTCAGGTGAGAAATAAACATTATCTCTGAAATTATTGCATCGTTTCCACATTTTAAGTATCAGTTAACTAACCAATTCAACACTTTCAACACAAGTATATTAGAATGATATTGGCCCCGATACCAACATCAGTTTTGGGGCAACCCATCAACCAACATTTGGAGTATCCATACACCAACCTGGCTGTATTTCCCAACAAAACAGCTATGATGCCAATTAGCATCACTAGGCACTAATGAGTTAGCAGAGTTTAACTGCATGGCACTAGAAACATTAGATCCAACCAAATCTAGCATCCAAGCAGTCTTTTGAAATATAGATATTACACACAATCGCTGACATTTTGATTGTAATTCAATATATTGTGTAGCTCTATCTTAAAAAGACTCTTTATGTAGGATAAACTGTGAAGGTGCTAAAAACAGAAACCTTAAACAAAGCATGTAGAGGATCTGTATGTCAGATTACACATTTTCAATGTTTCCATGTTTTATGAAAGCAGCGAGGCAGAGGCCAGGGGGGTTGAATTCATCCTGCACCCATAACTCGTCAGGCAGGGCTGACACAGCCTTGCATGAAGTAAAACTTGAAAGGGGAAACCAGAATTGTGGCTTCAAACTGTGAGCTCAGCTGGTATGAACACACAGGGAGACGACACAAGTCATTTCTCGGCATTAACACAAACCGGCTGAGTCATGCTGGAGTGTGCTGAGACAGAGCCGAGAGGCACATTGTTTGTTTGGAAAACAAATAAAAAATATATATTTCTGGTACTTCTATTGTCATTGGATTGTGGAAATTTAGTTCAATTCAATGATAAAGATCCTTAAAAGTATTTTTTTGGAATGAATAGGCTACGGGCAGGAGGGATCTCCAGTAGCAGTCGGTGTTCCGAGCAATCTGAAGAAGCCTCTGACTGAAAACATTTTATATACGACAGTCTCATGAATATCCAGGCCGTAGAGTTTTTATTCCACCGTGTCCTCGGATTTAGTCAGCTCAACAATGATTAACACACGTTGATACGTGTTACATTTATTTATAGGTATTAGAGAAAATGTTATATTTTATAAGACCTGCAAGCGAAGGATTTACCTGGGTCCAGATTAAATGTAAGGCAGAATGTCAAGTAAATAAAGGATTTTAATAAGTCCCATTTAGGAGCACAGAGCTCAGCCTGAATGTCTCAGAACGAAGCGTCATATCGTTGTCTTTTGTAATTTTTGCTTAATGAGAAGGGTGTTCTAAATAATATTCCTGAAATCAGTGCAGTTAGTTTTATTGAAAAACTCGCTGCATCCGTTAAAACATTGTCAAAAGTCTTCCTGGCCTCCATTCCTCTCAGAAACAGGCTCGTTATTCGGGATTTATCACCCGTTTGTTAAAACCTCCACGAAAGAACCAATATTTGAATATGTCTTCACATTTACCAGGATCTTTTTTCAGTCGTAAAATGCGTGAAAAATCTAATCCCCCTCCGTTGGAAATGCAGTTTACCTGCTCATATAATACAAAATCCGTCATTTTGTACTCAACGACTTTAAAAAAAAAGAGCAAACAAAATTAAAAGGTAACACTTCTGTTGTGCTCTCAATCAAGTTTGATAGTTTCTCGAGCTTTGCAACAATATTCAAAATAAGGAAAAAGAAGTTTAACTTGGGTTAAACTGTTTCTGTACCTGTTTTCACTGATTTATGTTCACATCAACTTGGTTCCAAAAATGAAAACCTGCGTCCGCCGTTCGGTTAAAAGACGTTGGGAGTAAGGGGAAATTATGCCTCTGCCGAAAACTAAAACTGGAAAAACACTCTACGAAAAAAGAACAAATTCTCAGAGATGCTGCCAACGCGAGTGACGCTATTCTAGAAATATGAAAAAGAGGGATAACACTTCAATTTGAACAAAGTTTTTAGTTTGTTCTTTATTGTTTTTAGGCAAAGTTATCAGGTCTAGTCAAAGTCCAGACCTCAGAAAATAAAACAGAAAACATCTACAGAAAGTTAATCCAACTGAAGGTTTGTTTCTGGTTATTTACAAGCATTTACGTTAAGATTTGTTAACTAAAGTTGGAGTTAAAAATCTATATCATAAAACACGGTTTGTAATCCTTGAAAGCTTTCATGGGTTAAAAAGTTTGTGGCACCGATCCACTTTTTTTTGTCTCCTATACCGACACAGGTATCTGAGGTTCATAATCTGCCGATTACCGGTGCGATACTGACCCGAACAGTACCAGGGATGCAACGATAACACTTTTTTTCAAACCGATACGATACCAATACTTGGATGTGAGTACTTGCTGGTACCGAGTGCCAAGGCCAGAACTTCAACCACACAGAAAAATGCAACAAACTGAAAGACAGGTTTTATTTTATTTTCTGCTCGTAACAACAAATGCTGGTGAATTAGCAAAAATAAATAAAATATTAATAAAAAATTATAGCAAAAGTAAAAGTTCAAGTGAGAAATAAACATTTTCTGTAAAATTATTGCAGTTTACACATTTTAAGTATGGGTTCATGGTATCTGTTAACTTTAACCGATACAGATACAGTATGTGATCGAAAAATAATCTTCTAATTTAACATGAGGACAAACGATCTCAGCTAAATAATATTATGGGAATAAAATTATGTATTTTTGCATATTTAACCAGATTTAACTGCTGTAAGAGTCGCATCCGTTCATGAGCGAAACATTTAGAGACGTCCTTAAAGCTGCAGACTGGAGAAGTTTGTCCATGAGGCGTTCAGGCGCAGCTCGTCTCTCTCTGTTTCTCAGTTGTTTACCCGCCCACCAATCATCTCTTCCAGGAACCGGTCTGGATCAGGTTCCTGCAGATCAATGGAGATCCGAGTCCGCACCGTTTACGTTATCGTTGCCAGTATTAATGCTCTTTTAATCTGCTCGGGATTACAGCCATCGATCCACGTCATCTATCCGTCCGCGCCGGGCACGGCTGGTTGCTGCTCCAACTGCTGCTCCCCACACTCTCATCCGACGCACACAAACGCACGTTTCGGTGGAAAACACTCAGGTGTGAACGGAGAGAGACGGGAGCAGGAAGGACGACAAACACGCTGTTCTTATCTAAACCTAAGCGACTTCATCCATTCTACATATTAATATCAATATTTACGTATAAAGGACCGACATTTTTTTTTATTACTTTGAAAATTGCATTTAATTTGAATTAACTTATGTACATGCTTAAAAAACAAAAAATTAAATTAATAATTGAAAAAAAAGTTTATTTAATTCTATTATTTATTATAATTATTATTATTATTAGAAGTAGTAGAAGTATCATTAGTATTGTTGCCATTTTTCTTTTAATACCATACTTTATTATTATTATTATTACTATAACTAAAACATTAAACTAAATTAATATTTAAAATCTGAATATGAATTAGAAATTTAAGGAAAAAGATTTAATTAGCAAATTGTCACCTTCCTAAAATAATGTCTGAACTAATTTATTTACTTTTATTTCTTTTCTTTTTTTTAACTAAATCATGTCCAGTTGATGCTGGCTACATTTTTAATATGTCACCAGTCGTTTATCTTTACAACCTTTTTTGACTGAAATTGTTAATACATTTTACATATTCAATATTTTGTTCAGGTTTTTGTGCTCTGTTAAAAACCTGAAAGAATGACTTACACCAAATACAGTTGAATGCTTTATCTATCCTTTTTTTCCCCTTCATATAATATATAAAGTAAATCTTAATTAAAATATTTGGGTTATAGTTGTGTTGCCAGCTGTCATACGCGCCATAATTAAAGATTAATTTAACAGAATGTAAAGTAAATGTATAAATTAAGACGACACACTTACAAAATTACCACGCATAAAAATTATTATTCTTAATTAGACAAAATTAGTAATAAATAATTAGAATCAAGGAGTTTCTTGATTTGTTTCTGTTAAAGTGGAAAAAAAAATATCTTTTGCTCTCCCGTCTTTCTGATGGGAGCTCGTTCGCCGCGTTGTCTCCCCCTGGAAAGAGTCGTTTCAGCCGCGCTGTGACATCAATGCTAATGAGGCCGAGCGCGGCAGAAACAGAAAACGACCCGATGAAAGGAAAGGAAGATGGAGCGGCGTGATAAACGGAGGGCACGAGGGAGAAAAAGCCAACAAATAAATAAAAATGCTCATCTGGTCACAGGATATCTCCACATTTAGACCTGGCTGAGTCTCAGACAAAGCTGGGAAATATTTTGGCTGTATGTAAATCTAAAAATGAAACAGCTCTAATGTTTTTATACTTCAAAAAAAAAAAGTTATTTCCACTCCGCTAATTAACTCCTGCCCTAAAAAACTAAAATATCTTAAATAAAACTTTGTATTTTTTGATGATGATGATGACGTGTAAATCGTTTTGTCTTAATATTAATATTTTTATGTTAAGTTAAAGCTGCTGCTAAGTTTTTCTTCTCACTGCTTTTACAAAATGGCTGAAGAAAACAATGAAAAAACACATCCAAACATGACGTTGAGGAATGTTGTGTCACTTTTAGTTGGAATATGCGGACGGATGTTAAAGAAATGAGCATAAAAGAGACAATATTTTCCTTTGACGGAGTTTGCAGCTCCATACCTCAGTCATACTTTTCAGCAGAAGCTCCGTTCAGAGTTTAAACGTCTCCCACAACGTTGGACTTTACTGGGCTGAACTGGTTCTTTCATCCCTTTTACAGGTTTCACACAATCACAGTTTAAGCTTGAAGATTTTCACTCAGTCACGTTACATTGTGACTGAAAATAATCTTAATATTTCTGATTTGAGTTACAGTTTGTATTACAACTGAAGAGCCTCTTTAACTTGTTAGCTCTCATCTAGAAAACACTCTGGAAGGTTCTGATACTCGCGGGTCAAGCATATTTTAGACTTTAAAATCAGCAAATACTACAGACCCGCTCAATAACTGCTTGTTTTAATAGTTCAAACACCAAATATACTTTAATATGCATTTATAGGCCAAGTAAAAACCGTCTTGGCGCTGCCACAGTAGCTAGTCTCCACTCTAGGGGGTTCAGCCAATCAACAGCAAGGAAAATAAATGGTGTTCCTGGATTGGATGTTTGGAAAATGTGTCAACCAGCGTTGCTTCCTGGTATTTCGGCTTTCCAAGCTGCATTTTATTTCAAATGTTTCAATAATTAGAAGTTATTAACCATAGGAAAATCTACTGCATAGGTTAAAATCACAAACTGATTCCAGATTCCTAGGGATGCACCAATACCGATACTGGTATTGGTGCCGATACCGTCCTTATGTACAGTATCAGTATCGGTCAAAGTTAACCGATACCATGAACCGATACTAAAAACTGGATACTGGAAACTTTGCAATAATTTCACAAAAAACGTGTGTTTTTTTTTGTTGAAGTTTTAGTTTTATGGTCATTTTTATCAATATTTTGTTTTTTTCTAATTCACCATCATTTGTTGTAACAAACAGGGAAGAAAATAAAACCTGTCTTCCAATTTATTGCATTTTTTTGTGTGTAGTAGAAGTATCGGTACTCGGTATCGGCAAGTACTTAAATCCAAGTATCGGTACTGTATCGGTTTGAAAAAAGTGGTATCGTTGCATCCCTACTTATTTCTTAATAAATGAAATCATCATTGCAAAGTGCAAACCTTTTTTTTAAGGTTACATTTTCCTGATATTAATGTTTGACTGGTGATCTGAAATATTTACGTGTGACAAAAATAGAAAAACAGAATAAATCTGAACAAATCTTTTTTTTTTACTTTTCTGACATAATTTCTTAATTGTTATTGTTTATTTAGTTGTTATTTTGAAGAATCTATCCTTGTTTATGTTTTTTAACTTGCTTTATTTTTCTTTTTAATTACTTTAATTGTTTTTATTGACTTATATGTTTTATTGCTAGTTTAATTAATTAATAGTTGTACCTCATCTGGAAGAACCCTATAAAACTTTTTCTTTTTTGTAAATTTAATTTATAAATGTAGTAGATTTTATCATGTTATTTGTTTTCTTTTTTACTTTTTATAATTATTATCTTATATTTCTTATTTTTAATTGAACAATATTTTTTCTATTTATATTTCTTTTTCTATTTTTTTTATAATTGATATTATTCTCCAAAGTTTTTTTTGTATGTTTTCATATAGTTTTAAACTGTTTTTATTTTGAGAAATATTTTCTTTTTTCTTTTATATTCTTAGAATTATTTATATTTATTTGTGTAATTTATTTTTACGTTATTGTTCATTTTGCACCTTTTTTCATTTCTTATGTTTTTTTAAAGTAACTTATATTTATTATACCTTTTCTTGCTACTTTTAATGTTTTATTTGTTTTTTCTACTATTTTCTTATTCGTCAATGTAATTCATTTCTACAATAATTAATTTTGAAAACATTATTATTGTTTTCTATGTTTTTTTTATTTGAATAATATATTTTCAATTTTTATTTCTTTTCCTGTTTTGTTTTTAGTTATTTATATTATTTTCTTGTATTATTTTCTCTATTCTATTTTATTCTTTATTCCTTATGTATTTTTTAAGAACCTTTTCTTTGATATATTTTTACTTTTTTACATTTACTTCATCTACCAAGCACATTCAGACCTGAAAAAGACATGGAGAATAATTTGTTTTTAAATGTTCTGAACACAAAGCAGCAGAACCCGTGTTCCCGACCTTCCTGCTGCACTCGGACTGGGCCGTGTATTTCCTCTCTGAGCTCCGGGCTCCCGTGACTTCAGAGTCTTGGTGTCACGTTTGATTTGACCGCCCTAATAAAGCTGCGACAGCACCATTTTCTCATCTAAACCCCATGCAGCCGCTCTCTCAGCTCGCTGACACCTCTGCTGTGTCCCGATGCCGCCGCTGCACCCTAATTGATGTGGACAGACAGAAAGTAAAATCACTGCACCGCTGCTCCTAGAGGCCACTCCTACTGGGATATAGAAAACATTTAAAGCAGTTTATTGCTGAAATTCAAATGCAGTTTGGGCCTAAAAGAGGTCAGTGGGTTCCGTTTAAGCCTTTATACAACAACGTAGAACTAAACAGAGATGAAGAGACTCCTAACAACACAGCCTCCATGTGAATGTTTCGCTGCTTTTAGTGCATTTTCTGGATGTACTTAAATTATATAATTTGCATTTAGAAAACAAGGTCTAAATATAATTGTTTTAGTATTTCTCCAAAATAAGAGAAACCTAAAAAATAGGAGAATATTCAACAATCGGTTTAAAATTATATGGATCCTATTTGAGACGTTTCTTTGTAATTTAGCAGAATCTAAAATGGTATAAATGCCAAAAGAAAAGGATTGTAATGGTCGCTGGACCTCCAACCAGTACATGTATTCTGGTGCAGAAACAGAGCGGCAGAATCTAACCCTGGTGTGTTTTTTCTAATTTCTCGCCAGAAAAGGCGGGAATCACCATGACAACTACTCTCTGGTTCTTAGATTAGTCAGCAGTTTTTTACGGTTTCATATTAATCTTTTATCCTGACAAGACGAACAAGAGAAAGAAGACATTTGCTAGATTTTTGGCAATCAGCAGCAAAATATCTCTTCGTAAAAAAAAAAAAAAAACATGAAAATGTAGTTGAAACGACATGTTTATGATGAATTAAAATTGGATAACCACGGCAAAAATCCATCTTCTTTGGATTGATTCAATTTAAAGCGAATCTTTGGGTCGAAAAAAAATTCAGTATTCAACGTAAGTTATCGAGTTAAATACAGAGACCATTTCTTCCCGCAAAATCCACAAATACTTGAGAACTATTCTAAAAAAAACACCCTGTTTTAATAGTTCAACCACCACATATACTTTTAACATGTGCTCACCTTAACAAAAACAAGAGCGAAGCTAGCGCTAACAGGAAAAATGCTAATACACCACCAGTGTTAGAGAGGCAAGTACAACCATGAGCGACATTCTGGTCCAAACTCTGTACCAGTAGGTGGCGGTAATGCACCAATTAGTTGTTTTCTAGCTGCCAACAAACATTAAAAAGAAGAAGGACGCTGTGTTATTTCTCGGCTAATGTAAACATGCTAACGTTAGATGATGATGATGAAAATTTTGTAAAATATATATATACAAGGAAATAATTACAAATAAGTTCATTATTATGTTGGATTGTTGAAGACAGACTATTTTATTTGACTATATACTATATATATTGACTATACACTTCATGCAAAAAGACCATTTTTGTTCGAGATGACTGTTCTGTCAATGATATGGGGCTATGACCGTTGAGTTGTACTTAATTTTCCTTTGAGTCGTTTGAAAAAAGCCTTTACTGTGTCTACAGTTATGACTGTATTCTTGATTGGCATACAGTACATCATTGGAATCTGAAGAATATAATACACATATGTACATGGAAGCGTTGCCAAAAGAAGCAGATTCAACCCCAAAATGTATGCGGACCACCAACGGGAAGTAAAAACGCTAAGTTGTTTAACAGAAAGACTCACAACTAGCCAGCTAATTGTCACTAAAGCTAACATTCCTTGTACAACCAATCACCGCCAAGGAAAATAAATGGTGTTGCTGGATTGGCTGCTTTGCAAACACCAGCTTTTAGCTCCCCATGCTGCATCTTCAATTGAATATTTTAGACACACTCCATGAAAAAGTCGCTAATAGCCAGGGGTCTTGGCAAAACTTTAGCAGTAAAGACTCGGACTCCTGCTGTAAGGAGACCTGGCGCCTATCAAAGGTAGCTTTAGAAAGTTTCTGGGTTTATTGTTGGACAGTAAACTGCTACGACAAATCAGAGCTGACTCAAAACATCAAACTGCCAAACTGTCACCGCAGTCGATCGTGTGTGACATCGCAATCAGCGTTTATGGTGCTCTACGCCAATAAGTGATGATGATCCGAACGACTAAGATCAGAAATACCAAGGAGAGTGGAGGGGAAATCACGATGATGGAAAGGAAAGTGTGGTGAGGGGGAAAGAATGTGGATTAGTGCAGCGGTTCCCAAAGTTGGGGTTGGGACCATAGTTGGGGTCACCAACATGCAAACATGAGGTCTTGAGATTTTCTTGGGAAAAATAGCAATGGTTAGCCTAAGTCTCCTCCCTGTCCGGTAGGCCCGTGGGTCCCTAAACCGAAAAAATAATGAATGGAAGTCAATGTAGCGATAAAAGTTATTTTCTGGTCCGCTTTGTCTTACGTCCTGAACCACACATATGTTGTAATTCAATTTAAATGATAACTAATGATGAACATTTCGACTGTGTTTGTCCAGTGACATGGGATTTATTTGATTGTAAAAATTTGCATTTAAAATGCCAACAAATCAGAAGTCGCATATATGACGCCATTTGGCTAACGGGAGCTAGCACTAGCTATAGCACGTAAAACCTTCACCTAGAGTTTGTAGAGCTTCTCCTCCATGCTGGCTCTCTCTCCACCGACTGCTTTATCCCCGACATAGCTGCTACTTTCCACATGGTCAGATTTATAGAGGTTTTCTCCGTGTTTAATGCTCCTTTCTTCGTCCTGGAGGCTACGACCATCACTCTCCTTCTTCTTCTGCAGTTGTAGTCCGTTAAGCGTTTTTACACAAAACCTAAAGTAACTTTTACCACTGGTAATTTTCTCTGCATCAAAATTTGTTTTTAAAATTCACTGACATCATTTGTTCGATCCACAGCGCATTTCAAACTGGATCAGAAAATAACTTTAATCGCTCCATTGACTCACATTCATTACCGGAAGTAGAAGGGCGTGACTTAGGCTCCCCATACCAGAGATAGCGATGAGTAAGCAATCTATAAATTGAATAAAAGATTAAAAAAAGAAACAGCACTTAAATTTATAAGTTACATATATCGCCCAATACACTGGTTTTTGATGTTGGTAATGTGGCCATTGTACCACATTTTAGGTGAAAACATGCGCGTTCCATCAAGAGTTGGGGTCATGGGCCTCTTCAAGTTTTATTTTGACGGTCAGAGAGTGGAAAGTTTGGGAACAACTGGATTAGTTGATCAGAATTCGACAGTAATATCGTAACGGCATGATTTAACAAAAGTGAAGCTGCTGGTCTAAACAAACATCAGCTCCTGGATGGTAAAGTCAATACAGATGAATTTTTCATATAGTGTTTTGACTCTTTTCCAAAATGCTGAAACAAAATAAGAAGCTAATTTCGGCATGCTGCTGGAGGCCAGGTTCTCCTCGTCGGCCACTGACTTCACCGGCATCGCTTCACGATGTTTATCCGACTCATCAGGAGGGAAAAGTTGGACCCGAACTTCGCCACATCTCCCTTTCCGGCCTCTGCCGCCTCTGTCGACATGGTGAGACAGGGATGACTGTATCCGCCAAACCTCCTCACACGGACACAAACAAACATCCTGAGTCTCCTCTGAGAGGCCTAAAACCCACTATCCCGATCGATGGCGCTCTGTCCGTACGCGGGAGGTCAGAGCAGAGACCCTGAAATTGGACGCAAGATGCCGTCTGAGGCAGGGAGACGCACGCCCTCATGGTACCTGCTGGTAATCTGTTTCATAAAGCCCAGTCTGTCCTCATTAATAATGCACAGGCTCTGCCTGCTACAGGATGCATAAAATGGAAAATATCTCGGTTCCGTCTTTCAGATTTGTAGCACAATTTCACCCTAAGTGGATTCTTAAATCTCCTTCTCGTCTGCATTACAAAGGTCATGTTTACGTCTCTCTGCAAAATGTTCCATATGAGAACCCGAGCCATTAATAATCACACCCTTACAAGTAATGGGCCTACATCTAGGCGCTTTTTGTTCATCAGAATCAGAGGAAGCTTTTTAGGACACATTTGTCCTGCAACAAACTTCTGCAACAGTTGTGTTGTTCTTTCTGTGTCTCTGTTCTGTGTCTCTGTTCTGTATTCTCCAAACCACAGACGGTCACGGCAGATAACCGCTTGTACTGAGCCTGGTTCTGCCGGAGGTTTCTTCCTGTTAAAAGGGAGTTTTTCCTTTCCACTGTCGCTTCGTGCTTGCTCAGTGTGAGGGATTGCTGAGAATTACACGACGCAATCCTCTGTGGTTCTCTAATTTCTAAATTAAACATTGTATTGTAATAACTCTTCTTGTAAAGTGCCTTGAGATGACATCTGTTGTGAAACAGCGCTATATAAATAAACTGAATTGAATTGAAATTTGTGTCTGGAAATAAGGAATCAGCCGCTCACAGCCAATGGGGAGGTTCGATATCTGCTTTTTAGTTTTACAAATATCCAATGTACTCTAAACTAGCGATGCATGAACGCCACTTTTTCATTTCATGTCTTCAACTGAAGCGATGCCGATAGTTGGATCTGAGTGCTTGCCGATACCGAGTACCAATATCGATACTTCTACCACGCACAAAAAATGGCAATGAATCGGAAGACAGGTTTTATTTTCTTCTCTGCTTGTTACAACAAATGATGGTGAATTAGACGGGGAAAAAAACATTTAAAAAAACACACATAACAAAAACATTTTCTGTGAAATTATTGCAGAACTGATCGATATTGATATGGGTACATACAGAAATCACCAACAGAGGTCTACTTAAAGTTCAAGGTTGGGTTCAGGATGTATAATATATGCAACGTTATGAAAGTAAGATATTAAGTTTTGTCATTAAAAAAACCCAAAACCAATACCTATAATTTGCGATATAACATTTTGATGGCAATGATGGCCGATATTGTTCGAGATCCCTTATAAATATATCAACTTTAGAAGAGTTAAAATAAAGGATAAAAGGTAAAAGCCTGAACAGATTGTGTCCAGAATGTGCGGGGTCAGCAGAGATGGTAGCTGCTCTTCTCCTGAATCTGGATGGATGTTGGGGTGTGTCTTCCCTCTGTAATCCCCTAAACTGATTCAAAAATGTTTTAAAAGCATATTTCCGCCTCATACTAACCCCTTTCAAGGTCAAATTTTCATTTGTGGAACAAAACTCTTGTTTTTTTCCTGGTGTGATAACTTTTCAACATCTAACTGCAGAGATCTTAAAAGCACACAAATATTACACACAAGCCCATATATTCGGTTAAATGTCCCTTAAGGAAAGTTGCACCTCAACATTGACAAGCTTCTGGCTGGATATTTGACTGCTTTTACTCTCAGAATTGATTGAGTTCGTTTAAATTAGCAGGATCCTGGATAAAACCATTGCACACTTCTGGGTCAAATTTGCTTATTTGGTTGACGGCCTTTCTATTTACGTATAAATGTTTTACATCTTTTGAAAGCAAACAATCTTGAGATTCCAAAGATGTATGACAATCAAGGCTCCAATCATAATTGTAGACACAGTAAATTCTTTTGTAAAACCCCTCAGAAGGCAAGATAGAGTCCAACTTTCCAGTCGTAGCTACACATCACTGACAAAGCAGAGCCACCTTTTTACAGTACCTCCACAAGGGTCCAAGGAATGTATTCTGATACAATAGTTGGTCCACAACAAGTCTTACGTCCACAATGCAGCATAAAATGCGACTGAAAACCTCAATAATTTTCTTCCTTGTTTGTATTTCTCAGAGGCTTCATCAAAACTACCATTAGCATGCTAATATTAGCCTCTAAATAACACAGCGCATCTTCCACAACTTTTTTGCCGCCAGGCATGGTGCATTACCACCACCTACTGGTTTGGAGTGTGGACCGGAACATCACTCAAGGGGGAGCCTAAAGCCTAGTTTATATTTCTCTGTCTACGTCGAAACGGTCGATGCAAGGGCTCCCTGTGACCTACGCAAGGACGGATGGAGTAGAGCCTCATTTTCCAACTATCTGTCTATGTCAACGTAGAGCATCTGATTGGTCCGTTTCACCAGAACGGGGCTCTATAGTCGCAGTAAACAGTAGTTAATAGGGGTGTAACGAAATGTTTTTGGACCGATACGATGCGTATCTATATGAGGCCAAATGATTCGATACAACGCGATATATACGTTTTTTTAAACTATACGATTTGATACGATATAGGAGATTTCGATACGATACATCGGTTCGATAGTGACACAATTTTGTTGTACAGTTTTACAAAGACAAAGCACTTACTTACCTATACCTATTACCGATACTAATTGAAAGCTACTCCACAAACACAAACGAATGTCTTTTCAATGAATTTTATTTGCTTCGCTGATTTATGTATTCCAAAAGGTCAATAAATGTGACCACACTCAAAGTGCAATATTAGAACAAGCTAGTTCTCCTTTGATATTCTAGCATAAACATAAAAAGTGCAACATTAGAACAAGCTAGTTCTTTTAGTACTTGTGAAACGATACGTTTTTGGACCGATACGACGCGTATCGATATAAGGCCAAACAATTCGATATATACGTTTTTTTAAACGATACGATTTGATCGCAGGGCTGATTCGTCGATACAATCGATGAACTGTTACACGCCTAGTAGTTAACTCAGCGCTTCACCACTGTATGCCTTTATATTGAAAGGATAATTCATCTAATCTGTTCTTTTGGCGATTTTGAACACAAGGAGGTGTAGAGAAACAACAAAACAGGCTGCTGTGTTTGTTTCCATGTGTTTTTAAAGTATTTTATGAGCTGCAGTTCTAGTAAAAAGCTTTACAGCTTAATCAGAACTTGCTTTCTGTCATCTCTAGTTAATCAGAAACAAACACTGCGGTGGTTGGAAGACCTGAAAAGTTAGCATTTGGGATTTATTTGATTGTAAAAATTTGCTATTAAAATGCCTACAAATCAGAAGACGCATTTATGACGTCATGTAGCTAACGCTAGCTAGCGCTAGCATGGTTGCTACTTTCCAGATGGTCAGATTCAAAGAGGTTTTCTCCGCGTTTAATGCTTTGTCTCCTTCGTCTACTTCAGTTATAGTCCGATAAGTGTTTTTATCAAAAAAACCTAAACTAACTTTTGCTGCCAGTCAAAAATCAGCGTCTTCTTTCCATCAAAATGTGTCTTTAAAATTCGAGGACATAATATGTTCCACTTTTATCGCGCCATTCACTTTTTTGGTCAGTAGGGGACCCATGGAAGTAGAAGGGCGGGATTAAGGCAGCCACATTGCCTCTCTAAAACTTGTGATGCATTAGCATTGTCCCTGCTTGTGCTAGCTGCACTCTTGTTTTCATTTTGGCATACAACCGTAGCAAAGTATCTTCTCCTTTCAACAGTCCCAATTAATGACCTACATCACCTTCTGCTGGTCGTTTCTGGTATTTGCAACACATTGCATGGTTCCAACTTAAATTACACAGTGTTGAAATCTGTCTTGGGCGGACCAGATGCATGAATGCCAGCCCTGGTTTAACACCACTATGGACTAAGAAAAGAAGCTCCTACACCTTCGAGCAGCACTGAAATCATCAGCTGCCAACATGGTCAAGCCGAATCTCTTCTGGAGTCAATTTTGATCGTTACCTAAGGCAAAGCTTGAGCCGCCTGGCCTCAACGACGAGATGTCTGGAAGAGTCACAAGCACAACTAAATTTCAAGCATGGTGGCAGCGGCCTCATGCTGTGGGCCTCAGATAAACAGCTCGATGGTTGAAAACGGGACAAAATCCCAACCCGAGATCCAGAACTCATAGATCACCTTTAAGACGGGCCGGTTCAAGAGAATCAACGAATTTAATTGAACGTCACCAATTCAACCGGGAAGATCGATCACATCCGGGCAGAAAGTTGAGGTCCAGGAATAGATCTGAATCTGAAAACGGGTTTAATCTTTGATACTTGTTTACATTTCACTTGAATTCAGGTTTTCTGATCTCAGAAGAGTTTTCTGTCCTTATTCCCTCATATTCAGAGGCAAACAGCAACCTCCATCCAAACAATGGACTCCTTCTTTCTCCCCTCCGTCTCCCTCCCTCCATCTTGCCTGGTTAACCCGGCTGCGAGGTGAAGAAGAAGTGAAGTGAGCAGACCGAGGCGGGTCACGCTGAGATTCCCATCAATAATTCATCGGGCCGCTGCTGCCTCTGCTCCTGTGTTCAATTCCCCTGACGACCACATAATACCTCCTCCCCACTCGCCAAAAGGAGAGGCAAGGGGAGACAGGTCCGAAGAAGGAGAAAATGCAGAAAGAAAGGGATTGAAAATGAGATGGAAGTAGGTAAGAAGCAGGAGATGTTAGAGCTGCTTCTGGCTGTACTCTCAGATATTTTTTATGTGCATTTAAACTGTTTGCTACCATGCTAGCTAAATGAGGGTAAATTGGCTTTGGAGTCCAATATGGCCCTCTCGGTTTTATACGCACACGTATTATACGAATCCGGCTGTTTTCTACATGAACGCATGCCGAATGTGTATGTGAAGAACTAAGAGCGCAGCGCAGCGTTTCCGCGGGGCAACTTTTGAAAGCGACACCAGAAACAAACCAGAAAAGACGCCCAGCTAGCACCAAACTCTGCTGTCTGGGAACGTTAACTGTTTCTCCTGCAGCTACAGTAGAAAAAGAAATACGGAACGAACCAGAACTTTGTCAGCGAACACATCTTTCAGCAGGAAAAAGGTCCATAACACGCTCTGCACTGAACTGAATGGAAACCTCACTGATACCGGAGGGAAACCAGCTGACGTCACCATGGCTACCAGAAGCATCCAATCAGAACAAACTCCCGATTCTGGATAAAACGCAAGTCTGAGGAATCCCTGTTGATGAGGAGGGATTTTCCCACTAGCTGCCCATGCTGCATTCAATTAAAAATGGGAGACGAAGCTATCGAAATATCAAAACAACTCCAAAGCGATTTAAGCATGTTTTATCCTCAAATAAGTAAATCGCCCGCATTTGTATAGCGCTTTACTCAGTCCCTACGGACCCTAAAGCGCTTTACACTACATTCAGTCAGTCACCCATTCACACACTGGTGATGGTAAACTACGTTGTAGCCACAGCTGCCCTGGGACGCACTGACAGAGGTGAGGCTGCCGGACACTCTGACCACCATAGGCAATGGGTGAAGTGTCTTGCCCAAGGACACAACCGGCAACCTTCGGATTACAAGGCGAACGCCCAACCGTTGAGCCACAGTCGCCCCAGTAAAATTATTATTTAAGTATTGTTTAACCATTTCTAAACATTAACACTGACTGTTTTCAGGAAGGTTATACTTTTTTCTACCCTGGCTATGTCTGCTTGTACTACTTTTGTAAATTGTCAGTTCTGTACTTTCAACTGTTTTAAGGTATAGAATATTATATATAATATATTTTTTTTAAATAATTCAAGGAACTGAAAGGAAGAAATTCAAGAAAAAGGGTTCTTTATTTAATGCTGATCAAAGTAAAAAAAAATGAAGTCACATGCACATTTGTATTTCTTTTTCTTGGTTAAATTTTACTGTAAAATGCACCGATCCTGGATTTTTGTGTACCTTTACACCCAGTTTAGTATATAAAATATTTTTTTAACTCATCGGAAGATATTATCATAGCTCATTAAGTTAATGTTACAATATATATTACTCTTTCTATTTTAAGAATAAATTATACATCTTATTATTCAAAAAAGTTATAAGAAAAGCCCAAAAAACTTAACATAATAGTGGATGTTACCTTCATTGACAGAAACAGGGATCTATCTATCTATCTATCTATCTATCTATCTATCTATCTATCTATCTATCCATCCATCCATCCATCCGTCCATCCATCCATCCATCCGTCCATCCATCTATCTATCTGTCCATCTATCTAATCTATCTATCTATCCATCCATCCATCCATCTATCTATCCATCTATCCATCTATCCATCCATCCATCTATCTATCTATCTATCTATCTATCTATCTATCTATCTATCTATCTATCTATCCATCTATCCATCCATCCATCCATCTATCTATCCATCCATCCATCCATCCATCCATCCATCCATCCATCCATCTATCTATCTATCTATCTATCTATCCATCTATCCATCCATCCATCTATCTATCTATCTATCTATCTATCTATCTATCTATCTATCTATCTATCTATCTATCTATCTATCTATCTATCTATCTATCCATCTATCCATCCATCCATCCATCTATCCATCCATCCATCTATCTATCTATCTATCTATCTATCTATCTATCTATCTATCTATCTATCTATCTATCTATCTATCCATCTATCCATCTATCTATCTATCCATCTATCCATCTATCTATCTATCTATCTATCTATCTATCTATCCAAAGTGCTAATGTTGTTGTAAAATGTTTTACATTTATTGTTTAAGCCGTGGAAGAGAAATCTACATTATTACTAATTGAGTTTAGAATATATCTAATTCATGTATTTTTTTAAATTACCATCCATTTATTTATCTAAATTCACAATTTTTTGCACAAAGGGAGAAAGACTATTGCTATGTACATTTGGCCAATCCTAGAGATCAATACACATATTTTTATGTATTGTATGTATTTAAATGTATCTTGATGAGGACTAATCTTGAGACATACTTATTTTTTTTTTAATCTTATATGGTATTTTATTTTGAAAAAATCCTCACTTTCATTTCCTTAAGCATTTCTCTTTTTCATTTTTTTTATTGTTAAAGAGAAACATGTTTTTGCCTGTAAATATGAATATCATTCTTTGTATTAACTACACATTTAATGTGACTTTATTTTTTTGTGCATCATATTCAGTTTTTTTTTCCTTGTAACTGAGCAGATATTTGAGAAAAAAGTACTTTTATTCTTCGGATTTCTATCAACTGATATGATTAGCAAAAAGGATTACAATATTTGTTGTTTTTTTTAAAGATTTTGTGGCACTCGTGGCCTCTATTCATTAGTAGCTTGACAGAGAGAAGGGGCAGGCATGCAGTAAATGATCTGCAGGTCAAGAATCGAACCAGGAACAGCTGCGTCAAGGAATACAGCCTCTATATGATACTCCTGCTCTTCCACTGAGCCTCACACTGATGCAAAATGCAATGTAAAAAAGTAGGAAGAAAAACAAACAAGGAAAACCTCCTCCAAACCTAATATTTGCTATAATCTGTTGCTATTTCTGGGTGTTTTACCGTTTTTCTGGGAATAAGCAGAATGTTAATAAAGTAGGATTTGAAATAATAATCACAAACTGAAAAAACAGAAAGAAGCATCAAATCAAATCAGTTTTCAAATGTGTTGCTTCTAAGCTTGTCTCATGGTCAGGGGAAAATGTGCTCCATCTATTGTCTCAGAGTCGATGCCGTGCCCTTTGACCTCAAATCTACTGGGTGCTTGTAGCTTTGCTGATCCAAGAATTGCTCCCTTTGTTCGTAGAGTCACTGTAAAAACACTTAAAAGAGAGGACATAGCAGTTTAGTAACGCTAATTTTATTTTTCACAGAAAGGAAACATGAGAGCCAAACATTCACGATTTTACTATTACTTTACACGGGTAAAGTGCGCCTCGTTAAACTTTTACTATCTTTTATGTTAGCATAACATTTTTATTATAAAATTATTTGTATTAGAGATAAAGATCTGTGTGTTTAGTTGTTTATGATAGCCACTGTTCATTACAAGCTAAAGACCCTCATACTGTTCATACCGGCTAAATGGTTTCACGTGTTTCTGTTCTTTTCTTTACGTCTTTGTTTGGAACGTTACAATTTCTTGTCTTAACAAAGCTGCTATTTATATTCTCGCATTAGCTGAAAGAAAAGAGTTTTGAACAATCAATAGTTTGTGTCAATCAACCATTAGTTATTAGCTAAAAGCCTTTTTCTTTGTAAAGCACCTTGAATTTCCTTGTGTTGAAAGTGTGCTGTACAAATAAAATTGCCTTGCCTTGCCTTCGGATGTTTATTTGTTTGTGTCAGTAAAACCGTTTTGGATAATCAGTTATTCAAATTAGCCAAGAGTATTTCCTTCTTCGTGCTAGCTTAAGAGTTTTTGAGATTCAGTAAGTTGGATTACCTAAAGAGTTTTATATGTTCAGAACTAGAAGTTAAATACTGTTCACTATTATCTCAAAGGTTCTGGTTGCTCTGTTGTCTGTGTTAGCTATTTTTCATTATTAGCTAAAGACTTTCAGGCGTTCAATTATTTTTGTTAGCAAAAAAGTATTGTCTGTTTGGCTGTGTTAGCTAAATACTTTTAGGCGTTCAAAACATACTTGCATAATTAGCTGTTCAGTTTATCTCAAAAGTTTGAGACGCTGAACTTGCTTGTGTTAGCTAAAGAGTTTTGGAGATTCAATCGATTGTATTAACAAAACAGTTTTACATGTTCAGTATTTACAGCTAAATACAATTAACTATTACCTAAAATGTTTTGAATGCTCAGATATTAGCTTTAGACGTTAAGATGTTCAGCTATTTATGCTTGTGAAAAGTATAGGGGCGGTTTAGCTGTGTTAGCTAAAGATTTCCAGGTGTTAATTTGTTTTTGTTAGCAAATCAATTCTGAATGTTCAGCGGTTTTTGCTAGCAACTGTTCACTAAGATTTTTTTTTTAAATCTTATTTTTATTAGATATGGAGTTTTGAATATGACACCTATTAATTGTTACCTATCTTTAGGCGTCACAGGATAAAAAATCTAAAGCACGTAAGCTAGAAATGAATTCCGGCTAAGAAGAGCAATTCTTCAGCAACTCTTTAGGTAATCTGAAGAATTGAGCATTCGAAATTGTTTCACTAACAGAAACAACTTTTAGTCAGAACAACATTTTATGTAATAAGGAATAGTAACCATGATTAACAAACCACTCAAAACTCAAGCAACTGTGGAGGGAAATATAATCAGAATGTTAATCCCGTTAGCTCCGAAGTTTTGGGTATTCTGTTTCTCATGCTAATGAAACAGTTTTGAATGTTTGAATCTTTAGACTAATAGAAGAGTTTTAGAAGCTTCACCTCTCTTTTTACCCGAAGAGGTTTGACTGTTTGATAGTAAAATATTAGAAAAAAAAAGGTTAGAATCTGAAACTCTTTATGCTAGCTAAAGACTTCGGATGTTCAATTGTTTGTTTTAGTTGTTTCAGAAAGCTTCTGTTTATTTTTTACCTGAAAGCTGTTGAAAGTTTAACTGTTCTGGTTGGTTAATAAGTGTCATAATTTTTAGTCAGTTTTAGCCAAAGGGGTTTTGGATCTTTTAACTGGTCGTACCTTTTCCTGTTCAGCTGTTAGTGCTAACTATGTTTATTAAGTAGCTAAATCATTTTCAAACGTAAACCGTTCCAGATGGGTGGAAAATACTTGTTTAGATTTTTTTGTGTTGGATAAAGTTTTAAAAGTTGGAATGTTTATGTTATCTGAGTTAGCTAATATAAGTTAGCTAATAGGGATGTGTATTGGCAAGAACCTGGTGATACGATATCTATCACAATACAACGGAGGTGATACAATATATTGCGATACAATTCGATACTATGAGTAAGACTATTTATTGTCATTTTAAAAACTGAATTTTAACGTGAAAAACTGTCACAGCCTTCTAAACACTCCAACCTGTTTCAAACTCAACACATTCATTTTTATTACTAGATCTAGGTCAGGGGTGTCAAACTCATTTCTACTTTTGGCCACATTAAGATAATGAATGTCCTCAAAAGGCCGGTTTTGTAGAGAGATCTTCAACAAACCGCTAAAATATTAATACCTGTCTCAACAAGTACTTCTTAATTACTTGTTAAAATTAAATAATACTAAACATCCTTTCAAAAGGATGTGATTTAGGACTATTCAAAAAATACTGCATTGTAGGATAAAATAGTATTTAGGTGCATATAAATACAACGTAACGGTTCTTGACTTTGACACCTGTGATCTAAGTGATCCACTGGTTTCGGAGAAGGTGAAAAGAGCCACCAACTAGCACTCATACTTTTAATTTTACTACAAAAATGACTGTCAACGTTAATGGTTCCTTTCAAATTCTAAAAAATGTACATTGCTTTTGAATATCGATGCAGTATATGTTCGCATATAACATTTTCTTACGTCCCTATTGGCTAAGGTCTTTGGGATTTCTATTTGAAAAAGATCAAACATTTAAAAAAGAATGAAAATTCTTGCTATAATTTGTCCTGCTACAAAGGCAAAGGTTGTCCTCAGCAACAATTTATATAATTTATATTAGACCGGGGGGGAGAAAAAAATCGATTGAATTAATTAATTAATTTTTTTTGTTGCAGGAGATGTTTTTAAAAAAGTAAATCGGGTTTTTGTGTAATAGCACCTTTTTTGGCTCCCTGAAGCTTCCGTAGCAGAATTGGTACAAAAAAACATATATATATATTTAAAACGTATCTATTTAGACTTCCTCATGAGAAACCGATACGACTTTTGCGTTCCTTCTTTTTAATTACTGTTATCGCTTTTGTAGATCACTAAAGGTTTTCTGTTTTATAATTTTCATCATTTTACATAATTTTTCTTTTATGCTCCAATCACAAAATGTTTTCTTTTAATTACTGTTACTGCTAAATGATTTTATTTCATTCTTGTGTTATACTAGTTTTTAATTTTCATAATTCTACATAAATGTTCTTCTATAAATGTTCGTTCATGCTTTCTTTTAGTGATTCTCTGTTTTAATTTTCACATTTTTGTAATCATGTGAAGCACCTTGAATTGCCTTGTGATGAAAGTGTGCTATTTAAATAAAATTGCCTTGCCTTGCCTGGTATAGGTTTGCTGACATGGAGCAAGAGACCCAACACTTCTGCATTTGCCGTCACATTTAAAGGCAGCGGCATCACAAACCCATTCCAACACCTGAAACAGAGGCATCCGGCCGAAATACGAAAAATGACAAATTTTAGCTTTAAAAAAACAGCTGACTGTGGCCGAAGATTGGAATAAGATAAAAGAAAAGAAAAAGAAATCTGAGATTTTATTTTAAGGCCAGATCGCCCAGGCCTAATTTATATTTATTTTATTTTTATACTGTTTCATGAAGAAATGTGGATAATTTCTAGTTTTTGTCTTCTTTTTAAGGCTAAACACATCATCAGCCACACTCATTCCTGTTTTTCTCCAAGTTTCTCTAAGCAGGGTTAGGCTGGAGGTCAAATATATTTCTTAGAATATTTCAACTTGTGACAAGCTTTGAAAAGTGATCTGTTGGTAAAAAATGAAGGTTTATGCTTCCATAAGAAAGAACTCAGCAGGCTTTGGCTGTTTTTATCTGACAAGACTTTGGTTTTAAAACAAAATCCGTTTACAGTAAAATACGCTCGGTGAAGGAAAGGAGAGCCACCCAAGAAGTGAGCACAATGTGAAACAAATGACGCCATGCAGATCTGTTCCACGGCATTTTACAACACGCATGGAAGCCCAGATGTGACCGACAACCTCCCACTTCCTTCTCCTTCGCTCGTGTCACTTCCTGTGAACCTGTCTGATAAAATAGCTGTCTGGAAAAAGAACCCACTTAATGAAATCACAGTCAAATTCTGCAGAGATAACCTGACGCGGGTCGTGGGTCCCCAGTCAGAGCCAAGAGACTTCAGCACTAATTCCAGAACCGTTCTGGGAGGCAAGCAGCAAAGGTTACAGCAATAATCCTCAATTTACTCTTTCTATTCACACAAGATTTCTTGCTTTTACATAACTATACACAGCGGATGAGTTTTTCAAATTTAATACATGAAATAGACGTGCTTACAAAGTTTTTACAAACTAAAGACAGTGATATAACTTTAAATGTAATTCGTTCTCACAAATTAATGGCTACAGTTTGATAACAATCATTTAAAACATAAAATATTCTTAATTCTGCTGATATAGAATAAGAATGCAATTTCTTAAAATCAACGGCTTTAAATGCAAAAGATAATTCTCATGTAAATTCAATATAATATACAAGTATTGAGGTTTTCTGCATATATTGTTGCATGAGACCCATGAAATGTGAGACTAATCTTTTACAGGTTTATGTCATATATCTTCAGAAAAACTGTTTCCCTCATCTAACCGTGTATTGGTAATTAATCACGAATGGGTCAATGATGTAAAGCTGACAGGTTGCTGAGGGGTTTTTACAAAGTTTTTTACAGGAAACACATCAGTAACGTAATAAATCTGGAATATTCATATTCTTAATATAGAAAATCAAATGTTAAAAATGTAGAATAAAGAAAATGTACGTGAAAATGACTTGTTTTGTAATTTAAACTTGTTTATTACACATTATAATCCTTATAACCTGGATTGTTGATCAAATCAGGAACATTTTGGGATGAGCGCAACAGTCTGGGGAAAATATTTACATTAACTCAACAGATAAAAAGTGCTGAGGCTAACTGAAAGATAAAGAGGGAGCTCTGTGATTGGTTGGAAATGTTGCCAGAGATCCCAAAGTTCACCGTGTGATTGTAATGTTGCACAAGGACTGGAGCGGTTCGGGTCCCAAAAACAACATGAATCCAAGATAAGACATTTAAACAATCAACTCAATCATCCACGTAAAATAAGGCAGAATCACGAACCAGAACCAAACCCTCCTAACTTTCACAGTTTTCTTAAATGATTTGCAAAAATCTATTTTTTTAAAGCAGTTTGATTTAAGTTTAACTCCATCACAATTAGATTGTTTAAAACTACTCAGCCAGGATAATAAACATATGACTTCGTTCATGTTATAAGGAAACTTATTCATCTGAATCCTTTATTCTAAGCGCTGTAGTTTGGAGTATTTAAAAAATGTTTTCTGGTTGAATAAATCTAAAATATTTTAGAAAAAATACATTTCAGTTTATTTTATTTAAATCCCTTTTAAACAGGCAAAATAAAAAAAAACGAATATTCTGAGCTAAATTAATTGATTTAAATTCGTGTTTGGAATTAAAATTGGGTAAATAATATTCAGTTGATGTGTTTGATATATAAAAAAAAAAGCAACAAGTTAGGCATAAATAAAACAGCTTAAAATATATTCTGGAAAGACCAGAAAGGCAGAAGCAAGAGAGATGAGACGCTCCTGATTAAAAACATTTTATTCACTAATACTAGAAGGTTACAGCCACCAGAACCGTTTTAGTTCTGATCCAATCTGACCACAAACCAATAACCGATAAGAACCCCCCCCCCCAGATGGCTGCAGACAATAGAGGCTGGGGCTTTTCTCACTAGAGGGGGCAGCAGACCCACCGATCCCACCAACCTTCATGGTCCAAACACCGATAAAAGCTGCACACAATCACAAAAGACACGCGAAAAGCTTCCCTGCAGAAAAGCACAGAATAAAACGAGCTGCTAGAGAACAGGATCTGTGTTCATTTGCTCCGGATCTGGGGGTGAGGTATAGCCGACCTCCCTGGATGTTCTTCCTTTTGTTTCGTTTTCATGAATTTAATGAGGGCTTTTTTTTTTTGTTTTGTTAAAACTGGTGTTTTCGGTTTTTCTGTGAAGCTCTTAGGAAGAGGAGGATGAAAACCTGGAGCTGGAAGTGTGGTGGTGGTGGTGGTGGTGGTGGTGTTAGAGGGAAATCCCACGACCTTGTCATTTCCTATCGATCCTGGTCTGTTATTGATCAATAATGGTAATCAAAACACCAGCGATTCCGAATAATCATCCACTCAAACTAGGAGGGCAGAGGAAACCAAAACAAAGCCGCTTAGTGTGGGAATTGTTTTAACATTCCTTTTATTTCTACCCGAAAAAACAAAATTATATCAATAATCATTATTTATTTATTACATTTGTTTATACTGCTCCTTTTTATTGTGAATTTATATTAGAAATGTAAATGGTGTCCTGGATAATCTTGAATCTCAGAGAAGAAGTCCAGCGCATTATTTTTTTAGAATAATTACTTGATTCTGAAGGGAATAAAAAGCTGGAAGTAAAAGTTTCCTCCGGGTTTGAGGCTATAACTTCCCCGGTTCTCCTACCTGCCAGTCTGAGCGCCGACATCCGCTGGAACTCGGGCTCCTGCAGCCACTTCCACATCCTCCTGAAGGTCTCCCGGCCGGACTTTAGCTTACTCCAGGGCTTGGGGTTCCGCAGCAGGTCGGACAGCGTCCCCTGGGAGCGGCACAGCACCCGCTGGGCGAAGATGGCCTGCGGGATGCTGTACCTCTTCAGCTCCGCGGTGATCCTCTGCGCCACCTCCTTGGTGTTGATCTCCTCCAGCTGGCCCGACCCGCTTCCCCCATGCGTCCCCGAGGAGGAGGGCGGCCGCTCCCGCGTGGACGGCAGCACCGCTCCGTGGGACGGAGACTGGAGGTGGGGGTGCGGGTGGTGGCCCGGGTGGTGCATGCCGTTCAGGTGCGGCATCATCCCGGCCGGCGGGCCACCGAGGCCTCGGTGCTGGTGGTGCTCGAAGTTCAGCATCTTGTCGTGGGTTCCGTGCGCGCCGGAGCCGTAGTTGTGGAGCCCCTGCTGGGTGTTGTGGATGGAGCCCAGGCCGTTGCCCAGCACCGGGGACAAACTCTGACCCATCCCGGACATGTGGTCCTTGTAGGGGGTGTAGATGTTGTTCATGCCCGGCAGCCCCCGCTCGTCCCGCATCAGGGTGAAGCTGCCGCTGACGTTCCCGGACAGCCGCTGGTGGTGGTGGTGGTGGTGGTGGTGGTGGAACTTGTCGGACACGGTGGAGATGGGCGGCAGCGGCTGCAGCGGGGTGAGGGTGGTGTAGGTGCCGCTCATCCCGGGGGAGGACGCGTCGCACGGCACGCTCATGGCGTGGTGCAGCGGCAGCGACAGCTCCGGCCGGTACTCCCCGCTGCCCTCCAGGATCATCCCGGACACCATGGCCGGCCGGGGGGCCAGCTCCTGGTGGATCCGCAGGCCGGACGAGCCGCTCATCAGCTCCGCGTCAGGCCCGGCCACCCCCCCGTGGAGGCTGCCGAGGCCGTCCATTGTCATGTCCGTGTTCATGGCGTAAGCGTCCAGGTCCTTGGCCAGGCATCGATAGGCGTTAGTGTAGGCAGTCTTCATTCATCTGTCCTCTATGTCCATCAGGTCGAGCGGAATTGTCTGTCCTCTGTCTCCTCCGGGATGGGTCAGAACCGGTAACTCCTCACCGTGTCCCCCGTCCTCCGGCTCCAGCTCCAGCTCTTTGTGTGTCTCTCTGGATCAGACGGGCCTGTGCGGCGGCTCCCCCATATCCAGCCCTCTCCTCCTCCGGTGCTTCTCTGCTCCTCGGAGCGGAGCTGTCCACGGTCCCTACCCGGCCGCTCAACCCACCCTGCTGCGGGGAGGAGGCGGAGGACGAACCGGCTGCCGCTTCGAGGAGGCGCTGGCTGGACTGGCGGCTCGGAGGACCAATCAGAGGCGGGGGAAAATATGTGATGGGCGTGGCCGACTATGGCTCTAGCCAATCAGCGTCATGAAATGAAGCAGCAGTTTACAGCGTGACTTTTCACTCTGGGATCAATTTGAAAGTTTCTATTATTTGAATCTGACTTTATTGGATCATTTCATTAATAAATTAAAATAAAATTTAGTCCCATTAATTCCGATCTTTTTTTTTTCATTTTCTCTTTAAAGCTGACTCTCCCATAATCTCTGTAAAGATTTTCTTTGGACTTTGGTTGCATTTTTAGCGCAGGACATGGCCACCTTCCTAACGCTAACTAAAGTTTGCTGCTTGGTGATGTAAAAATAAATACAAACAAAATTCCCCTGCAAACAGGTTTGCTTTGCAAGTGAGAAATCAGCCAAAGTGCAAAGACAATCTTCTAATGATTTCAAGAAAGAATGAAAACTGTTCGTTAAGACAGAAAAAGGAATCCATCCAGTTTCTGGTCAGAGTTGGAAATATGTTCCCAAAAAAAAAAAGAATCTGTTTATTGCCTCGGTATCAGTCCAGAATTTTTCTGTTCAGGGATCTAAATAATCTGGGTAAGACTAAGAATCTGTTCAGAGTAGAGAAATGCACTCAGTATGGGGAATCTATTCATCTTTAGGAATCTGTTCAGGCTAGGAATGTGTTCAGCATGGGGAATGTGTTCAGTTTTAGGAATCTGTTCAGGCTAGGAATGTGTTCAACATTGGGAATCTGTTCAGTTTTAGGAATCTGTTCAGGCAAGAATGTGTTCAACATTGGGAATCTGTTCAGTTTTAGGAATCTGTTCAGGCAAGAATATGTTCAACATTGGGAATCTGTTCAGTTTTTTGGAATCTGTTCAGGCAAGAATGTGCTCAACATTGGGAATCTGATCAGTTTTAGGAATCTGTTCAAGCTAGGAATGTGTTCAGCATTGGGAATGTGTTCAGTTTTAGGAATCTGTTCAGGCTAGGAATGTGTTCAGGCTAGGAATGTGTTCAGCATTGGGAATGTGTTCAGTTTTAGGAATCTGTTCAGGCTAGGAATGTGTTCAGGCTAGAAGTTCAATTGGGAATGTGTTCGTTTTAGGAATCTGTTCAGGCTAGGAATGTGTTCAGGCTAGGAATGTGTTCAGTATTGGGAATGTGTCAGTTTTAGGAATCTGTTCAGCTAGGATGTGTTCAGCATTGGGAATCTGTTCAGTTTTAGGAATCTGTTCAGGCTAAATCAACATTGGAATTGTCAGTTTTAGGAACTGTTCAAGCTAGGAATGTGTTCAGCATTGGAATGTGTTAGTTTTAGAATCTGTTCAGGCTAGGAAGCCAGCTAGGAATGTGTTCAGCATTGGGAATCTGTTCAGTTTTAGGAATCTGTTCAGGCAAGAATGTGTTCAACATTGGGAATCTGTTCAGTTTTAGGAATCTGTTCAGGCTAGGAATGTGTTCAACATTGGGAATCTGTTCAGTTTTAGGAATCTGTTCAGGCAAGAATGTGCTCAACATTGGGAATCTGATCAGTTTTAGGAATCTGTTCAAGCTAGGAATGTGTTCAGCATTGGGAATGTGTTCAGTTTTAGGAATCTGTTCAGGCTAGGAATGTGTTCAGGCTAGGAATGTGTTCAGCATTGGGAATCTGTTCAGTTTTAGGAATCTGTTCAGGCTAGGAATGTGTTCAGCATTGGGAATGTGTTCAGTTTTAGGAATCTGTTCAGGCTAGGAACACACAAACATAGGAATGTGTTCAGGCTAGGAATGTGTTCAGCATTGGGAATGTGTTCAGTTTTAGGAACTGTCGGCTAGGAATGTGTTCAGGCTAGAATGTGTTCAGTTGGGAATGTTTCAGTGGAATTTTCGCAGAATGTCAGCATTGGGAATCTGTTCAGTTTTAGGAATCTGTTCAGTAGGAATTGTTCACAATCAACATTGGGAATCTGTTCAGTTTTAGGAATCTGTTCAGGCAGAATGTGTTCACATGGGAATGTGTTTAGTTTTAGGAATCTGTTCAGGCTAGGAATGTGTTCAGCATTGGGAATGTGTTCAGTTTTAGGAATCTGTTCAGGCTAGGAATGTGTTCAGCATTGGGAATCTGTTCAGTTTTAGGAATCTGTTCAGGCTAGGAATCTGTTCAGGCTAGGAATGTGTTCAACATTGGGAATCTGTTCAGTTTTAGGAATCTGTTCAGGCAAGAATGTGTTCAACATTGGGAATGTGTTCAGTTTTAGGAATCTGTTCAGGCTAGGAATGTGTTCAACATTGGGAATCTGTTCAGTTTTAGGAATCTGTTCAGGCAAGAATGTGTTCAACATTGGGAATCTGTTCAGTTTTAGGAATCTGTTCAAGCTAGGAATGTGTTCAGCATTGGGAATGTGTTCAGTTTTAGGAATCTGTTCAGGCTAGGAATGTGTTCAGGCTAGGAATGTGTTCAGCATTGGGAATGTGTTCAGTTTTAGGAATCTGTTCAGGCTAGGAATGTGTTCAGGCTAGGAATGTGTTCAGCATTGGGAATGTGTTCAGTTATCTGTTCAGCTAGGAATCTGTTCAGGCTAGGAATGTGTTCAGCATTGGGAATCTGTTCAGTTTTAGGAATCTGTTCAGGCTAGGAATGTGTTCAGCATTGGGAATCTGTTCAGTTTTAGGAATCTGTTCAGGCTAGGAATGTGTTCAGCATTAGGAATGTGTTCAGTTTTAGGAATCTGTTTCAGGCTAAGAATGTGTTCAGCATTGGGAATCTGTTCAGTTTTAGGAATCGGTTCAGGCTAGGAATGTGTTCAGCATTGGGAATGTGTTCAGTTTTAGGAATCTGTTCAGGCTAGGAATGTGTTCAACATTGGGAATCTGTTCAGTTTTAGGAATCTGTTCAGGCAAGAATGTGTTCAACATTGGGAATCTGTTCAGTTTTAGGAATCTGTTCAGGCTAGGAATGTGTTCAGGCTAGGAATTTGTTCAGCATTGGGAATGTGTTCAGTTTTAGGAATCTGTTCAGGCTAGGAATATGTTCAACATTGGGAATCTGTTCAGTTTTAGGAATCTCTTCAAATGTGTTCAACATTGGGATCTGTTCAGTTTTAGGAATCTGTTCAAGCTAGGAATGTGTTCAGCATTGGGAATGTGTTCAGCATTGGGAATCTGTTCAGTTTTAGGAATCTGTTCAGGCTAGGAACGTGTTCAGGCTAGGAATGTGTTCAGCATTGGGAATGTGTTCAGTTTTAGGAATCTGTTCAGGCTAGGAATGTGTTCAGCATTGGGAATGTGTTCAGTTTTAGGAATCTGTTCAGGCTAGGAATGTGTTCAACATTGGGAATCTGTTCAGTTTTAGGAATCTGTTCAGGCAAGAATGTGTTCAACATGGGAATCTGTTCAGTTTTAGGAATCTGTTCAGGCTAGGAATGTGTTCAGGCTAGGAATGTGTTCAGCATTGGGAATGTGTTCAGTTTTAGGAATCTGTTCAGGCTAGGAATGTGTTCAGCATTGGGAATGTGTTCAGCATTGGGAATGTGTTCAGTTTTATGAATCTGTTCAGACTAGGAATCTGTTCAGGCTAGGAATGTGTTCAGCATTGGGAATCTGTTCAGTTTTAGGAATCTGTTCAGGCTAGGAATGTGTTCAGCATTGGGAATCTGTTCAGTTTTAGGAATCTGTTCAGGCTAGGAATGTGTTCAACATTGGGAATCTGTTCAGTTTTAGGAATCTGTTCAGGCAAGAATGTGTTCAACATTGGGAATCTGTTCAGTTTTAGGAATCTGTTCAGGCTAGGAATGTGTTCAGGCTAGGAATTTGTTCAGCATTGGGAATGTGTTCAGTTTTAGGAATCTGTTCAGGCTAGGAATATGTTCAACATTGGGAATCTGTTCAGTTTTAGGAATCTCTTCAGGCAAGAATGTGTTCAACATTGGGAATCTGTTCAGTTTTAGGAATCTGTTCAAGCTAGGAATGTGTTCAGCATTGGGAATGTGTTCAGCATTGGGAATCTGTTCAGTTTTAGGAATCTGTTCAGGCTAGGAATGTGTTCAGCATTGGGAATGTGTTCAGCATTGGGAACCTGTTCAGATTTGAGAGTGGGTTGTCCTGAGTTATCTCTGTAGTTATTCTTCTACATGCTTAAGACTGTTGGAGGACAGACTGACCACTTTTCTTCTCTCTGCTACTTTTCTCTCCTAATACTCTCCAGTTGCATTATTTGGACAGTTAACTTTGTTTTTTCTCAGTGTTTTTTTCTCTCTGTATAGAAGCTCCACCTGGTCTGGTTCCTGCTCAGCTGTGATGCCGTGCTGGAGGTGGGCATCGACTGGGATGAAGCTCCCAGTAACTGAACATCCTCCGTGTCGTGTAATCAACGTTTTACTCTTTTTAACATAGAAAGCACTGTCACATCCGTTCTTTGTTTTCTTTCTGGGTCTCTGCTCCGTCTTCTCAAACTCCCAGACGGTCTTGGCAGATGAACACTCGTATTGAGTCAGGTTCTGGTTCTGCTGAAGGGTTCTTTGTGTCGCTACACACTTGCTCCGTATGCTTTAAAGTCGACTACACAACGCAGACGTCGGTCTACTGTAGCTATAAGTCCATTCAGGAGGAGTGAACGCTGCAAGTCAAAGTCTTGATTCGACCTGCTGTGATTCCTTGTAGAAAACTGTAAAACTGTTATGAATAATGAACTAAAAGATTAATAGGAATGAATGTAAAACTGAACTGAAATGACTTTTTCTTGTAAAGTGCCTTGAGATTTTAATGTGTGCCATAAAAATAAATTCAAATGAATAGAACTGAACTCTTTTCAGAAGAAAGGAACCCTTTCAGTTGAGGTAATCCATTCCATATTAGGAATTTGTGAGGTTTTTAGGAATGGTCTAGAAATAAGTGAATAAGCAGCTAGAATGCATAAAAGACTTTCAGAAAGCCTGATGAGAAATATCCAGGATAGTTTAAAACTTTTGCACTGTAAACTTTATACCAATTTCACACTGATTACAGAAACCTATCCCTAAAAGTCCGGTCCATCCTTCAATCTGTTGTGTACCAAAACAAAATGAAAAAAGTATTATAGCAGCCGTGCAACAAAGCTGCAGGCCTGGAGCTTCCAAGCTGCGCTGCACAGATGTTTGCAGCTGTAGCCTCCAGTGCTGAGCGGCTGCAGAGAGGACGTGTCGGGATGTTATCGACAGGCTCCCTCAGATGGACTGATGAACGTGAGAGCTGCACTGTGAGAGCATTATGGCCTGTAGCTGGTTCACTTTACAATTCATTACCCTCTGAAGGACAAACGAGAGCCAAATCCTCCGCTCTGCCTCTTCCTGTCACTCCGATTCATCAGATGAAAACACGCTCGGCCTCTCTGGTCCATCGGACACAAACAAGTCAGAACTGCTTTCCTCTATGAGATGCCATTCGTAGAGTTATGCCGCCAAAAATTAACAGCAATAATTTGGGTTATCGAATTCAATATTTAGATTGAAACTAAATATTTACTTTGACTCAAAATATTTAGCTAACAAGCTAAACTGGCTAGCTAAATTCATAGCTTTAAACTAAATATTTAGTTTGAAGCAGGAATATTTAGCTAACAAGCTAAACTGGTGTAGGTAAATTCATAGCTTCAAACAAAATATTTAGTTTGAAGATAAATATCTACCTAAATAAAGCTAAACTGGCTAGCTAAATTCATAGCTTCATACTTAATATTCAGTTTGAATCAGAATATATAGCTGATAAACTAAACTGGCTAGCTAAATTCATATTTAGTTTGAGGAGAACCTATTTAGCTAACAAGCTAAACTGGCTAGCTAAATGCATAGCTTCAAACTAAATATTTAGTTTGATGTAAGAATATTTAGCTAACAAGCTAAACTGGCTAGCTAAATTCATATTCAGTTTGAAGGCAAATATTTAGCAAACAAGCTAAACCAGCTAGCTAAATTCATATTTAGTTTGAGGAGAACATATTTAGCCAACAGGCTAAACCAGCTAGCTAAATTCATATTTAGTTTGAGGAAAAAATATTTAGCTAACAAGCTAAACCAGCTAGCTAAATGTATAGCTTCAAACGAAATATTTGGGTTGAAGCAAAAACATTTACCTAAAAAGCTAAACTGGTGTAGAAAATTCATAGCTTCAAACTAAATATTTAATTTGAAGGAAAAATATTTAGCTAACAAGCTAAACTGGCTAGCTAAATTCATAGCTTCAAGCTAAATATTTTGTTTGTAATTAAATATTTAGTTTAAAGATTAAATATCTAGTTTACAAGCTAAATGTGAAGTTTTGGGCTTACTATTTAATCTGTAAGTTAAATATCAGTCAACCTAACAGAACAGAGGACCATTTTAGCTCATTCCTACTCATGTTCCCTGTTTATGATTTCATCTGGTAAAAAAGACAGAAAACATTTGTCCAAACCAGTCTGCTGGGTCTGTCCCCACATACAGACGCTCCTGTGATCTTGTTTAATATTCACAGGTTTCTGACGCTGACCAGTTTACCAGACAACGACTCCCTGATTCAGAGTAGGTTCTGAACATCGAACAGATTCCCATTAGTGAACCAATTCCTGACTCCAAAATAGTAAGCTTCTAAACACAAGCATATCAGTAAATTCGGTGTTTTCATTGCAGCAGGAAACATTTTTCAACTGACCTGAATGAAGCAATAAAACCAGGTGACACAAAAGTACAAAATTACCTCAGATTTGCTGTTAAATCATCACATCAGCATAACAGGAAGAACGATTCTGACCCTACATGTTCAATAACCAGCGCTGTGCAACACATTTGGAAACGTCTGACCTTCTCAGGTTTCACCACTAAGTTCATTGTAGTCTGTATTGATTTTATGTTGTTAAACTTGTTCTTTACTGTCTAAATAAAATACTGTTCTCCCAGCTTCGGTCAGCCATCACCTGATCCATATTCAGACATCTTTAACTGCAGACCTACCAAAACAGCCGCGCAAACCGACCACCCCCACAGTGAAACACGGTGGTGGCAGTATCATGCTGTTGGGGTTTTTTTTCCCCAGCTGGTACAGGGAAACTGGTTAAATGTAGGAGAATCCTGGAAGAAAACCTGCTGAGGCGGCGGTGGAGCCGTACAACCACTGTAAAAATACAACCAGAGATATGCAGGGGTGAGTGGAGTACCCAAAAATTTTACTACCATAGGAGTACCTCTAATTCAACATAGAGTTAGGTAAAAAGTAGCCATATAATACCAATACTTACAGTAGGTGTATATAGATATCCTAGAACAAGGTAAAATCTACTTCCAGTGACAGTTTATGGTGTTTACTGTATATTTTCTTAACCTTTAAAATGCAACAACAAGCTCAGCAGACAGAAGATTACATCAGAAAACCAAAGCTTGTGTAGAAACAGAAATAGCTTTAATAAGCTGTAGGTTTCTGTCTGTTTGGCTGATTTTGGGGTAAATACGTTTGCTCTTCATTGAAGGAATTTACTCACAGTGGATAGAGCATCTGTAAATTTTACTCAAATAAGAGTAGCGATACTTCATAGTAATATTACTCAAGTAAAAGTAAAAAGTATGGCATAGCAAAACCACTCTTAAAAGTGCAATTTGTACAAAAAGGTACTCAAGTTACTCCTCCTCTCTGTAGATATGACAGGATGATGTAGATCAAAGCATATCCATGTGCTATAATGGTCTAGTCAAAGGCCAGAACTCAATTTATATTAGAACCTGTGGAAAATGAATGTCTGGAGAAGCTCTCCATCCAATCTGAGCAAGTTTGAGTTGCTTTGCAAAGGAACTAAAACGAAAAAAATGTCTGTCTGTAGATGTTCAAACCTGCAGGGAAGGCTGCTTCTGCAAAGGGGGCTGAATACAAAAGCAGGCCACACTTTTCAGATTTCACTTGTTTGACTTTTTCATGAATCTGCTTCATCTTGTGTCGGTCTGCAGCATAAAATCCTGATAAAAACAGAAGCTTGAGGCAGCGAAACAGATCAAAACCGACCTAAAGAAGCCCCAGTTCATAAAACTGGACGCAGCAGCTTTAGAGGGACGAAGGGAAACGGTGACAGCAGGAGATGCATGAAAATGCACATGTGCAGAGCATGCAGAGTTTATGCTGTGGAGCTGCAGGTTGGTGTTCCTCCTCTCAGCTCCGTCCTGGACCATCTGCCGCCCGCCGAGCAGCCGTATTGATCTGCAGCTTTGTGCTGAGGACCACATGCTAATCTGGAGCGTTGGGGACAAACGCAGCTCCGCTTTGCCTCGCATCTGTCCCACCGTCCCTCTCAGTGTCCCCCCTCCTCTTCTTTTCTCTCGGTGTCATCCTCCCTCCCTCCATCAATGAGCCAGCAGTTTCCTTTTAGAGCAGAGGTCCATCTGTCCGCCTGTAAACCTCCTCCTCCTCGTCCTGCAGCAGTTCCACTGTCTTCTCTTCACTTTGTTCCTCCGAGGAGCCGGGGTTCATATTCAAACATCGACTCACTCATATTAACAGAACTTCAGTAAAAAAAAAAAAAAGGTATCCTCCCTTGTTTTTTTCACATACAAACTTTGGTTTATTTAGTTTTATAAATACAATAAATTAAAGTAACTATTTTAGCAATTAAAAAAAAGAGATTAATGAAGGAATTTGAGATTACATTTAGTTTTAGGAATTAAATAACGGTCTTAATTTAAGGTAACATCTTCAAACTTATACATTTTTTTTAAAAGTGAAGAAAATGGGGGACTAAAGTCAAATTAAAATTAAATTATGAGGAAATACAATTTGCCTTTTTGTGTGTTTCATTTAACTTGTATAATAATGAAATATTTATAAAAAATTATACCGGATTGTTTAAAGCTCCTGTAAGATTTATTTTACAAATGTAACCACATAACTTGAAAAAATTATGATTCTTTTTCCGTCATATTTTTTTTTTTACATATGACTTTAATGACTTTCGGAATATATAAAGAGATCAGATATACCCCCAAAAATGTATGTTTTAAGATAAAAAAAAAAAAAAAAAACGTGTCCTAACAGTCTGTTCTGTATGATTTCAAGAGGTTTAAAGTTACATGAATTTTGCTTAAAGTTTTATTATTATTATTATTATTATTATTATTATTATTATTATTACACCAGGATGTTGCATCAGAAATAAAATGTATTTAAAAACAGAAATCTGAAAATCAACATAAATTAATTTAAGGAACGTTGGTTTTTGGCAGATTTGTTGAAGGTAATAATAATAATAATAATAATAAAGTTCCTCCATGTTCTCCCCATACTCTCCTCCTCCTCTTCCTCCTCAGACCTGCTGCCTCCTTTGTTGCCGTCCTGTTGGCCATGAAATCTGCCTTTAATGGCGGCACAAAGGCGGCGTGTGGAGCCGACCTGCTGTATTCAAATGTTGCAGCGCGTGCTCTCCTCTCCCGGCCCTAAACAAACACAGAGCCAACAGAACAGATCCGTTTGAATCCTAGAACCCTGAAGCTGAATCACAAAGTTGTTGGGGATTTTTTTTTCTCTCCAGAAAATCCACCAGAAACGTTGCAGGAAGGAGAACCTGAAGAACCACACAGATTCGCCTCCATCCAATGATTATCTCACTGCATGAAATTAGTCAAATTTAGGACAGAGAATGTTTAACAAACAAAACATAAAGAAATACAACTTCTTTTTTGCAAAAATATTTAAAATTTTCTTTCTTTCTTTCTTTCTTTCTTTCTTTCTTTCTTTCTAAATGATATTCTGTTTGATTTTTTTTCTAATTCTCCTTACTCAGATTTCTGTCATCTAGGTTAATAAAATCTATCCCAGCAATCTGGTTTTCGTTTGGGTTAAAGGTCGTTTTAATCACTGAAAATATTGACAGCAAAAACAAGAAAACTTTCTTTGCACATCTGAAATGCCATGAATTCATATTTGTGTTAAAGTGAATGATGAGATGATTTCAACATGTCTTCAGATGATTTTTGAGGCGAATGCAGATATTCTCATGCAGTGGCTGACTTGTTTGGACATTTGTGTGTAATTGTTGTGTGTTGCCTTCACACTGAGCCTGGTTGCAGTTTCATTTAGATCAATAATACGAATAAACTTCCTTGGAAGCTCAGTTTTTCCTTTAGCAGCCGTGATTCGGCTAGGACTACAAGCATCATAGACACACACACTCACACAGAATTAAGAGGAAAAAAACTTTTGAATTATTGTCATATCTGTTTCTTGAAAATACAGACATTTTATGTGCATTTTCTATTTAATTATTCCTGTATCTATATAATTTTTAATATTTGATGTAACATAATGAAAAACAAAATAATAAAACAAACAAATAATTTAACTAGGTGAAATAATTATAATGATAATAATCTTCTTTGTCTTTCGTTTTTTTCCTTCAGGGGTCTCCATTAATTATTATTATTATTATTATTATTATTATTATTATTATTATTATTACTATTATTAATAATAATAATAATAATAATAATAATAATAATAATAATAATAATAATAATTAGAAACGCACCAATTCTGGAACTTTTTTTTGCTTATAAACTGTATAAATGGCTCTTTACCAATGCAATCTTTTACTTTCAGGGCATTTTTTGACATTTTTGTGTAAACTAAAAACGTCTTAGTGCTGCCACTCGTGGTAATAATGTTGTACTGCATTTTAATTCTGTGATTGGCTGAAAGCGGAACATCTTCTCCATGGAGAGCCTAAGTCTCCTCCCCTTCCTGTCGGCCCATGGGACCCCAAACCGAAGAAAAATAATGAATGGAAGTCAATGGAGTGATAAAAGTTATTTTCTGATCCGCTTTGTCTTACGTCATGAGTCACACATATGTTGTACTTCGGTTTAAATGATAACTAATGATGCACGTTTCAACTGTGTTTGTCCAGTGATTTGGGATTTATTTGATTGTAAAAAATCACATTTAAAGTGCCTACAAATCAGAAGTCAGAAGTCACATATATGACATTATTTGGCTAACTGGAGCTAGCACTAGCTATAGCACGTAAAACACTCACCTAGAGCTTGTAAAGCTTCTCCTCCATGCTGGCTCTCACTCCACCGACTGCTTTATCCCCGACATAGCTGCTACTTTCCAAATGGTCAGATTTATAGAGGTTTTCTCCGTGTTTAATGCTCCTTTCTTCGTCCTGGAGGCTACGACCCTCGCTCTCCTTCTTCTTCTGCAGCTGTTGTCCGCTAAACGTTTTTACCCAAAACCTAAAGTAACTTTTACCTCCAGTCGAAAATATGCGTTTTTTTCTGCATCAAAATCTGCTTTTAAAATTCAAGGACATATGTTCGATCCACGGCGCATTTCAAACTGGATCAGAAAATAACTTTTATCGCTCCATTGACTCTCATTATTTTTTTTGGATGTAGGAGACCCATAAGTTATAACCTATATGTTTTAAACACACCGTGAATAAACAATAGCTGTCACCATGGTTCCCTCCGCAGCTACTTAGCATCGATGCTAGCGCTAGGCTATCTGTGCTTGTTTGCTACACGTGCTGCTGACTTCAGGCAGTGCTGACTCAGCGCCCTGAGCTAAAAGCTCGAACTGTTACGTCGTTTGCCCGCTGCGCTCCATAGAGCCTCTCTTTACCTGCGATGGATGGCAGAGAAGAGACCTTATTTCTCTCCCGTAGGTAAATGGGGGCTTTACGGAGCTCGGCGGCCGCATGCCATAGTTGAGCCATGACTGTCTTCCAGCCCAAACTCCGTGTCCCCCCCTTGCGCCCATCCCCCACACCTGGCCACGCCCCTCTGTGTTTCCTGGCCCTGCCCACATTGGTACAGTTTTTCAAATGTTGCCTAGGGGCGGGATGATGCTTTTTCATGGGGTTCAGTTAGACTTTAATCGATGCCGTGAACCGATTCTCAAAATGTGGAAAAACTGCAATAAATTCACAAAAAACATACATTTTTCACTTGAAATTTTACTTTTGTGGTAATTTTATATTTTAAATCTGTTATTTTGTCTCAGTTATGTTAAGTTAGTAAAGTCTGGTGTCTTTAGAAAGGCATAAGGTGAAAGTTATACAGTTTATTAATTCAACAATAGTATGGGATTGGTATGGGATATTGACAGATACACAAAATCCAGGCATCGGTATCGGACCTGAAAAAGTCGGATCGGTGCACCCCTTATAATAATAATAATAATAATAATAATAATAATAATAATAATAATAATAATAATACACATTTGGAAGGCAGGCTTTATTTTCTCCTGTGCTTGTTACCAGAAAATTTGATTAAAAAAATGTTCATAAAAATGACCACAAAACAAAAATTTTGTGTGAAAAATGTATATATATTTCCACATTTTAAGTATATATATACTTAAAATGTGGAAAGTCTGCAATAATTCTGCAATAATTTCACAGAAAAGGCTTCATTTTTCATTTATAATTTTACTTTTGCCGTCATTTTTCATAATTTTTTTAATCCAATTCACCATCATTTCTTGTAACAAGCAGGGAGAAAATTAAACCTGTCTTCCGATTTCTTGTATTTTTGTGTGTTGTAGAAGTATCGGCATTGGTACTCGATATCTGCAAGTACTCAGATCTAGGTATTGGTATCGTAACAATATGAAAAACGTTTTTTTTCATTGCGTCCCTAGTTAATGTTTTCGAAATGTTCTTAAGCAAAAAGATAGATTTGTTACACGGGATCAAGGGCAGCAAAAGCAGCAGGAAAACAAGCAAGAATAGCGATAAATATGGTCTTACAAACCTTCTATGACACTGCTGCTGTCTCTTTCTGTCATAATATAAAAATTAACCAGCTTTTCTCCTCTGTGGTCGCCATCTTTGTTTTGCTTCTACCCTACAAACCCGGCACTCTATCTGGCCTGAGTTCTGTACTCTGACCTCTAGTGGAAATCTCCAGTAGTACGTTCAGTTTGCAAGTTAAAAAGGTTAAAAAGCAAATATATTTCTGGACTTACTGTTAAAATGCACTTCCAAAAAATTGAGTATTTTCAAAAGCAGTTATTATTTTTGTTAAATCAGTGTTGAGTGTTACTGGCATCTGCTGAAAGTAACTAATATAGTAACATAGTTACTTTTAAAATAATCAGTAACTTACTTTTGTAAGGGGTAATCAGTAGTCAGCAATCCGATTACTATTTCAAAGTAACTGTGGTAACATTGTATATTATATATATATATATATATATATATATATATATATATATATATATATATATATATATATATACAGCTTGGATTTGAGTACTTGCCGATACTGAGGACCAATACCGATACATCTACTGCACACAAAAGAGCAATGAATAGGAAAACAGGTTTTATTTTCTTCCCTGATTGTTACAAAAATGATGATGAATTAGATTAAAAAATATTGATAAAAATGACCACAAAACTAAATGTCAAGTGAAAAAAAAAAATCTGTGAAATTATTGCAAAGTTTTCACATTTTAAGTATCGGTTCTTGGTATCAGTTAACTGTAACCGATACCGATACAGTACATAAGAGCGGTATCGGCCCCAATACCCAATACCAGTTTCGTATCGGTGCACCCCTAATACACGTAATATAGTGTTTGTGTTTCTGCTGGTTCAATGTGCTTTTAATAACGTTTTATTAGATGGATACATAGATGGGTTTTGGTCATTAGGGTCTTTAAAAAGCTACTGATAGGGTTTGATTCGTCTTCAAAGGTCCAGAGAGTCGCCAACGCTTCAGAGCTCCTGGCTAGAAAAAAGTATTTAAGATAAACGTGACAAAGATGAGTTGTTGAGGTCGACAAACAGATTAGTTGTGACTAAAGTCTGTAGTTTAAACTGAGGTCTGATATTGTCTTGAGTTCCTCTGAAGGAACTTTAAACTCCAAGAAATGTCCTGACTCGGTGCCACATGGCTGTCCTCCATCAGGACGACTAAAGGTTGTGTAACGTGGACAAATCGTTGCTTTCTGCTGATAAAGTTGACGTTACGACACACAAACACATACTGGAAGACGTTCTCAACTCAGCTATCAGATCGCTGGGTTTTCACTTGGTCTGAAGAAAACAGTCTGCCTGATGTCTGTCTATATCTGTTTCTATCTGTCTGTCTGTTTCTTACCCTGTGTTTATAAAAACCTTTTCAAATCCTCTGCTGACCTTCAGGATGTGAAACTTCTCCTTCCCGTCACTGAAAGCCCATCGCAGATAAACTCAGTTTTCCTTCAGGTCACCGGAGTCTTCATAATAGCAGCCAGACTTTATTGGAACTTTAAAGTGTCAACAGTTCTTTTAACTTTTCAGTTGGTTAATCAACCAGTCATAAAAAAAAATCCTCAGTCTTTTATTTTTCATAAATTCTGAAGGTAAACTTGGAGCAGTCCGCAGAAAGTCGATGATTTAACAATCAAAACAGAGAAAATGTTTGAGGTTGTGTCTTCCAGTGTGAGAATGAGAAATTAGCATCTGTAAACACAAACCAAAAAAGCTCGACATACTTTTACAAACTTATGATTGAGTTTATTCAGTGATTAAATGATTAATACAGAGCAGATATAGTGTATTTCAAGTATTCACTTAGTTGAAACATTTTCAAACTACAGTATGTGTTTGTGTAACATCTAAATGTAGTTCTAGTATATATACTTATTCTTATTGAATTACTGATATGATGGGCAGCTTTAGTTTTATCCAAAATACCAACAAAATACATTCTACATGACTATTAAACGAAAAAACATGTTGAGAAAACTTAAATTTTATGAATAATAAATCATGTTGCGATATATTTCCCTTCATCAGCAAGATTAGCGTCCATTAAAACAATCTTTTTGTCAAAGACACATTAATAATCATATGTATATATTGTTTACAAAAAAAATGAACAAAGAAATGAAGCCAAGAAACAATAATCTTACAAATATTTCACTCAGACACGACGGCAAATATAAAAACACAACTCTCATTTGCACATTTGAAGACAATCATTCAGATTTAATGGCTCTAAACTCCATTCAGTGGTTTTATGTAAATCTCTGCTTTAAAGGGCTGATGGAAACTGCAAGCTCGAAATTGAATCCAGACATATATTACAAGGTTTTAAATCCGAATCACTTTTCGATTAAAATAAAACAAGTCGAAAGAGACACTAAGAAGTAACATAAAACAACATTCTACTCTAGTACTGTCAGAAAAACCTGAGAATGCACATCCATATGGAACGCCAAGAACATTTCCACCAAATTTACAATTTTCATCCAATAAATAAACAGAACGCCAGACCATTTCCACTTTCTTAATTAGTCCAAAGTTATTTAACCCATCTTTAGCTGACAGATGAGCATTACAGGCTGGTACATGACAAAATGCAAGGAAATGTACGTGTTTTGTGTCACTGCCTCATCGACATTTACTAATTGTGGCTTTAATTCTCTAAGTGCTTTTATTTTACACTTGCTCATGGTGTAGGCTCCTATTACTAAACCAAGCCAAGCAGGATTTAATGCGTGGCATAAAGTTATTTTCTTTAACACCTCAATCATCTTAATAGGGATATTTCTGCTTTATTCTTGAGTTTTAAATGAGCTCCAGCCTCTCCAGTGTGAACATACAGCACTAAAGCAGGAGGTAGAGTGTTCTGTATGCAATGAAGCACAAAGCAGAGGTGTGGAGGTCAGGGTGATGGATGAAGTTGCAGCGCATTCAACGTTTGTGCGGCAGCTTGCCCGCTGTTGTTTTCTCCTTCTAGATTTATAATCCAACAGCAATGATCCACACTTGTTAGCCTTGGTTTTAGTAGATTTACTCTTATAACAGCAGACAATTTCAATTTAAGTCACATAAGATTTCCAAAACTAATTATTAAAAACTTTCAAACATGCAATAACAAGTAGTACTAATTATTAAAATAACCTTTACGAATGTCCTGAAAGCTAATGGTTGGGAGCAGATTTTTTAAGGCCACCACTTAATTACCAGCAAATATTAAAATATACTGTAACCACTAGACCTAAACAAACAGATTTTAAAGCGCTAAACTGAATTTAAAAATAGAACATTGCAACACTGAAGATAGAAATTACAGCTAACATATAAATAGCTGTGGCACCAGCTAACAAACTTTAGCAATCTTCTAGGACTTAAAAAACCCCATCAACAAATGTTTGAATATAAATCTTTTGGGGATATTTTGTAAAGACTGGGAATAAATAACATTTTTAAAGTTTGCAATAAAAGTAAACAACAGATAACTGCAACACAGCAGATAGAAATTGCAGATAACCAATTAGTTTTTATACAAGCCTTACATTAGCATCATTTAAGCGCTGCTAGCTAACCATCAGCAAATGTTTTAATATAGTTTCAAATGGGCTTATATATTAGTTTAAAAAAAAAATAGAAAAATGTCCAACAAACAGTCTGAAACTAGATACAGAACTGGAAAAACGGATTCATGTTTCTCTAAAAGCCAGAATGTGCTATTAGCTATTAGCTTTTGTCACTAGCTTCTAAAATTTGAAATCCTTTACGACAGCCAACCATCAGCAAATCTTTTAATATAACTTTAGAGGTATGAATTTTGAAGGTAATGGGCCTGCATTAATGTATGGATAGGTTAATTATGAGGGCAATATTAGACAAAAATGGCCAGTTAGCACAGCTAGCATAAACAAGCTACATTCATCGCTATCAAAAGTTTGCAATTTAGAGCCGCTAACAAATAATTAGAAAACTTTTTAAGATAAATATGTTTTTTAGGGAACAACCAAGTTTGATTAAAAGTTTTTAAAGAACTACATGTTGCTAGCTGAATGTCTATCAGTCTTAAATTTTCTGTTTGAATTTTGGTTTTACCTTTTTGTTCAAAGTAAAGATTTACAGATATTGTTCCGGGTTTAAGTTGTTTTGTAACCCGCTTTCCCTCCACACCTGGTTCCAGTTTATTAATAATCACACTCCTATTGGATCCTTTGTCGTCTCTACTTCAGTATTTGAGATCTCTGATTTGTATTTCTTGTGAGAGCCATGTCTCTTTCCACGACCGCATCTCGCTTCATGTTCGCTTATATCAAAACTTTAGCTTTTTCAAAGTTGTCAATTTATATTCATGCTATTTGCCATGACACAATTAATTACTCAAATGTTCTCTTTACAAAATTCTGTCAAAATGGTGTAGTGGAAGATTTATTTAAAGATTTGTTGTTTTCTGTTTTTAGTAATTATTTATAAGAGCAGCAGAGGAATATTCCAGAATGTTGCAGAGTCATGAATATTTTTGTTTAATGTCATGGACATTTAGCCTACACTGATGTAGTTGAATGACGCAGCTGTTATCATTATTTTATTATTTTAATAAATAATGTTAAAACTCCAACGGCGTTATCAATCTGTATGGAATCCAGACATAACAATGGTCAAAAGTTGCAAATGTAATTTCAGATGGTTTATCGCCTATAAGACCAACAAACAAAAAAAAGCAGAACGTAGAAAACAGCATGATTTATTTTTCGTTTAAAATCTTAGAAAACAACATCTGCATATTGGACTGTTGCCATTTGCAGATTAGATTCTTCCCAACAGCTGACCCATTTACCCTCACATTCCTGATTTGGCTTTTTTCTGAACTGCATGAGTCCAGGTCAGGTACTTTCTGTACTTTACGTTAGCAGTTCGAATGAGCGCTTCAGCTGTAGCCCTAAGCACAATGGGAAAGACTGAGCTTCAGCAGTCCCTCTGTATGCATCTGGTAGAGGAGTTTGAACTCGGCCGGCAGCTGGTGCGACTCCTGCCACTTGGTGGTGAACTTGGTGCCCTTCTTGTCGTAGTAGTGGTACGGCAGTTCTTTTCCAGTGTTGGGATCCCAGCCGAAGGGCCAGAATCCATACAGATGAATCTGATCGCACATGGAGGACGCCAGCGTGTACATCAGGATCCCAGTGCTCAGACGCTTCGGAGACAACTGCTTGGTTTTCCAGTAACTACAGAGAGAGGAAAATCCTAAATAATTATTTTGAAAAATATAACAAATAATATTTTATTCATACGTTTAAGCCAAAAATCAATCATACCCCTCGGAGATTGAGATTTAAATGATTTTATTTTTAAGCAAAGATTTTGTTTCTAGTTTTTATACCATTTGATTTACATCTGGCAAGTAAAAGATATTCAAAAATCTCAGCTGATTTTTTTGACGATTTATATTCAATAACGAGCTCTAAGTCTTTAAGCCTGGAGGCCCTCCTTACCATCACCCTAATTTTAAGCTTCCTCTGTCTGGGACACTCCAAATATTAATCCCGGATGGTATATGCTAATTAAAAGATGGAGAGGAGAATGTTATGGAAACAAAAGTAGGTCCTGTTCATAAGCAGTGATGGCACCGTTAATTTGAAAAAGTAATCTGATTACTAACTACTGACTACTTACTTTACTGAATACTTTATTTACTAATTACACGTTACTTTATTAGTTCATTTCATTTCAAATAAGTTTATTTATATAGCGCCAGATCACAACAAATATCATCTCAAGACACAAACATTTCAATCAGTTAACCACATCCTCAGCATAAAAACAATAACCGGTTTTACCAATACTCACTTTATTGGAGGTGCATTCTAACGGTAAGGCCAGAAATATATTTGATTTTAAACTTTGCGTTAATGCCAGCAAAAAGCTGCGTCTCTGCCACGTACTTGCTTGCGCACTGCATGCACTACTGGAGAGTTCCACTAGGGGGAAGAGTACAGAACTCGGACCAGATTGAGAGCCTCATTTGAAGGGGAGAAACAAAATATTGGTGACTTTAGAGAAGATGATCAGTTTCTTTACTTTCCAGATTGCGACAGAAAAAGACGGCCGCAGTGTCGTAGATGGTACGTAAAACCAGATTTAAAAGAGACATATCAAGGAAAATCCACTTTTTTTATCCCTTAAATGCATGTAAATGTGTATTTTGGGTGTTTAGTAGTGCAGACAACTTACATTTATTCTAATCTGGTGCTGTGTTTATATCTTTACATTCTTTTTTGGTCATATTTTTCAGTCTGTTTAGTTTTCTCTGTTCGCTGTTACGTTTTCTTGTCTATTACGTCACAGCATTTGTTGTTGAACTGCCAAATAAGGTAATGGACTTCCGGGTACCAATTTTGTGAAGCCGCCATTTTTTCTCCCCCACAGAGATTTTGTAGTCCAAGGTCAGTCATGTCGAAATTACAAGAAAGCAAGTCAAAATGTTGAGTTATTGGGTGTATTAACCCACACAAATCCCTACATCGACCCCCAGCATCAGAGCCTCTGAGAAGTGCCTGGTTACATTTTATTTTTAGTGGAAATATACCGACATCCGTGTGGAAAGTTCTCCTCGTTTGCGCAAAGCACTTCGAGGACGAGTGCTTCAGCAACCTCGGTCTGTATCAGGAGGGATTCGCCAAAAAGACTTCGTCTGATTGAGGGGTCAGTTCCTTGTCTCCACGGAAACGACGGACAAAGCAAAGCGGTAAGCTTCAAATAACACTAAAATGACAGTAAACTTTATTTTAGACATGAATGTTGTGTGTTGATATGTCGTACGGGCAATTGTTTTGATAGTTGTAGCATTGTACATTCTGCTTCTGTTAGCGATGTGTGCTAGCTTTTAGCTGAGGATATAACTGTACTGCATAGTTTGAATAAAATGATTGGGCTTTTTTTGCCGGTTTTTGTTGTGGGGTACACATGATGTACAGGAATTTAGCGACGATCGCTCCGCAATAAAACGTTTATCTGCCGGTAGTAATCGAATCGCTGCAATCAGACTACAAAAATGTCCGAACGGGGTGGAGCGAAACGCTCTGTAACCTGGAGGGGGCGGGGCATGAAATGTTTCGCTTACATTTAAAGGGACCGCACGAAAATGAGTTGCTTTAAAGATGCTCCTCAGAACGGTATAAGGAGGGTCTGTGGGGCTAAAATAACATGGAATTCAGACCAAACCGCTGAGGTTCTACTTTACACAGACCACAAGTGAATGATTTATATGTGAAAAGGAAGGATTTAAAAGCATGATATATCTCCTTTAACGCTGTTGTTGCCTGTTTTCCTGCTGCCTTTGCCGCCACTGACCACGTTTACCAAATATATCTTATCACTTGAGAAAATTCGAACTAGTAATGCACAAAGGCTTGGACAAGTAACTTTAATTTGATTACTGGTATGGAAATAGTAACGCGTTAGATTAGTCGTCACTGAAAAATCTGTCTTTTGAGTAACTCGCTTCTATTTAACGCATTACCAGGATCACTGTTCATAATATTTCACTTAATTGCAGCATCCGCCATTTCCCATCCGTAGACTGACCGATAATGTGGTCAAGTCACCATCTCCCGATTCCAAATCACACTCGAGTCCTTAGTGGTCGAGTCCAAGTCAAGTCGCTTGGGGCAAGTCCGAGTCTAAGTCCCAGAAAGAATCTTCCAGTCCAAGTCAATGATTATCACCTGACACCAGGTTAAAAATAACTAGATGAGAATAATAGCAGCCACACATATTTTACTTTATAACAGAAAATAAATGTGCTCAACACCCTCACGTTTACTTTTAGTTAAAACCTTTAAAACCCATCACATTCAACCCCATAACTGCTTTGAAATGACCAAAATAACAAAAATATTCATAACAATGTTTAAAATGATATGCTTAAGATGAACAAATAGAGTTTCTCAAATATACTGGTACTCCTCCAGACGAAATGCTGAGAAACAATTTCGTTTTGGTGAATTGTTCAGCAACAAGAGACCCCAAAGTACTGAATTCAGAGAATGACCCGGCTAAAAACCTCTAGACGTGTCAATCTGTGGTAAATAAAAGCAAATATGCGCTGATGTGGAAGAGCAGGAAAAAAAAAAAAGAGAGCTCTTCTTTTCCTGATGTTTTCATGATGCTGCTTTGAAAGCTTCACAGAGGGGAAGACTCTCCGAACCGTCCGGGACAAAAGCATCTCCTGGAGTCCTGGGAGCTGCCTGAAAGCGGTCATTCTTCAACTGCAGGTAGATTTAATGGGATTGCTCAAGATTAGGTTACTGGTTACAAGCAGCCTACTTATCCGAGACACCATTTAGCACCAGGCTTAAATCCCTTCCCACACACAGTTACAGTTTCCTTTCATTCCCTTCGTTAAATAGCCGTCTCCTCATAATCCGGCTTTGGAGGCTAAGTCTGTAAACATTAAGCTCTCGTACAGCTAAGCGCATTTTAGCTTCTGGAAATTACTTAAAACAGAGTCGAGACACTAAAAGGGACAGTGCTGATCGCTATGGGACAGAATGGTGGTAAAGTATGTACGCCCCCTGAACTGTTCAATCCGTTGTCTGAATATGAAAAGAGTTTTGGCTCTGTGTGTGGAAGAAGACCCTGAAAACACCGTCCCTATGGTGAAGCACAGCGGGAGCAGCGTCATGCTCTGGGGATGCTTTCCTAGGGCTGGACGATATGGGAAAAAAAGACCATGTTTATAAAGGCAATACTCATATTGATCGATCTTGACAATCATCAAAAAATGTAGAAAACATATTTTAAGTGCCTCTGTGGTCGTTTTGTTTTTCTTTAATGAACTACTTTGATCTAAAAATTTAATTAAGGCATTTTTCAAACTGTTTTTATTTATCATAACTAAATTTGTAAGACAAACAAATCAAGAGACGTGAGTAACATCAGTAAATACAAAGAAAAATAATGTTATTAACCATTATATATATATATATAAATTATGCTAATAATTTAAATAAAATGCTTATCTTGATGCTTTTTAATCTTTTAAACATTTGATGAAACTTTATAATATTATTGGCTGAAGCTTTTGGTTTAGTTTGTCAATAAAGCAGATTCTAATTCAGTTCAGCTGCTAATGCTAAAGCTAACCAGCTACTCACCGATACCAGAGTGTAGAAGGAGCCCAGAACACTGGAGTCCAGTCCAGTCCAGTCACTAAGAGCTGAAGCCAGTAGGTCTATCTGCCCTCATTTGTGTTTTTTAACAGGTTTTTTGTTTCTGAGGATGTGGTGGAGAACCGGGGGAACATTTTAAAAGCTGCAGGTGATGTTAGCAGCGTAACCTGGGCAAGTTTCCCGTGTCTCTCCAGAGATTCGTATCGAGTCGAGGGAGGGGAGTTCTGCTTAGGCCAACTGACCGTTGAATTTTATTTGGTTTATTATTGCCACCTTTAGTGTTTTAGTGCTTTGAGGATCGGTTCAAAACGGGACGCAACATTTCCCTGAGCTACTGAAACATTTTTCTGGGACAACTTCCTTGTTGCTGTGACATCTGACCGAGTTGAAGTTAGTTTTATACAATGAATTCGCTTAGGGGCCATCAACAAATTCTGTTTCAGCACGAATAATTTCATCCTTTTTGTGGTTTGAAAGGTGAGAGAGAGATGAGTGATGGGCTGCGTGGGTCAGCGTTTATGATTCGTTTGGAGTAGATGGAGAGTGTTGTAAAAAAAATAACAGTCAACTACTGAAAATATTCGGTTATTATGACCCCAGGTGACAAACTAATGTCGACTAAATCCAGTTTGACTGGATGTCAGTCTGCAGATTACAACAGCTCAACGAGTCAAAGACCCAAAGGAGGTTCAACCAATTATTCACTCGGGGAGGGGGGGATGAATACAAAAGCACTCCGCACTTTTCAGGTTTGTTTTGTTATGGGATAAACCTAAATGCTGAAAACCTTGAATCCTTTTTCTTCCGCTTCACTGTGCTTATCTACTTTGTGTTGGTCTGTTACATAAAATCTCAATAAAATACACAAAATGCTTTTTAAAAAAAAAGGATGTCTCGATCTCAAGATTAGATGGGGCCGATATTTTCACATTTTTCAGTGACCCGAGATCGGCTGTATTAGCTGACGAGTCGCGCAGATTTTTACGAAAGTACCACCTAGTTACATTTGACGTGATTACGCAATAATTCAAACCTCCGTAGCGGTGCAAGAAAGGACTCTTAATTACCATAGAAGATTAAACACAATTATAATATGGATAAACTTCAACAAATTTGCTTCACCATACATTAAACTATATAATAAAGGCATAGAAACTCATATTCTGGCATTTATACGCAGCAATAACCCCTAAATAAACCAAGAAAAACTCCTCTTTAGTTCCTCCAGCGGGAGAGAGAAAAGGCAGATGCTGAGCTGCACCTGTGGTGCATTCAAATAGCGTTGGAAACGAGTTCAGGAGCATAGGATATTTGAGCTTACAGTGAGAACACTGATAATAATACTCCAACTTATAAACTTAGAACAATCTGGGCTTCCTACCATGTATCTACTTTTGTTCTTTTTCCAAGACAACGTTAGGTTGTTATTGCCTACCTGCTGACAGTTTCAAATGCGCACTGGAGTCTGCAGACAAAAATCTGGAGAAAAAAAACCCTCACAAATCTAACAGACACCGACATATCCACCAGGTTTCGCAGTGGGAGATCCACTATCCGCAATCATGAGCAGTTTTTTCATGGAGGACCTGGAAACCAAAGCCATCCACACGACACCTGAACACTTCAGACCTACAAAATGAAAACGAAATGATCACATCACAAAGTAAAAGCTGGACATACGCAAGAATTCACAGACCATTTGGGCTCCATAGACAAAACTGGAAACCTTAAATTCACGTCTCACTGACAATAAACTCACGCTGGGTTTTTCACAAATGCACACGCTCTGGTTCACAATTATAAACCTTAACTTTTAACGTTGGTTGTATTCATGAAATTTGTCTTATTAAAAAGTTAGAAGAGTTAATTGCTAAAAAGTAATTTTTAAAAATAAATTTTAAAAGTAAGGACAAATATCAGATCGGGACTCGGAATCAGATCGGATTTGAGGTTAAAAGATCGGGATCGGAGGTCTTAAAGTCGATCGGGACACGCCTTGTTCGGATGTTCTGGAGGCTGGAGCGCTACTTCGGACAAAGTTTGGAAATCGGGGAACATTTGTCCAGTTTAAGCGATCAGAAGTTGAAAAGACTTTCTGGAAAAAAAAACCACAAATCTGTCAGATTGACAGACGGCTTTCAGATTTTTCCGTCACAGTTCTAACAAAAAAAACAAGGCCAACCACGTAAAATAGTCGGTTATCACGACCCCTAAGACTTTAAAACTGATGCTCACTGACATTCTCCATCCAGTTTGACTGAAGGTCAGTCTGCATATTAAAGGAGACATATTATGAAAAAGTCCCTTTTCCTGGGATTTGGGGTGTTACTGTCTCTCTGGTACAAATACATGCATACAAATCTGGAGAAAAAAACCATCCATGCTTTTTTGAATGAGATAGGGTTTTCTTAATTGATCCTGCATTCAGTCTCTGATTGAGCTGTTCAAAATCTGTCCGGCTTTCTACGTCACAAGCCGGATTATTGGAATATCAACACCTCTTCAGAGCGCTGTCTCCACCCACCAGGTACAGCAGAAAACAAAAGTTACCATTCAGATGATGGAACAAAATGTTGAAGCTCCACGCAAAATGCTCCATTTTTGGTTGGTAAAACAGCTCAAAACACTTCATCAGGTCCCAGTCGAAGAGGACGTGGGTTGAATTTTATTTTGTACGGTAAGATGCTGTTGGGAAAGGGCGGGGAAATACGGAGGACCTTAAGGGCTACTCAAACTCCGGGCGAAAGACGATAGACGAGCCGCCGATCTGAGCTACTCCATCCCGGGGAAAGACTGAGGACATGCAGCCGCATTGGGGCTCAAAGAGCGCGGCCTCCATGGTGCTAGAGAGCCGGAGTCAGCAAGATCGAGCTAGAAGGCTTTAGAGTCGGCGTCTCAGGAAGATATCGGAGTGCCAGGTAAGCAGTTAAATATATTCCTCTAACTTTAAGTCATTTCTTCAATAACCATTCAGAATTATTTTGCTGAATTATCTGAGTATCGGGTTCTCAGGAGACTCCCCTCCTACGGGAGCAAATTCTGGTTCAAACATGTATTGTTAACCTGTTTTTTTGTATTTTTTTGGCATGACTGAATATTTTCTTTTAATACGGTTGAACTACTGCAGCAGCCATGTCTGTAACTTTCACACATAGTTGGTCACAGTCACTATGTGAGCGTTGGGCGTGGCCAAGTTGGCAGCAGCTCATGTAAAATGTAATGAGCAGCAGAAAACCGCACAATCTGCAAGGGGCTGAAAAAGAGAGAAATACAGGTTGGCAACAATTGTTTCCTACAAGCAATTTCAAGCAAACAACTTCAGAAACATGCTTAGCTATTTTAAATAGTGGGAAAATAGTTACAATATGTCTCCTTTAATAAATGAAAGTGACAAAGACCCAAAGGCCTGCAGAGCTACTCCACCTTGTGTTGGTCTGTCACATAAAAACCCAACAAAATAACCAAAAAAGTTTCAAATAGCATCAACATTTTTCGAGAAGATTGAAAACTTTTTCTGCCTAAGTGAGGCTTACTTGTTGATATACTGCATGATGTTTCCAGGCCACGCCAACTGGACCTTCAGCTGGCCTCGGTGTTCCACAAAGAAGTCCACCAGCGTTCTCGTCACCGTGGCTGATGTGTGGAAGAAAAACGCCGGAATCCAAAGGATGGCCCGGTCCAGCTTCTTCAGGCTCAGGAAAAAGTTGTTCCTGTCCTGCACAGTCAGCAGATTGTTGTAGTACTTCTCCAGGATGCTGGGGTTAAAGGTCGTCATGTTGGTCCGACGGCCCACGTCCTTCTTAAAAATCTCCGTCGGCGCAAAGTTGCACCGGAAGACGAAGTCGTATTTTTCTATCTGGGCCCCGCAGCGCGAGCCGGTGAGGATGCCGCTGTTCCCCACCACGGCGCAGACGTTGTAGTGCTTGTTGAGGATGGGCGACGCCTCCGGGAGGAGAGACCGGAAGTTCTCGCCGATGGAGTACACGTACTTGTGGCTGGAGTAGTCGAAGTGCATCAGCTGGCCGACTCTGACCGCGTCTCGGGTCAGCGTGAAGTTACGGGGGACGTCGATGTACTGAGAAATCTCCGTCCTGCAACACATCACAGAGGCTTTACAGGGTTCATTCCTCTCACCTGCTGCAGATGAGTCAGTACAAACACAAAATATCTCCTTGGTACCTTCACCAAGTATAATTCAATTAGCCCTTTCGTCGACGGATAATGGTGCTGCATTTAAACGTAGATAGAGAAGTATAAACCAGCCCCACGCAAGCGTGAAGCGTGTTGATGTTTGCAGTAGCAAGTTCTGTCAAACCGGACGGCAGCGACATAATTGAGATCGTGTGTTAGTGTAGTTGGACTCAAAGCCTGCTAAACAACCCTCTGCAGAAAACAAAGCACTTCTGAGAAGCTTTCAAACTCTGAGTGGAATTGTAGTAGCTACGAATAACAAAAAAAATAGTTAAATGAAGGAACTTTGTGGCAGATAATGCCTCATTTAGAAGCAGAACTTTGTGCGCCCTCACAACTCTCATTCAGCATTAAAGGGATATTCCACTCCTAAGTAAAATGGGTTGCCATATTCACCAGAGTTAGGCAAGCAGGAAAAAAGCATTTTTGACGGGCGCAGTCATTCGCCTGATCTGGAAGCAGTCTGTTAGCTTTAGCTTAGCATGAACTGACAGCATGCTAGTAGTTCCCATTCACTTACATTGCTTTTATACTTACCACAAAATGTTTTCAGAAGCATTTTAGCTCTTTTGCATGCAGATTTATTGAAAATGTAAAAAAATATATGTATCGTCTTAGGATCTTATTTAAAGGTAGTTGCTTTGAATCGAGACAAATATGGAGTGGATTAAAAGCTTGAAGCAGAGTTTCAAGGAGCTGCGAGAGCTTGGGGTTACCATAACTCTTTAGGGGTTTTTCTATAAAATATTCAGTTTCAGTTTTGATATCACTAGCTCAAAATGTTGTAGCTTTAACATGGTTATAGATAATTGGTATACTGTAAATGAGAAAAATCTTCAGCGTGATCCGTTTGTTTGCATATTATGACATCAGGCATTGGCCATATTGGTTTTGAATACTTTTACAGATGTTTATCTTTTTTAAATAGTTTATTTATTTTGAATATTATTATTTCAATTTTTCTATATAGGTATATATACTTTTTGCAGATGTATTTTTATTATTTATTGGCATTTTTTCCAAGAACAGGTGGACATATCTGTTCATTTCCTTTGTTATGAGGCTCCATTAGTCTATCCACTAAATAAAACGACAGAAAGGAAATTATTGGGCTCAGAATTTTAGAGATCCATCCCCCAAATAACCAACAGGCTCATCAAATTGTCTGATCCACTATTGATGATCTTCATCAAACTCTTCCTCACACCTCCCCATCATCGTCATTTGCAGTGGGAAAGTTAACTTTACTGCTGGTTACCAGTTTATTAGCTGTCTGTTTTCCAACGCGTTGCTGCAATTTCCATGGATACATACATACATACATACATTCCTGCTTCTTCTGTCACGATTAGCGTTATGACCACCCAGCAGCAGCTGCATGCTGTTTCTCTCACTTGCGGAGCTGCATTAAAAGAAGATTTACCCCAAAGGTTTCCATGGCAACACGCCCAAAAATGTGGATTAAATTAAAGTTACGGATGTCCGCCATCTCCTGATGTAAAGTAGTAATTAAATTAGCGCTCATATCTGCTGCTGTGGCTCGTTAAAGGCAGCATTATTGCCTGTCGCAAAACTGCGGCCATGACGCTTAAACAGTTAAGTATGGAATGACTGACTGCCAACTCCTTTAATCCTCCAGCAGACCTAATGATTTGCAGGTGTGTGAGAGCCTCTCACCAGCTTAAGTCTTGATAATTTCCGTCTCTTTAGAACGAGTTGTTTGGCTCAGACACTTTTATGCAAATTAGTGGTTTACTACCCACTGGAGGGGGACCGAATTAGTGGGCGGGCTTTGCCAGAAAACGGTCGGGATAGGGGTGGCGTTTGACAGGTGAGGGCCAGTTGTAAGCAAACTCTGCTAATCGTGACGTCACAATGAGGCACATTTTCACAACTCATAGAAGCAAAAGATTTCTGACGACAAAAATTAGCACACACAAGAAACAACAGATGTATGGTGTTTATTGAGGTTCGGACTGTTTTTGAGGTAGCAAAGACCCAAGGGGCAACACAAAAGAATGAAGAAAGTGACATTTGTATAATATGTACCCTTTAATCCACAAAAGAAATGCATAATTTTGCAAATATGTTCATATTATGCAGCTCAGTTGCACATTTCTTGAACTGTAGTATGCTATTTTTAATAACACACAGGATTTTTGTGTTTTATTTTTGCTTTTATGGTATTGTATAGGCCTGGGTATCGATTCAGTCTGATTCAACCGATTCAATCTGATTCAGTTCGATACACATATGGGTCAGTGCTAATAAAACATTTTTTTGAGCTACTATGTTGATTATATGCCTGTAATTCTGTGATTTAACACTTGATGAGTAACAGTTTACCAGGAAAAAACGGTATTGACCCTTTCAGAACTGAGCCTCAAAACAGCCGTCTGAATTTTTTATTCCTATTTTAGCTGTAAGATAAGGGCAAACTATGTTAAACAATTAAACTGATTGTTTAACTTGTGAATCGATTCGATTCTTAGGATTTTTATAATAATACATTCAGAATCGAATTATTCAACACAGCCCTAGTATGGCATATTAATCTTTAATTCAGTTTTTTCCCCGTTACTGCTACACTAATAGACAGTTTTATTGATCTTATCAAAATCATTTAGGTTTATCTGTAAACACAAAAACAGTATTAAGTCTCTCTAAAGAAGCTTCAATAGAAATAAAAAAACATAATTAACACGTACTTTATATATTTCAATTCAGTTCAATTCAGTTTATTTATATAGCGCCATTTCACAACAGATGTCATCTCAAGGCACTTTACAAGAAGAGTTATTACAATAAAATGTTTAATGTAGAAATTACAGAACCACAGAAGATTGCGTCGTGTAATTCTCAGCAATCCCTCACACTGAGCAAGCATGAAGCGACAGTGGGAAGGAAAAACTCCCTTTTAACAGGAAGAAACCTCCAGCAGAACCAGGCTCAGCACAAGCGGTTATCTGCCGAGATCATCTGTGGCTTGGAGAATACATAATAGAAACACAGAAAGAGCAACAGAACTGATGCAGAAGTTTGTTGCAGGACGTGGAGAATTTTCCGTCACTGCAATGCCATCTAATATACATATATATAGTACAGACCAAAAGTTTGGACACACCTTCTCAATGAGTTTCTTTTCTTTTCATGACCATCAACATTATAGGTCCACACTGAAAGCATCAAAACTATGAATTAACACATATGGAATTATATAATTAACAAATAAAAGTGTAAAACAACTTAAAATACACCTTATATTCTAGTTTCTTGAAAGTAGCCACCTTTTGCTTTGATTACTGCTTTGCACATACTCTGCATTCTCTTGATGAGCTTCAATAGGTTGACACCTGAAATGGTTTTCACTTCACAGGTGTGTCCTGTCAGGTCAGATAAGTGGGATTTCTAGCATTATAAATGGGATAGGGACCGTCAGTTTTGTTGTGCAGAAGTCAGGTGGATAAACAGCTGATAGTCCTACTGAATAGACTGTTAGAATTTGTATTATGGCAAGAAAAAAGCAGCTAAGTAAAGAAAAACGAGTGGCCATCATTACTTTAAGAAATGAAGGTCAGTCAGTCTGAAAAATTGGGAAAACATTGAAAGTGTCCCCAAGTGCAGTCACAAAAAACCATAAAGCGCTACAAAGAAACTGGCTCACATGAGGAGCGCCCCAAGAAAGGAAGACCAAGACACCCACAGATGGTAGAAAAACTGCTAGGAAACCACTGCTAAGGACAGGGAACAAGCAGAAGAGACTTGTTTGGGCTAAAGGACACGAGGAATGGACATTAGACCAGTGGAAATCTGTGCTTTGGTTTGATGAGTCAAAATTTGAGATATTTGGTTCCAACCACCGTGTCTTTGTGCGACGCAGAAAAGGTGAACGGATGGACTCTACATGCCTGGTTCCCACTGTGAAGCACGGAGGAGGAGGTGTGATGGTGTAGGGGTGCTTTGCTGGTGACACTGTTGGGGATTTAGTCAAAATAGTCTTCACACTTTTTTGTTAAGTATATAATTCCACATGTGTTAATTCATAGTTTTGATGCCTTCAGTGTGAATCTACAATTTTCAAAGTCATGAAAATAAAGAAAACTCTTTGAATGAGTAGATGTGTCCTAAGTTTTGGTCTGTACTGTATAAAGATAATAATAAACTCAGTCTTATTTAATACAAAACAATCATACTATGAAGTTAATTTATTTAATTAACTTTTCATAGGAATAAATAAAAATCAGGTCACATAAAGGCAATAACAAGGTCAGCTTTCTATCACCTGAAGAACATTAATAGGATTAAAGGACTGATGTCAGAAAAGGAATTTGACAAACTCATTCATGCGTTTATCTTTAGTCGGATTGAATACTGTAACAATATCTTCACAGGTCTACCTAAAAAGTCAGACAGCTGCAGCTGATCCAGAACGCTGCTGGCGTTCTCACTATAACCAGGAAGTAGAGCACATCACCCCAGTTCTAAAGTCCTTCCACTGGATCCCTGTAGCTCAGAGAATAGAGTTTAAAATACTCCTACTAGTTTATAAACTAAACGCTCCAAAAGTATGTTGAAGACCTGTTGCCCTGTATCAATCTTCCAGACCACTCAGGTCTTCTGGTTCTAATCTGCCCTTCGTCCCCAGAATCAGAAGCCAAAATGGAGAAGCAGCTTTCAGTTTCTATCATCCTTTAACCTGGAACAAACTTTCAGAAAACTGCAAAGCTGCTGAAACACCTAGTGGGTTTAAATTAAGACTGAACCCTCATCTTTTTACTGCTGCCTTTGATCAACAGTCACTGAAACATCATTAGTTTTAATCTTGCAACTTTCCACCGTCTTCCTTTATTTTGCCACTGCAATGTTTCATTTGTCATCAGGTAAAGCACTTAGAAATGCCTCTATATAAATGTGTTTAAAGAAATGTTTCAAAAGATATTTAATAAAATACTTCCAGAGCCATTTCTAAAAACAGACTGTTTTGCCATCCTTAAGTGAACTTTGGGTTATTTACACTTTCAGGTGCCGCCTGCGCCACAAAGAACAGTTTCACGAGCCGGCTCTGGCTCACTGCTAGGTGCTAAAAGCCTGTTAGGCTCCGCGCGAGAGCGGCGCAGTGTTTGCGTTGGTGTTGCCGTACCTCAGCTGTGTGAAAGCAGTGCTGTTGTACCTCCATTTAGAGGAGTTCTGCAGGTCCTCGCTCAGAGAGTTGGTCAGAGGAGTGAAGTCCGGATCCAGGTACTTCAAGGCCAGCTGGGAGCTGCGCAAGAACAGGAGGCAGATTAACTCGCTTTTCCTGCATCATTCAACGCCACTTTCAAACCTTTTCAGAAGCATTTTAGCCCTTACGCATGCAGATTTATTGAAAATGTAAGAAGTTTTTGTCATATTTGGATGTTATTTAAAGATAATTACTTTGAATTGAGACTAAAATACCAATAATAGTTTAATTTAGCATATAATTTATCCCTAAAAAAGTTTTCAACAACTAAACCGAAAGGCGACTTCAACCAATCCTCAACTAATTAAATCAAATGTGTCAAATTACGACAGAATTAGATTAAAAAATATACCAGATTGTCTTAATGTTAACGGTTCTAAAATGCTTCGAAAGAATTGTAACGACTGTTCCTTTAGAAAACCAGATGCATTAAAATTACTTTCATTTACACCGTCAGCTCAGTGTAAATGCAGACTTTCATTCTCATTAATGTATGTGAAAGATTCTGTTTTATTCAAAGTGCAAATAACTTCAAAGTTGTGCTAAAAACTTAGTAGCCTAATAAAGCCAAAATGTTGCAGCAACATTGCGCATCTTAACAAGTTGTTCACAGTGAGTCCAAATGTTCTTTTTATTTCACTTTTTTATGTTTTAATGTTCTAAATATACTTCCAACATCTTAAAGAATCTTAAATTCACTTGTTAAGATGAACAATTGTTGTAGTAAAAGACGGTCATTTTGAATTCTCCTTTAATCGAATGTCTGCATGAGAAAATATACAACATTAGGACTTTGTTAAATATCTTTTGTTTTGTAACCTTTGAAATAAAATATTTTTGGTTTTCATCAAGTAAACTTTGAAACTATACAACTGACATGTAAAAGTCACATTTGGAGCCTTGAAAAAAAAAATTAAATATAATAAAATCAGCGTTCTTGGCATCTATATTTCAAAGTGTTTCTTGCCTTGAGGGACAAATAAAAAAGGAAAAACTACATTAATAGCACGTAAACAACTACGTTGGCAGCTTTAAAATGTTTAATTCACTATTTTAGCAGTTTCCCGCTTTTTTCTCCGCCATTTTTCGGCTCAGTCTTTGGGCTAAACATACTAGCATCCTTGTCTGAACTGGAAAGCGTGATAAACTGGCTGTCTAAAATATTATAAAAATCAAATCTAATTATAGGATTTACCCCAAATTAAGTTCTGATTATTCCAATTCAAATCTGTTTGAAACAACTATCCTAGCTATGGAAACAAACACACAAAAAAAAATGTTTTAAAGTGCGTCTTGACTTGGATGGTGAGTGACAAAACATTATAGTGTTACCATGTTAAAAACTATGCTTGTAGCTTTAAAATGTGTTATTTGCCTTCCAAGTAGTTTCCCGTCTTTTCCTCCTTGATTGTTGTTTTTTTTTTAGCCCAATTAGTCTCTTTGTCTCATGGGGTTCCTCAAGGCTCAATCCTCGGGCCTCTTCCTTTTTTCTTTGCACTCGTTCCCTTTGGATTCTATTTTAAGAAAACATGGCATTCCCTTCCACCGCTACGCGGACCATTGCCAGATTTCTGTCCGTACTCCATCCAACCACTTTTAAACAGCCTGCAAGGCGTCAAGGATTGAACAGAGATGATCATGTTCAGGCCAAATAGTTCCTCACAAAACCCATGCTTTAATTTACGTCGTCTCAGTTCTTTCATTAAACAGCGTCACAAATCTGGACTCAGATTTTAAATTTAATAATCAGATCAGTTTCCATGCTGCAAAATAAGCTTCTTCCAGTTAAGCCACTTATGTCGAGGAAAGATTTGGAAAAGATAATATCAATTAATATGTATTATAATTTTAGTGTCAGCCAAGCGTGGTTCTTCCATCTTTGGCTCATTAAAAAATCTGCCGCCGGTCTTTTAACTGGTGCACACAGACATTAGAACATCTCAGCTCCCCTGTCCTCCCTTCATTGGCTCCCTGTATAGCAAATAATATTTATTTTTAATTCTTATGTTGTCTTATAAGTAGTCTAAATAGTCTAAAGGGTTTAAAGGGCCAGTCTAACAGCTGCTTTTGGTTTTTCCTAACACTAAGTGAGAACTTTGTTCGAGCTTTTTCTACCGTCGCTTCCAAATCTGAAGCATTTTAATATCAGAGACGTTTAAAACTTTTTAAAAATAATAGTTTGACAGTTGTGACTAGATATGGTGCTTTTATTTTTACCTGCTGTATTAAATGTGAGTGCTTTTTAAATTTATTTCATGGCGTTTTACTTTTTATTTCTTCTGTTTTTATTTTTGTACATCACTTTGGGAAAACTCTTATTTTCACTGTACTTTACAAAAAAATTGGATTTGTGATTTGCTATTAACAGCTACGATGAAGCAAAACAAAATGAGGAAAAAGCTGTCCAACAACTCCAGGAAGTGCCTAAAATTTTTCTTTTTATAATAAATATATATTTTTTTAATACCATCAAAGGTATAGCTGCTGATTTAAAAGTTGAATAATTTGGGATTCTTGCCTTTAGTACCTTAAGTAACCGTGTCAAACATATCGGCAAAACAGTGGTGAATCAGAAACAGCATGAAATACTAAAAATGAGATATTTAAACCTAAAATTAAATTTAGCCAAAAACTAGATTTAACATTAAGTTTATATTTATTGTTACAAGTGTAGAAGTATTTTTAATTTATTTTACTGACCTATTTTTTTTAATGAAAAGTATATTTTTAATCTCTGTCTATTGATGCTGTTCCAAAATCAACATGATGAGATTAAAAGTTGCCAAGGTGAAGTCTCAACTTTGCTTTGTCTCAGCTGCGAAACAAAGTTGTCGCAGTCGGCTGCAGGTTTTTCAGCCAAACGCAGCTGAAGCAAAAAAGCTGCTGGTTCTAGAAAAAAAAAAAGAGTTAGGAGAGACAGAAAGACAGACGGACGGACGGAGGGATGGAGAAATTCTGTGTTTTTAAAGAAAACGTCACTCTGTATTCACCTCAGGTCCGGTTTACGAGGTGGCCTCTCGCTGCAGCAGAGATGTAAGAAGAAACAATACAAAAAAACATCTTACTTTTCATCTTCATCGTTAAGCTGACACAGTGGCAGATGACGGAAATATAAGAGAAAGCAGCTGTTTGTGGGATTTAGCAAAGCTCCAGTAGTACAGACACTACGAAGCTTATTTATCAGCACCGGCTCAGTTCTTGAACAAAACCATTTCTTCTGACTGGAAGGAAAATCTAAAGAAATCAGGTAAGAATCAAGATGTTTGCACAGTGATGGAATTTAGATATTTTTGCTGTTTCGTCTCCTATAAAACTTCAGTAATCGTGCTGCTAAGCTGAGAACTTTTATCTGGAGGTCCTCTGAGTATTCAATTCAGAGCCACAAATTTCTACCTATATTGTTTTATTTTATCTTCAAAACCCATCTGTAGATAAAAATTAATTTCTAGAATGGTCTAAGGTCCCCAATCGCACCATTATAGGTTAGATCTCGACCTACAATAATGGATGGATGGATGAATGGATGGATTTGAAGTTGGATCGATGGATGGACGGATGGATGGTTGGTTAGATGGATGGATTGATGGATGAAAGGTTGGATGGATGGAACGATGGATGAAAGGTCGGATGGATGGATGGACGGATGGATGGATGGATGAATGGATGGCTGGATGGATAAATGGATGAATGGATGGATGGAAGGATGGATAAATGGATGGATGGATGGATGGATGGAAGGATGGATGAAAGGTTGAATGGATGGATGGATGGATGGATGGATGGATGGATGAATGGATGGAGGGATGGATGGATGGACCGATGGATGGATGGATGGATGGATGGATGGATGGATGGATGGACCGATGGATGGATGGATGGATGGATGGACGGATGGATGGATGAATGGATGGCTGGATGGATAAATGGATGAATGGATGGATGGATGGATGGATAAATGGATGGATGGAAGGATGGATGAAAGGTTGAATGGATGGATGGATGGATGGATGGATGGATGGATGGATGGATGGATGGATGGACGGACGAATGGATGAATGGATGAATGGATGGATGGATGATTGGATGGACAGATGGATAGTTGATGATGGATAGTTGGATGGATGGATGGTTGGTTAGATGGCTGGTTAGATGGATGGATGGATAGTTGGATCGATGGATGGATAGTTGGATGGATGGATGGATAGTTGGATGGATGGTTGGTTAGATGGATGGAACGATGGATGAAAGGTTGGATGGATGGATGGATGGATGGACGGATGGATGGATGGATGAATGGATGGCTGGATGGATAAATGGATGAATGGATGGATGGAAGGATGGATAATGGATGGATGGATGGATGGATGGAATGGATGGATGAAAGGTTGAATGGATGGATGGATGGATGGATGATGGATGGATGGATGGATGGATGAATGATGGAGGATGGATGGATGGATGGACCGATGGATGGAAGATGGATGGATGGATGGATGGATGGATGGATGAAGGGGATGGATGGATGATAAATGGATGGATGGATGGATGGATAAATGATGGATGAAGGATGGATGAAAGGTTGAATGGATGGATGGATGATGGATGGATGATGGATGGATGATAGATGGATATGGATGGATTGGATGGATAAATGGATGGATGGATGGATGATGGATGGATGGACGGACGACGGATGGATGAATGGATGGATGGATGATTGGATGGACAGATGGATAGTTGGATGGATGGATAGTTGGATGGATGGATGGTTGGTTAGATGGATGGTTAGATGGATGGATGGATGGATGGATGGATGGACGGACGGACGGATGGATGAATGGATGGATGGATGATTGGATGGACAGATGGATAGTTGGATGGATGGATAGTTGGATGGATGGATGGTTGGTTAGATGGCTGGTTAGATGGATGGATGGATAAATGGATGGATGGATGGACAGATGGATAGTTGGATGGACAGATGGATAGTTGGATCGATGGATGGATAGTTGGATCGATGGATGGATAGTTGGATGGATGGATGGTTGGATGGATGGTTAGATGGATGGACGGATGGATGGATGGTTGGATGGTTCTAACCTTGGCCAGTGATGACAGTGGGGAAATGGTTACAGGCATGAAGGAAGCCATGTTGTAAATCAGAGCGCCTCGCTGCGCCTCCAGAACCATCAGAAAGGTGGAGTCTTTGCATCCACATCTGAATCAACATCTCAGGGGGAGAAAGAGTTTTACACGACTGTCTTTACGCTCTGATTGATGACTGATAAGATGCAAAATGGGTAAAATTTAAAACATATCTTCTGAAGTAAAGATAGAAAACATGTTTTTGTTTATTTCGTCTATCCACACAGATTAGGTGGAAAAGTTTTTAACTTTAGTTACAGCAGGATGTGCTTTTGTTAGTAACATTATGTTGACACTAGATGTCCTCCACAGATGTTTCAGTTGGATAAACAGAATAATCCCCCTTCTGATTATTATAGCAGTGCAGGACGTGATTCAACACAGAAAGCTGCTGCAGTGAATTTAATGTAACGGTGCACAACGGATCATGTAAAAGGCAACAACAGCTGCTGACCTGAACAACCAGATCATCCAGAAATCATCTGGATGATCCCAAAAACATTTCTGGAAGGTGTAGCATCGAGTGTAAAACTAACTCAGCATTTCAGGAACATCACAACTACAGTCAAACATGGTGGTGGTAGTGTCATGGTCTGGGACTGATTAGCTTTTTCAGGACCCGGAAAACTTACTAGGGTTTGACCAGGTCAGATCGTTTTAGTCACATGTGGGTTTTGCAGGAAAACAATGATCCGAACAATAGCAAAACCATATTTGAATGACTGAAGGATCAAGAAAAATTAAGAGGCCTAGTCAAAGTGTGGAGTTAAATGCTGTGTCTGACATTAAATGGTTGTTCAAGCTGGAAAAGCCTAGAATTTGATCTGAATTAAAACAATTCAGCAAAGCAGAGCAGGTCAAAGCTCCTCAAAGACGCGTTACCAGTTCTTACAAAAAGCAAATGCTACCAATGCTGACAAAAACAGACTTTAAAATGAAAAAATACATTTTAAATTTTGGAAATAAATAAATGAAACAATTTAATTAAAAACACTGAATGCATAAATTAACTAATAAATCATTGTGAATTAGAAAGAAATAGTAAATTAGTAAAATAACTATAAAAATATTTTTTAAATAAAACAAAAGAAAAAATAAAATAATACAATGTTAAATACATGAATAATGGATAAATAACAAATAAATAAAAAATTATTAGAGAAAAAACTAAATGAAAAAAATGATTCAGAAATAAAAGGGAAAATTATAAGTTAGAAAAAAAGTAAAATAAATAAATATTTTTTTAATAAAACAAATTAAAAAAAGTTTAAAATAAATAAAACACTACAAATAAAAATATTAATGAAGAAAATTAAATAAGAATAAATAAATAATGGATAAATAACATAAAAATTAAAAATAAGAGAAAATAAAGAAAGTATGAAAAAGAAGAAAAATAAAGTAGAAAAAAAGGGAAAACAACCAGATTTTTAAACAACACTAGTTTTAACTGCACAGTAGCGCCACCTGCCATTTGATACACTAATTGCAGTGTAGCCAATCTGAACTGAACGTACAAACAGCGTCTCCACTACACTGATGACCCACTTCCCTCCTATGAGCCACGCTGGAGGATAATACCGACTTCAGCTTCAGGGTAATTAACCATTACATCAGCTTGGTTAGATTGCTCAACATTGTGAAACACAGCACTGCGCAAAAAATCATATTCTCACCAGTGGCATCAGTAAAAGATTCAGAAGCTGCAGAGGAATGTCAATGACGCCAAAGCACTGATGTACAGTTCTGAAACATCCTTCAGGTCTTTACTTCCAAGCAGTCCGGCCTTCCCGTTATCCCTCAGATCAGTTTGGGTCAAAAGTTGTTTCAGGCTTCTTTAGCTGATGTTTCACTCCTTCTCACTCTATCTATATTTACAGTACAACAGACCCACAACCGTCAGTGAATAGTTGAGACACCCTCTGGAAAACACTTGTGCCTGCCTATTTTAATTGTGTAAAAACCAAATTTACCGTGGGGCCACCAATGGAGATGAGAGAGGTCTCTAATTATTTTATCATAGCTACACTTCAACTGTGAGAGACAGAATGTAAAAAAAAATATACAGTACAGACCAAAAGTTTGGACATATCTTCTCATTCACTGCTTTGTTTTCATGACTACGTTTTAGATTCTCAATTAAGGGCATCAATACTATGAATGAACACATAATGAACACATTCCTGTAGGTAATTAAACAAAAAGGGTGAAATAACTGAATACTTGTGTTATATTTTAGATTCCTCAAAGTAGCCACCGTTTGCTCTGACTACTGCTTTGCATTCTCTTGAGCTTCCAGAGGTAGTCACCAGAAATGGTTTTCCAACAGTCTTGAAGGAGTTCCCAGAAGGGATGCACCGATCCGACTTTTTTATTCCCGTACCGATACCGATACCGATGGCTGGATTTTGTGTATCTGTCGATACCCGATACCGATCTGCCTGGGCCCTCGTTGTGTACCTTGCCACATATTGTTGCATTAATAAACTGTATAACTTCTGGTGCCTTTCTTGAAGAGACTAAAGGCACCAGACTTTACAAACTAAACCTAACTGAGACAAAATAACAGATGTCAAATATAAAATTACCACAAAAATAACATTTCAAGTGAAAAGTTTATATTTTGTGGTGAATTTGTTGCAGATTTTCCCCATTTTGAGTATCGGTTCACTACGCCGTGTCGGGGCCGATACCCGATACCAGTATCAGTATCGGTGCATCCCTAGTTCCCAGAGATGCTTAGTGCTTTTTGGCCCTTTTTGCCTTCACTCTGCGGTTCAGCTCACCCCAAATCATCTCCATTGGGTTCAGGTCCGGTGACTTTGGAGGCCAGGTTATTTCACACTTTTTTTTGTAAAAGTACGACATAATTCCATATGTGTTCACTCACAGTTTTGATGCCTTCAGGGAGAATCTACAATGTAAATAGTCATGAAAATAAAGAAAAACGCACTGAATGAGAAGGTGTGCAAAACGTTTGGTCTGTGCTGTATGTGGTACAGAAGATAAGCATTTGGATAGAATAAAAGGAGTTAATTTCAACCCTTTGTAATGTAAACTTGGTTGGCAATGACAGAAGTCAAATCTTTCCTGAAGTCTTCACCAGGTTTTCACACACTCTTGCTGGTATTTTGGCCCATTCCTCCGTTCAGATCTCCTCTGGAACTGTGAGAAACGCACACTTTGAACTCCCTCCACAGATTCTCTATTGAGGTCTGGAGGCCCCTCCAGAACCTTGAAATTACACTTATGTAGCCAATCCTTCATTACCAGGACGGTGCGTTTGGGATCATTGTCATGCTGGAAGATCCAGCCCCATTTTACCTTCAGTGCTCTCACTGATGGAAGGAGGTTTTTGCCCAGAATCTCGCTACACATTGCCTCATTCATCATTTCCTTACTAAGGATCTGCTGTCCTGTTTTTCACAGTGGGTATGGTGTTCTCGGGATGCAACTCAGCATTCTTCCCCCTCTAAACACGGCGAGTGGCGTTTATACCAAAGAGTTTCGGTCTCATCTGACCAGATGACATTCTCCCAATCCTCCTCTGGATCTTCCAGATGGTCTCTGGCAAACTTTAGACAGGACTGGACATGTGCTGGCTTAAGCAGGGGGACCTGTCGAGCACTTCCAGATTCTGATCCGTGACACTAATAGTGACTTTTAGCAGTTTTCAGTTGAAAAAAATCTGGAATATTCACAGGCAATTCCTTTGGGCCTTTAACCCTAGTTGTCTCTTCACATACACACCTTTTTTTACTGGAGCATTGCCTTTCGGCTGCTTTCACACGGCAAGAAATGTACCGGAGGGATCCTGGTGAATGTCTTGGGTTTTCAAAGAGGGACGACAAAAAAGTCTATGAATATTCTCATTCATCCAGGTCATGGTTATCTCAACCATGACACGACACGCCAACGACCGCCAACGGCCGTCGTTAAGACGTGGAGCACAAAGGATCCAATGACATAATCAGTCTTGTAAAAGCCCTCCAAGAGGTTAAATAGCTGAGTCTCCACACCAGGTAGTTGGACCAGTCCCAGCCTGGTCAGCGGCGAGCATGAACTGATGAAGCCTCTTGGATAAGAGGTGAAACGTCTTCCAAGACAAATTACCAAGTCCAGTTGCGTTCGATTGAAATTTCCTTGAGATGACGACAAAAAACCAGAAACTGCTTATCTACTGGGATTTTCACCAACAACTATCTCTTGGGTTTACAGAGAACGGTCCGAAGAAGGGAAAATATCCAGAGTGCGGCAGTTCTGTGGGCGAAAACAACTTGTTGATGCCGGAGGTCAGAGGAGAATAGCCAGACTGGTTCTGATAGGTTTAGGTTTCTTTATTCGTACCCGTAGGTAAATTTGTCTTGCAATTCTGAGAACTAGTCAACATTAAAACATATTATGCGAAGATAAAACACAAATTACATGTTTAAATATAAAACTTGTAAGTGCTCCAGATACTAATAGGACGTGCCTAAGATACAACAGAAATCTAAGCCACTGGACAATAACAAAGATAAGAAGCCGTGTCAGGGGCGACCAGATCCCTACTTGTTCATCAAGGAAATGGCAGCGGGAACAAAACTTTTTCTAAAATGATTCGTATGGCTTATTGGCATTAAAAACCTACGCCCAAATGGAAGCAACCGAAACTCTGAATGCAAAGGATGCGCAGTGTCTTTTAGGATGCTTCGTGCCATCCTTTCTAACTGTCTTTAATACAGAAAGTCCAAACTGGTCTGAAGCTGGCCGATGACTTTACTTGACCCCTTGACCAGCTGATTAAGGGCGTTTTTGTTTCTAACAGAGGAGCTCCCATACCAGGCGACCAAGCAGAAAGTTAGGGTCGTTTCGATGAATGCCCGATAAAAAAGTGCCATCACAGTTTTATCTACATAAAAGAAGGACAGTTTCCGAAGACAATACAGTCGTTGGTGACCCTTTTTTACAAACAACAGCACACTTTTCATTAAAATTCCGTTTACAATCTATAATTGTTCCAAGGTATTTGTAGGATAGAAAGGCAACAGTAACTGAAATAAACCACTAGTTGCAACCAAGTAATGCAGAAGAGCATCTCTGAGCACACAACATGTCTAACTTTGAGGCAGATGGGCTACAGCAGCAGAAGACCACACCGGGTGCCGCTCTTATTAGCTAAGAGGAAGAAACTGAGGCTACAACTCACACAGGCTCAGAGGAAACATGTTGGCTGGTCTGACGAGTCTCGATTTCTGCTGCGACATTTTGATGCTAGGGTCAGAATTTTGGCGTCAACAACATGAAAGCATGGATCCATCCTGCCCTGTATCAACGGTTCAGGCTGGTGGTGGTGTAATGGTGTGGGGGACATTTTCTTGGCACACTTTGGGCCTTTTAGTACCAATTGATCATCGTTGAAACGCCACAGCCTACCTGAACATTGTTGCTGACCATTTCCATCCCTTTATGACCACCATGTACCCATCTTCTGATGGCTACTTCCAGCAGGATGATGCACCATGTCATTAAGCTCCAATCATCTCAGACTGGTTTCTAGAACATAAAAATAAGTTCACTGTACTCAGATGGCCTCCACAGTCACCAGAACCTTTGGGATTTTGTGGAACGGGAGATTTGCATCATGGATGTGCAGCCGACAAATCTGCAGCAACTGTGTGATGCTATCATGTCAATATGGACCAAAATCTCTGAGGAATGATTATCTTGATATACCTTGTTGAATCTATGCCGCATATGATTAATGCTGCGTTCACACCGCCCTAAACGGCAGCATCAGTTGCGGCAAGATTACATGTAAAGTCTACGGTAGAGTTCGTCAGAGGTCCATCAAAATCTATGCGGTGTGTTGTGTACGTTGGCTCCGTCAACTTCCCTTGCGTGTCATACGGCAACGTAGCAACGCAAGAAATGCAGAAGTTCAGCAAGCTTAACTTTTGACGGACCCAACGCAGTCAGAGCGTCTCACTGTAGTGATGTCACTACACAAACATCTTGAATGAAGCAAGATAAGAAAAAACATTTTCAACAACGGAAGACAAGCTGATCGTGGCCGTCTGCAATCGCAGAGAACTTTATGATCCGTCCTCGTCTTTGTATAGAGACAGGAATGTAAAGGAACTTGCTTGGAGGAAGATCGCTGAAGAGATCGGGGTGTCGGGTAAGTTATCAAATCTTTTCTCAGCGTAGTTATTGCCCGTGTCGTTAGCTCCTGGAGCAAATGGTTCATCTCCCCAAACTCAGAACGCATCTGAATAATGGGGTGAACCCACAAACGGCGCTGATGTAGCCGAAGTCGACGTTGTCTAGCTTTATTTAGCAAATAATGCCAAGCCACTCTCTTGATACTGTCCGCCATAGTTCAGAATGTACGGCAACAGAAGAAGCCCCGCTCACGTGTTCTTTTTTCCTCAGATGCAAGCGTTTCATGCTTTTTAGGACATGCATCAAACTTCATCTGTGGTCTGAATGCAACATTAGGCAGTTCTGAAGGCAAAAGAGGGTCCAACCGGGTACAAGCAAGGTGTACCTAATAGCTTTCCCTGCTCCCCCACCACTCCCTTGCCCAGAACTTTACTTAATATTCTGAACGCAAATGCCCTACCGCGACAAGTCTGCTCTCGTTACTAAGGCGCCAGCCGAAATTACAGTTTTTCATGGCCAGTTTGAAAGGGGCTTTTGTTTGCTGTGGTTCCAGCTCTCTCCTGGTCATTAACCAGTTGCCCCCTGGGGTGTTTCCTCACCGTTCTCTCTATCATGTCTTCCCCGCCATGTGAGATCTATCATGGAGTCCCAGGTCGAAGGAGATTGTCAATGATCCATTTTCTAATAACTGTACAAATTAGGGCTGCAACAAACAATTATTTTGACAATCGACTAATCGCTACTTACTTTGCCGATTAGTCGACTAATTGGATCACGTGTAAAATGCATGTTACTGCAGGAGCAAGCAGCTACTCTGATATTTGCATGTTACCTCGAAGTGTTATGTAGTACCTAAAATCGTGATTTTTTTAAATGATAGCTTATTTAACGGTTATAAACTATAAAAAAATAAAACAAAAAAGTGATAGAGCAGACATAAGACTTATGCTAAGGATAATGAAATTACCATCAGCACTGTTAATGTTGCCGCTATTAAGCACTACAATAGCCTCTTTAGTCAGGCACTTCATCAAAACTAGTGAATGATCCTTCCAGAAAGATCCTTCCAGCCCACAGCCATTTAACATCTAAAGTCAGAGTAAACATTACATTATGACAAAATACATATTTTAATGCAATAATAAACATAATAAACAGCAGTTTTTTGTTGCGACACCTTGATGTCTTGTAAATAACATCAGCAGCTGCTCTCCGTTCTGTCTATAAATAGATCAGAACCAGCCTCTAAGCAGCAGCTCGAGCCGTAGAGGACTTCATATGAGACAGTCTCGACATTTTCATCAATCTTTGATTACCCCTGGATTCCTAGAAGAGGAGGTAAAAAGCCAACAAGTCAGGGGGAAAAGGGAAAATCGCTAAAAAGAACGCAATTTAGTTACGTACTGTACATCTAAAAAAAAAAATCACATTTTATTCGAGGAAAAAATACAAGTTAGGGTTAAGTCATTTGAACAAATGGGTAGTTTCCTCTTAATGAGTGCATTTAGGGATGCAACGTTACCACAGTTAAAAAAACTATACCAATACTTGGATCTGAGTGCTTGCCAAACCGAGTTCCAATCCCGATACTACATAAAAATGCAATGAATTAGCGGGTTTCATTCTCTTCTCTGCTTGTTAAAAAATTATGGTGATAAGATAAAAAATAAATATTAATGAAAATCGAACAAGCGGAAAAAAATGAAAATTTTCTGCTAAACTATTGCAGAATTTCCACACTTAATCAATTGCGTGCTATAAACTAGTATCTGTTCATGGTATTGATTAACTTTAATGGTTACATTAGAACAGTATCGGCCCGGAACCCGATGCTAATATCACAGCATCTCTAGCTCCATTGCAGCTCTGGTTGTATACTACAAAAACTGTCCATCTAACCAGAACAAAAGATATTGTTTCCAGCTAAAAAGTATTTTTGATCCTGTTTTGAGACTTATAAAATAAGCAGGAGCAGAAGGTATTAGATTTTTAATCAAAATTTGAGTATATATCTAAATTTATATGTCTGATTTTGAGAATTCCTACAAGTGCAGACTACCCCAACCCTTAAAATAATTGATTATTGTCTAAAGCTTCTTAAATTAAGTGAAAAAATCTGCAAATGAAACAAGACAAATTGCACTTGGTAATCATTCAGACATATATACTCAATATAAGATGAATAATTTACACATTTTGTGGTGGACAGTTTTTGCAGCTTCTAATGGGTTCCCTTCCTTTGTTTAGCTCCAGCCACAGCACAATGCTGCCAACACCATGTTTTACCATGGGGATGACGGGTTCAATGTGATGTACAGGGTTAGTTTTCCTCAAAACTTAGGCCTTCTTATGTGTAAAATATGGACTAGTGGTTCAGTTAGGATGGGAACACTACGGACAGATTCCGGTCAGAGAATCCTTTATCAGCTTTATTTCCAAAGGCAGGTCATCAAATGCAGCAGATACAGGTTGTATTCTGATGTGCATATAGGTTTTTGAAGCCATAGCTTTGATAATGTCTGTGGTGTGAGGTCTATACATTTTTACAGACAATGGAATAATACAGTTAGGAGTTAATGATAAATAAACAATAAGTGATAAACAATGTTGTGAATAATGATGATAATAAACACATTCCCTATCACAAATGAGAAAAGAACAATAAAGAACTGGCAATTGCCGCAAGTATCAATAAATGCCTCTCCTGTAGGTGTCTAATACTATCTCCGTCTAAACAAGAACCATCATATCAGCAGCCACTTGTGTAAGGACTGATGGGAATGTTCTAGATGTTACATAAACCAAAAGCAAATGTGTTCATATATACAACATAAATAGGGCCTAGCTTACAGAGCGCATGTTTCACAAACCGGCATGATGCAGCCTCCCATTAATCATTAACAAAAGCAGTGAAAAGGCTCACAGTAGCAAAAGGTAACAAATAAGTTACAAATCTTCAAACACAAGTACCTAGAAACATGTAACAATAGCATAAAACTTACTTGGTGTTCATAAAACGCACACAGAATAAGGAATAAATGTCCTCCGTGTCTGCTCTCATCATCTCTGAGTGAAAACGACTGAGCAGCGCGCCAAATGAACTGATCAGGCGCCGTTCACGTGATGGGGCGTTCAGGTGCATCTCGTAAATCTTATCTTTCGACGAATAGGCTTTCAGACAATGCCGCCCCCAACTGTCCGCATGGCAGTTGAAAGAGTAGAAGAAAGCCTAATTTGAGGGCTCTTCCTCGTCCTTGTCATCTAATGCAGGAAGCAGTATGAGTCGGGCAACAGGACGAACATACTTGCGGTCCTTAACTTGAACGGTAGCGGTGCGGACTCGTCCATCTCGTCCAGGATGGGTCTGAGAAATCCGACCGACAGGCCACAAAGCTCGAGGGAGTTGAGGATCCACTATTAAGACGACATCCCCTGTTGAGAGTGCATGACCGTCTTTTCTCCATTTACTGCACTCTTGCAGCCCTGGCAGATAGTGACTAATGAAAGATGACCAAAAGCGATCGGCGATGGCTTGGCTGTGCCTCCAACGCCTTCTTCCGAGGTCACTTGGGTCATAGATTGCTTGAGGGAGTGATGAGTCATGGCGGCCCATTAGAAGCAGGTTGGGCGTGACCGGGTCTGGATCAGCAGGATCGGCTGATAGATAGCCAAGAGGTTTAGCATTCATTATGCCTTCGACCTCCACCAGGATTGTCAGCAGAACTGGTTCAGGAACAGTCTGGTTTTTGAGAACAACACGCAGAGCAGTCTTTATGGATTTCACTTCTCTCTCCCATGTTCCCCCAAAGTGAGGCGCACTTGGAGGATTAAACTGGAAGGATATCCGTTGTTCAGCAAGTTGATCACTCAGCTTAGGTGTCATGGCGGCCACCGCTTCACGTAACTCTCTTTCTCCACCGACAAAGTTGGTACCATTATCCATGAGGAGTTCGTACGGCTTGCCACGTCTGGAGATGAACCTCCTCAGTGACAACAGGAAAGCGTCCGAATCAAGGCTCTCCAGTAGCTCCAGGTGCACAGAGCGAGTTGTCATGCATTTGTAAATAATGCCCCACCTTTTTTCAGTGCGGCGACCAATCCTCACCTGGAAAGGTCCAAAGCAATCGACTCCAGTTGAGTAAAATGGTGGCTTGTGGAGTCGTAGTCGAGCAGGTGGATAATCAGCCATCCTCGGTACATCGGGTTTTGCCTTCCATCGCCGGCACTCAAGACACGAATGTTGGTGTTTCCGAATGGCCTCTCTGCCCCGGAGGATCCAAAACCGGCGTCTGAGCTCGGCAAGGACTCTTTCTGGCCCAGGATGCAATAACGACTCATCCGTGTCCTTAATGATGAGCTTCGTTACAGGGTGGCTTGGGTCCAGAATTACAGGGTGGATGGTGTCCAGAGTTAATCCTTCAGCGTGCCGCAACCTTCCACCGACCTTGAGTAGTTCGGTGGCTTTCTCATATTCTGGTGACAGAGATAGAAGTCGACTATCTGATGGCAAGGTACGTCCAGCCATGAGAGCTCTCCGTTCTTCAGCAAAACAGTCTTCTTGAACCCTTTGTAACATCAGCCTCTCTGCTTGCAGATAGTTGGCCGCCGAACAGGTTGGTGTAGCATTGGCATCGGCCGCCCCGTGAAGGGAGCAAGCTGTCTCCCTAAGAAGGCCTTTCCAAGTGGAGAAAGTACTGGGGTCAGGAAGTTGTACTGGCAATGAGTAGGAAACAGTTCCAACAAAGGCAGACTTCCTTAATTCTGTGATGTCGGGCTCCGTCTCAGATGAGGGCATAGTGGGCCACTCCCTCTCAGGCAAGTAGAGGAAATGAGGACCTTTGTTCCAGCGATGATCCTGGACCATGTCCTGCAGAGAGAGACCACGTGTAATATCATCGGCCGGATTGCTCAGCGATTCAACGTACCTCCATTGAGCAGGGTTAGTAAGATTCTGGATTTCTCCAACACGTGTCCCCACAAACACTTTGAAACGGCTGGATTCTGATTTAATCCAATACAGCACGGTTGTGGAATCTGACCAAAGAGTGATGCGCTCCGAAGGTATTGCTAGCTCGGTCTCGATAACTCTGGCCAGCTGCGCGCCTGTTAGTGCAGCACTGAGCTCAAGGCGTGGGATAGACAACTGCTTTCGTGGTGCAACTCTAGATCTGGCAATCACAAAGGAGACATGGACATGCTGACTATCATCTATTGTCTGCATGTAAGCTACTGACCCGTAGGCCCGCTCTGAGGCATCACAGAATATGTGGATATGCCTGGTTGCTGTAGCAGTATCGACTGTAGCTGGTGTGTAGGGACGAGGCAGCTTGATATGTTGTAGCAAGGGAATCTCCTCCACCCAACTCAGCCATTTTCCCAGAAGATCAGCGGGGTGGATCTTATCGTCCCAGCCGATGTTGGACTTCCACATGTCCTGGATCAGTACTTTACATCTTGTGGTGAATGGCACAATGTAGCCCAAAGGATCATAAAGTTTTGCAAGGACGCTGTAAACTGTTCGAAGAGTGGCAACTGCAGGTTCAGCATGGCGATGCTTGTAACTTAAGGTGTCGGTTAAAAAGTCCCAGCATAGTCCAAGAGTGGGCTCATTTAAGTTGTCACTGGCTTTGGACAGCCATAGCTCACTGCTAGCTGACTGTGCCTCCTTCGGCAGGTGTGCGACGACTTCAGGCACATTACTCGCCCACTGCCGGATCTCAAAACCTCCTTTACTTAGAAGAGCTCGCAGTCTGTCGATCAGGGCCTTGGCCTCTTCAGCTGTACTCAAACTGTGAAGGCAATTGTCCACATAAAATGAGTTCTCTATCACTTGCATGAGTAGAGAGTCTGGTGGTTCGTGGTCCCTGACGTGCTGCTGTAGGGCATAAACTGCGCAGCAGGGGCTGCACGTCGTTCCGAATGGTAACACCTCCCATTGGAAGATGCGTGGTTCCGATTTCCTCTGCATGTCCCGCCACAGAAATCTCAGGAGTGGTTTGTCAGTGGGCAGTAGGCGGATCTGGTGGAACATTGACTTAATATCTCCACTGATGGCTACAGCATGACAACGGAACCGCATTAGGACCCCAAGCATAGTCGGACCTAAAGTGGGCCCAGGCAAGAGCTGTTCATTAAGGGACAGGCCATTGAAGGAGAAAGAACAGTTAAAGACCACTCTGTCCTTTCCATTGTGGTGCACCATATGATGAGGTACATACCACGACTCTGGTGACTCAGATGCTTCTTCTGGAGAGATTTCTGCTACATAGCCAGACTTTACAAGTTTGTCAATCTCCTTGCAGTATGAGGCTGCTCGGATACTGTCCTTAACCAACCTGCGTTCAGTGCTACGTAGATTAGGTAACACGGCGTCTTGCTGAGCACGGAGGGTGACGGCTGGTTGACGGCGTAACAGCGGAGTAGCATATCTCTGGGCTCCGTCAACAGAGACCCGTTCAGAGGCTGTCTGAAGAAGAGTCAGCGCTTGCTGGTCTTGCTTGGAGCGCGATGCAACCTTCTCACTGACGTATGGCAGTGTGTCGATTTGCCAAAGATGTTCCACATTTCTGAGGAGCTCTGTGTATGAAGATTCAGTGGCGATGTGCAGACAGGAAGGCTGTTGTGAGGAGACTGGCATGATGTCTGAGGGACCTTGTAGGGACCAGCCTAGCCTTGTGCAGATGGCTATAGGACCACCAGATGGCCCTGCTTTAACTGGCCGAGTAGGAGTGAGGAGGTGTGGCATATCTGAGCCAATGAGGAGAAGTGAATGAGCTCGGTTGATTGGTGACAAAGTGAGTCCTTTAAGATGATCATAGCGTTTCTGGAGAGCTGCTACTGGATACGTGTGTTCAGATAAACTCAGACTGTCTGCAGTGAAAGCATGTTCAATCCAATACTTCTTGTTAGGCTGGAAGATAGATGACACGTGAAAGCTGACTGAAGAACCTTTCAGCTCTTTAGTCTCTTGCTGTACAGTTCTCAGGTGAAGCGTCTCGGGCTGCTGGGCAAGCCGTAGCTGTTCTACGGCTTGTGGCAGGATAATCGTCCTCTCAGAACCATCATCGAGCACTGCAAATGTTTCCAGGGCACGATTTCCATGGTGTAGCAGCACTTTGACAACCTTCAGCAAAACTCTCTGAGGACTTCGGGGAAGTTCAATGTAGACAGTGGACTTTTGATCCTTAAGCATCAGCACTCTCTGAGCTGACTCTTGGATGGCATCATGCAAGACTGTGAGATGTCTCTCTTTGCACGTCTTACATGGGCGTTTCAGCGTGCAGGCGGTAGCCTTGTGTCCGCGGCCGCATTTCCAACATCGGTCGCCTTCCTGGATCCATTTCCTAATATCTGCAGGTGTCAGTTCCTTAAAGCGGGGGCACGCATTCAGATAATGCTCTTTGTTGTTGCAGAACGGGCAATAAGGACTGGGTTTGAATGTTTGAGTCTTAGGTGGAATGGTCTCCTTGTTGGCGGCTGTCTCTCCAGAGCAGAGGAAGACTGATGCTGTCTTATCTTTGGGCTTTGAACTACGTTGTTCTTTCTTAGGAAAGGGAGGTCCTGTTGAACTGTAGAGGAGAGTAGCTCGGCTGGCTAGTCGCTTGGCTTGGGCTTTCATCTGAAGCCATGCAGCAAGGTCAGGCAGGGTGTAAGTATGCTCTGTGCCTGGCTGAAGAATGCCATGGACCAGACAGTATTCCACAAATCCGTCTCTGTGGGCAGGAGACATTTTGCTAAGGAGACGGTCGACGTGGGAACCACACCTGAGCTCAAATCCAGCAGGTCCTTCCAAAGTTCGCAACATGCCCACTAGAGACTGAACCGACAGGGCAAAGGAATCGAATGCTTCTGCATCTCCTGACCTTATGACCGGTGAGTTGAGTATTGCCCCTAATTCACTTTGAACCAGTTGCCTCGGCTGGCCATATTTGTCCTGCAGAGCTCCTAGCGCAGCTGTGTAGGGTGCGGGGTCATACATGTATGCTTTGGCCAGCTGCAGAGCACTTTGGAGCTTGAGCTGGGTCAGGAGAACTTGATATTTATAGTGCTCCCCAAGATGAGGGTGGCTGTTCATCAAGTTGTCGAGCGCCATCTTTAGAAGTGCGAAATCACTTTCTTTGCCACTTTCGAAGAAAGGCAGTGTTGGTTTGGGGATCCCATAGGATGTTGCAATCAGGGTCTCAAGGCCAGGGTAAGGCCAGGGTGGTGCTGCTGGAACTTGGCTGGTAGCTGGCAAAGTGGGGTGAGCGTACTGCCCTGCTCGAGGCGCCTGAGCCACTGCAGTAGCTGATTGTGGGGGAGCAGAGAGTCCTGTGCTCCTAAAAGAGACCCTTGGGTGCGTAGGACTGTTTCTGGTAGCGGATGTGGCTGTCTGTTGAGCACTCGCTGCCTGGGTGGTTATCAATGCGTAACTGGATGAGGGAAGGGTAGGATCTGCTTGACTTGTAGCTAAGACAGGTGCAGGTGAAGGGATCGAAACTGATGCTGCTGTAAGAGCTGCAGGGAAGGGAACACTGGTCTGGACACTCATAACTGGATTGGCGATTGGTGCTGATATCTGGGCTGAAGATGTAGTAGGCGGAGGGGGAACCTGAGCCTGACTAGTAGTTTGTGGTTGCACCGGTGGGAGTTGCACGGAGACTGATGACCCAGGAGATGGTGATTGATCTGTCTGAGCTGGCAGTGTTAGCTTAGAGAATGTGGCGTGGGCTGACACAGTTGACAAGGCGTCACCCTCATCTGCCTCAGATAGGTAGGATGTAACTAGACTGGCAATGTGTACCTCCTTCTCTAGCTTCTTCAAGCGTCTTTGCCGTCCCATTTCTTTAGCTATTCTCTCTTTAGCCAGATGAGCTTCCTCTTGCAGCCGCTGTCCCTCTCTGGCTTGAGCATCATATGCTGCAGCTTCCAAGTCAGCTTTCCTTTCCTCCTCTATCTCCTGTTGTAGATCAGCAAGCTCCAACACTTTTATCTGTTCCTCCAGTGCAGCTGCGTGAACATCAGATGTACTTTTGAATATGCGAAGTCCGTATGATGACTGAGAGGACCGTCGTGAACGTACAGATGACCGGCAGCTAGCCGCACTCCTAGCTCTGCTTACTTGAGCCTGGCTGGGTTGTCCTACATGTGTTGAGGAGGCTTGGGCATCAGGCTGTTGCGAGGGGAGGAGTGTCACATCATATGAGGCCAAATACTGGGGTGGACGAGAATCTCTCTTTGGTCGGACCGATGGCGCCTTCTCATCATCAGGTGCTGACTCCATAGTGTTGGGGGTACCCTAATCCGGCTCAAAGGACCAATGTAAAATATGGACTAGTGGTTCAGTTAGGATGGGAACACTACGGACAGATTCCGGTCAGAGAATCCCTTTATCAGCTTTATTTCCAAAGGCAGGTCATCAAATGCAGCAGATACAGGTTGTATTCTGATGTGCATATGGGTTTGTTTGATGATGTGTGTGTGTGTGTGTGTGTGTGTGTGTGTGGTCTAAACAGAAAGACAGAAAAGGAATAATACAGTTAGGATAATGATAAATAAACAGATAAGTGATAAACACTGTTGTGAATAATGTTGATAAACTCAGACCCTAATCACAAATGAGAAAAGAACAATACAGAACTGGCATTGCTGCAGTACAATAAATGCCTCTCCGTAGGTGTCTATAATATCTCCGTCTAAACAAGAAGACATCATATAGAATTACAATTAGCAAACTAATGAACACAGTAAATATAGATGTACATAAACCAAAGGATATGTTCATATATACAACATAAATAGGGCCTAGCTTACAGAGCGCATGTTTCACAAACCGGCATGATGCAGCCTCCCATTAATCATTAACAAAAGCAGTGGAAAGGCTCACAGTAGCAAAAGGTAACAAATAAGTTACAAATCTTCAAACACAAGTACCTAGAAACATGTAACAATAGCATAAAACTTACTTGGTGTTCATAAAACGCACACAGAATAAGGAATAAATGTCCTCCGTGTCTGCTCTCATCATCTCTGAGTGAAAACGACTGAGCAGCGCGCCAAATGAACTGATCAGGCGCAGTTCACGTGATGGGGCGTTCAGGTGCATCTCGTAAATCTTAGCTTTCGACGAATAGGCTTTCAGACATTATGGCTTTCTTCTTCCATAAAGGCTTGATTTCTGGAGTCCACAACTCATAGCTGTTCTATAGATTCACCAACGATCGCCACAGATGCACTGGATGTCATCTTAAAACTAACAGGGTCTGAATGCAAAAACAAATGTAAACCACACTTTTCAGGTTTTTATGTGCGACAAAACTTCAACAATATCTTCTTTTCCTTCCACTTCGTTTTGCCGGCCCAAAGTCTTCAGGGCGCCTAAACAGATTTAGAATCTGGGGGGTCCTTCCTGTTATCACCACCAACCTCACGAACACAGTTTTTTTTAATCAAGATTTGATCCAATCTGGGAGAGGAGGCTGACTTTAATTGGATGACCCTACAATCAGTTAGGGATAATTGGTGATTTTCTGACACAATCTGAGGCTAAAACACGAAGAAAAGCTTAGAGCATTGGATGGTAACTATGGTGACACAAAAACAATGAAGATTAAAAATCAAATAAAAATCAAGTAAATAATTCATATAAAAAAAATCGAAATGCATAAACTATTAATTTTAATACATTTTAACTTATTTAAACAAAATAAATTTTAACTTAAAAACATTTAATCAATAAAATAATTAGCTACAAAGTATCCTAATTTTTTTAATAATTGAAAATTAATTAAATCAAGTTCCATAATATTCTGATATTCTCAATTAGCGCTGTGCGATATGACGAAATATATCGTCAAGACGATAGAAAACGTCTATCGTTTTATATGAATCTCTATCGTAGAAGCCACAATAGGGTTTTTACGGCAATAAGTTACATCAAGATGCAGCCAATGGCCGCCGGCTGCTCTGCTTTGTGACTGCATACCATGGAGGCCGCCATTGCTCCTCCATTGCTGTAGTACCTCCATTTGGCCGCTAGGCCCCCATTGCAAAGCATCGGACTTTAGACACGTTAAAAACAACTTTAATGCCTGGTGCCCCATTGTTTTAAACTTTCTATGGCTACATATTCTTCCTGAGATAACACTGGGCTCATAAAAAACCTGGGCACCAGGCTGGTTTTCGTACGCGGGAGCTGCAGCCTTTAGGTCAGAGATATCCTTTTTTCTACAAGGGCCAAAATCATCAATATTTGTGACATAAAAAATTTGCTTACTATTTTAATGAAAGACATAAAGTCAGAATTCTGGTAAAAAATGGATTGTTAAAGGACTTTAGGTTCAGAACACACAGGGCTTCTAGGGTTTTCTTTTTAAAATCATTTTCAAATAATTTTAATATTCCAGAGGGGCCAAAAAAATATTTTTTCTCAGCAGAAAGAACAGTCACTCTTTCTTTGAAAATATGTCTCATTTTTTTTAGCTATGCTTGGTTGTCGCTATGTCGCGTTAGGTGTTTACGCATTGAAACAAAATCAAATTAAAGCAGAAAATATGATTATTAAAAGATTAATAATTTTTGTCCCGTTGATAATTTTCTAATCCTTTTAACTTGTCAACAAAAATTATGCCAATTATAAAAGAAAGCCTCCATCTGCATCAATCATTTTGTGTTGTGGTGCCAATTTCAGAAAGTACCCATCTTAAATAGTGGTCAAGGGCCATAGAAAATAAGTCCAGGAGCCGTAAATGGCCCCCGGGCCGCACTTTGGACATCCCTGCTCTAGGTTATCAGGAATCATCTCATAAGGTTGATGTTTTCTTAACTGTTTTCATAGATCCGGCTAAAGAAACGACATTAAACATGACGGCAAACTGCTTGGAAAGGAAACATGCAGGAATAAATGAGGGATGATTCAGGACTTTTCCACAGAAATGATGAGTCAGTTTGGAAACAGTGCAGGCCTCCCACAGCAGAGAGCCATCTACACCGCTTCCCCTTGTTGATGCATATATTTGTTTTTTAAGAAAATCCCCCCGGCCGGGCCTGGACTCACCGGAAGCCCGTGTGGAACATGTACATCCTGGGCCCTCCGTTGGGTCCGTATCTGGCGGAGCCGGGAAGGATCTCCTTCTTGATGGACACGTAGCTGATGAGCGACAGGATGAGCAGCGCCACGCTGAAGATGATGAGACCCAGCGCGCTGGCGATGCGCACCATCCTGCCAGCGTGCGGGTGCAGAGCCTCAGCGAGCGGCAGGAGCGCGGCGCGGAACGCGGACATCCAGGCGCGTCGCATCGGCGCGCCGCATCTGCCCACCGCGAGGGTGGTGGTGGGGAAAAAGGCGTTTATGCCAGTGGTCCATGTGGGGGGGGGAGTCGTCGCGTTGCCTCGCGGATAAAGCTGCGGGAGATGGAGGCCCGAAGAACAGGCGTGGCGCATTCAGGGTCCGCGCGTCCTGCAGGACGGCGAGCCGAGGAGGTGAGAGCGTTTCCCAGCGGCGGGCATGATCAGAGACGGTCTGATAATCCTCCTTCAAGGCGCCGAGATCAGGCAGAGAAGATGGATGCTGCTGTTCTTCATCTGCATCCGTCTCCTTCCTCCTCCTCCTGCTGCTGCTGCTTCAGGCTGATTAATTAAACTGGTGTCGCTTTAAGGAGAAAGCAGCTCCTGTAAGGCTGAAATCAGATAAACAAGCATATGCAGCAACATCCGAGGCGGAGCTCCGAGGCAGAGAGAGGGAGGAAAACATCACCAGGCAGGACATGCAGAGAGCAGAGTCAGCCAAAAGTCTCCAGAGAAACGAAAATAGCCGAAATGCACCTGTAGGCATCTTGGGAATCAGCAGATCTATAAATACCTTCCATAAATTCATATTACATGTATTTCTGTACATAATTAAGCATCATTTTTGTTAAGACATTTATTTACTTATATTTTCTAATGCAAAATAGTCGTTTCTTTATGTGAAAAAATATAATTATAAACTTTTATAACTGATTGTACTGTACTGACGTTTTCTGTAAAGTGCCCTGAGATGACATTTGTTGTGAATTGGTGCTATGTATATAAATAAACCGAATTGAACTGAATCTAATAAAATCAGTTTTTTATTTGAAGAGTCGTTCGAGTCGTGCGGGGGGAAAAAAAACAATAAAACTTCCTGCTTCTGTTGCCTTTAGGAGATAAAGGAAAACCTTCGTAAAGCGGGAGTTGTGTGTCGACACAACGCAGAGACTACAGGAGCGATGAAGCAACTGCTGCTGCTCAGCAATCTGTGAAGGGTTACAGTCTGAACTCCATCATTCTGCGGAGACGAAAGCTTCTCAGACAGCAGAGCTCCATCTCAGATCTACAGGCCTCAGGTTAAAGGTCAAAGTTCATGACAGAAAGATGATAAAAATACTGAGGAGGCAGAGGGGAATACGAACAGTTCACCTGCTGCGGCCTGAACTCACAGTCAACCCGTTTTGATAAAGTTCACTTTCTATATGAACTAGTTCAGTTCTTCATTTTTAAAATGAACTAGTTCAGTTCATTGTTCATGATTCACATTTTTTAAACTTTAAAGTTCACAGTTTCAACAATGAACTGGTTCGAAGTTATTTTTATTTTTCCCCCAAATAAATAAAAAAAACCTTTTCTCATCTATGTTTTTTTGAGACATTACTAAACAATTTGAAGTAGGAGGGAACCATACTGAGGGTGGGAAACAAATACTGTATCTGTGCAATATTCAAAGGGAAAACACATTTAAACATTAATTAACACTCCAAGAAGTCACTTTTCAGTTTCTGTTAATGTATTTTCTGTATTGCTTGTCCAAATAAAAGTTACAGAACTTGAGTTTTGGGGAGCCAAAGTCCCGCCCACCTACTTCCGGTCCATTTTTTTAATTTTTAATCTGAAAAGCACTTGGAGCTGCATTTTATTTATTTTTTTGTATGAAAAGTGCTTTATAAATAACGTATGTTTTGATTTAACCTTTATTTAACCAGGATAATTCGACTGAGATTAGAAACCTCTTTTTCAAGGGAGAGCTGGCCAAGATGGGCAGCAGCAAGTGTCTCACAGTTACAGGAATTACAGCAACAACACGTCCACTTACAAAAAAGATTAAAATAAAATTGAGGAAACTTTCAATAACATTCAAATAAAAATTCATAATTTCAGTTCAGCTGACAAGAAATCTAATGGAAACAACTGCATGTTACAGACTCGGTCTCAAGGTGTCTTGATTTAGATTTAAAACCACTTAATGAAATGAGTGCCGTCATTTTCCGGTCGTTCTGCTTTTCGAGCAAACAAGTAACCATGCGGACGAAGAGGACACCGACCAGCATGGTCCATGGGTCCCCTACTGCCAAAAAAATACATAAATGAGAGTCAATGGAGCGATAAAAGTTTGTTTTAAAGACACGTTTTGATGCAGATAAAACACAAATTGTCGACAGACGGCAAAAGTTGCTTTAGGTTTTGTGTAAAAACACTTTTATCGGACTACAACCGAAGAAGAAGAAGGAGGGAAATGGCCCCGATTCGCCTCCTTCCTCCAGGACGAATGAATGAGCGTTATAAATCTGGTAAGTAGCAGCAATGCTGGGGGAGAAATAGTCGGTTTACGTGAGAGCCAGCATGGAGGAGAAGCTCTACAAGAGCTCGCGGTGAGAGTTTTAAGTGCTAGCTACTGCTAGCTACTGTTAACTACTGCTAGCTACTGCTAGCTACTGCTAGCTTAATGTTACACTGTAAACCCCAATGCTGAGATTACTTAGTTACACTGAGTAGCTGAAACTCAATATTCTGAAAAAAATTATTCTAACTCAAATGTGTTGAGTTAGTTCACCATATTCTTTTATTTTGAGTACAAGTAACTCAAACCTAATTATCATATTTCCCAGGGTGCTTAGGGCATGTTTTTGACACCATGAGTGACTTGGAAGTCTGTTGTATTGGGATAGATCTGGTGATAAATTTAAATTAATAAAACTATTCAAAATGGTGTCATGTTAACACCACATTCATATTGATTGCAATTCTGTTCATTTGTGTTTAGAATTACGGTACTTAAGAGGATAAATATATAATTCATTCAGTTGAGTTATCTGTAAGTTCATGTCAGTTTTATAAAAGTGCATGACATTAACATAACTCAAGGGTAGTTTATACCAAATGTGTGTATGAAAATTATAAATTAAAGTGGCATGTACTGAAGATTTTTGAGTTGGCTTAATAGGTAAGTTTATTTGAATTATAATTAGAAAATATATTCCAAATATTTAAGCTTTGATATACTGAAATGTCGGAATAAGTGAACTCGAAAAAAACATGTGGCAACTTTTTTTTTTTTGGTTCTGCCTACTCTTTCGGGTTTACAGTGTAGCTCCGTGACGTCAAATATGTGACTTCTGATTTGTATGCATTTTAACTGCAAATTTTTACAATCATACAAATCACTTGGCAAACACAGTCGGAACGAACATCATCAGTTATCATGTAAATTAATGAACAGCATATGTGTGACTCAGGACGTAGAGTTTAAAAATCAGCAGTGTATCAAATACTTGTTACTAAATTGACTCACTTTAACTTGGTCGAGGACACTCTTGCTTGGTTTACATCTTATTTTTCTGATAGAAGACAGTGTGTGAGTGTGAATGGCACCGTGCCATCATTTCTAGAAAGCCCTACAGGGGTCCCACAGGGTTCTGTATTGGGACCTATACTTTTTTCTGTGTAAATCAATGACCTGCCAAATGTTGGTCAAAATGTCCACTTTCAAATGTGTTCAGATGATGCTGTAATTTTTACTCCTGCTAAAACAACTGAGGAGGCTTCATCTACCCTCACTGCAGCCCTGGCAGACATTCAGCAGTGGCTCAATAACTCATCCTTATTATTAAATAAAAAGAAAACCGTGTCAATGATATTCACAGAAACAATCTATTAAACTTGATCGGTCCAATGTGTTCCCTGGGGACACTGAGCTTGACCCTGTTGAGGAATTCAAGTATCTTGGGGTCACACTGGATTCAACACTCTCCTTCAAAAAACACATTAAAGTCACTGCGAATACAATAAAGTTACATTTACATGACTTCAAACAAATCCGGCCTTTTATGACAACAGATTCAGAATGTTTCTACACTCAATGATATTTTCACACATAGAGTACTGTATTACAACCTGGTCACTTACTGGAGAAACAAATATCAAACCCATAGAAATCCTCTTCAAAAAGTCCATAAAAATTCTGGATCAAAAGCCTCGTTCATATCATCACTGCAATATCCTGGAAAAACATAAAATGCTAAATTTTCAACATTTCATAAATTTTAAAAACTGTTGCCTTGTTTACAAAGCACTTCATGGTCTTGCCCCGCCCCCACTATGTAACTACATTAAACCCAAAGCAATAAGGGGTTTCCGCACCAGAGCCTCCTCCAGAGGAGATGTGGAGGTCCCATACAGAAAAACAACATCTGGACAAACTGTGCTGTCCGTCATAGGAGGCCAGTCTTGAAACAGCCTTCCTACAGATATAAGAGAATGCTCGACTTACAGCTCTTTTAAGAAACAACTTAAATATCACCTAAAACTAAATCAGTCATGCACTCATTTTAACTAAAATGTAATTTGTAAGGTTTTTATATTGTGTTTTGTATGTATGTTTTGTTCTTACATTGTTTTACTTGTGTGACCTGCCTCGGGACTACAGATGTAAATTAGCAGTTTGCTATAATCTGGCACATTTACGATTTGTGTACAACGTGTATATGATTGTTCGTTAATGTGTGTTTTCCCGATCAGATAAATAAATAAACTGTAACTTGCATTATAATTTTTCTGTGTACACTTTTTAAAACACTACTGATACTTACTACGTTTAAGTTAAATTGTTTACACTTAACAATTCAGTTTCGCACTATAAATTAAGGTAGCTAGATAAAAGGAATGTTATTCATTGTATCTACACGTTCTATAAATTGGCGTTTTAAAATTTTCTTGATATCAAAATCGAAATTGAATATAAAGTTTTTTTTTTGTTTTTTTTTAGCTTTGAAAAGTGTTTGACATTTTTGGATCGTGACACTAGTTGCTGCCGATCTGCTGGGTTTGGTTTCCTGTGCAACACGTCCGGAGAAACCAACACTGGCCTCCTCTCACCGGAACAGAATCTAGTCTCTCTCTCTGAGTTGATGAACAGTAAAAAAAAAACATGCAATCACGTTGTTTTCAGCCAACATCATCAGCCTCCCGCCGCCGTGCTTTTCAGTTTTCAGGTTGTTGTTTTTTACAGCTAACAGGGGGTGCTGTTGGTCTCTAGTTGTGCTGCCATGCTGCTTTTAGACAAAATAACTTTCCTCTCTGTTGGACTTTTTAAACATTTGTGTTAACAAACACCTGAACGCTCCAGAGCAGCAAACTGACACTAACAAAGATGGATGTTTTTCCTCCTTATTATAAGAACTGTGTACCTCAATTTTCCCTCCCAGCTTGTTCATGCCGGCTTCATCTTTGACTGATAAATATTGAGAGCAAGGAATAAACCCCAGAATTGAGCAGAAAACATTATTTTCATTCTGTTTGGAGCCCGGTGATGAAATTCTCAGGAAACAGCCGTCGCCTTTGGCCCGAGTCTGGAAGCAAAACTGGGATAAAAAAAGAAGAAATGAGACAGGCTGATGGAAAACACACACACACACACACAGGAGCGCTGTCTGGCGTGTGAGTGATGTACAGCCGGCGTGCCGTCCTCCATCAGTACAGTGGACATAACAAAGCACCACATCCTGCTCCGTTTCCTCTGCGCCCGCTCACAGCTCATCTTCAGAGACGAGCACCCTTAATTTGGAGACTGCGATGATGAATCATGAATCGTGGACGCTGGATTCCTCATAGTGACCTTGAACATTTGGCCGAAGGTATCATTAAAACCCTTCTTGCTTTTGTACCAGATAATAAATACCTTCCGAAACCCAGACTGAGGTATTTTTAGCAGCTTGGTCTCTTTCTTTTTGTGTTTGCAGCTGATGTTCAAGCTCAACAACTGAATTAAAGATCTGGAACTAAACTAATTAATGAATTTGTTTTGTGAGCTCACATGAGAATATTTTAGATTCATTCAGGTTTTATATGTTTATTAACCGGGTAATGCGATTTAACACAGCTTAAATTTCTGTGATCTTTGTTTGGGTTAATTGCTGATAACTATTTTAAAGACAAATCCATCCATCATGTCTACCTGTTTATCCTTGCAGAGTTGTGGATTTGCTAGTTCCATATCTCCAGCAGCTACTGGGTCTCCAGTCCACACAGGACAACACAGAGAGACCAGCTAACCCAGCATGAATGTTCTCGACTGTGAGAGGAAGCTGGAGCACCCTGAGAGAACACAGGATTAAGAATTTTACTCAATAATATTCATAACATGCCAAAGTTTCACATCTGATTGGATACCTCCGAACAAATAAGCTAACTAATCCAAATTACTTCACTGGTGTTCCAAAACAAATTGTAACCGTTTCTTCCTAAGCTTATCTTTCTCAGGTCAAAAATGCAAAGTTGAGGTGTTATGTCCACAGATGACAAGCCTGAATGTATTCCGCCATGTTGTGGAGTTGGTAACAGTTACCATCTACTAGCAGAGTCGCTAACTGTTAGCTTCAACTTGTGGAGTTACTAGCAGTTAGCTTCTACTAGCAGAGTTGCAAACCGGTAGCGATTTGCTAAAGGTTAGCTTCTACAGGCAGAGTTGCTAACCATTAGCTTCTATTAGCAGAGTTTCTAACAGTTAGCCTCTAATATCCGAGTTGCTTACCATTAGCTTCCACTAGCAGAGTATGAGTAAAAGTTAAAGTAAAAGAGTAAAAGAGTAAAAGAGTAATCAATGGTTAGTTTCTTTTAGCCAAGTGGCTAAAAGTTGGCTTCTACTAGCGCAATAGCTAAAGTTAGCTTCTACAGGCAGAGTTGCTAACCATTAGCTTCTATTTGCAGTTTCTAACAGTTAGCTTCTAATAGCCAAGTTGCTTACCATTAGCTTCCAATAGCAGAGTTTTTAATGGTTAGTTTCTTTTAGCCGAGTGGCTAAAAGTTAGCTTCAACTAGCGCAGTTGCTAAAGTTAGCTTCTACAGGCAGAGTTGCTAACCATTAGCTCCTATTAGCAGAGTTTCTAACAGTTAGCCTCTAATATCCGAGTTGCTTACCATTAGCTTCCACTAGCAGAGTTTCTAATGGTTAGTTTCTTTTAGCCGAGTGGCTAAAAGTTAGCTTCTACTAGCGCAATTGCTAAAGTTAGCTTCTACAGGCAGAGTTGCTAACCATTAGCTTCTATTTGCAGAGTTTCTAACAGTTAGCTTCTAATAGCCAAGTTGCTTACCATTAGCTTCCACTAGCAGTGTTTCTAATGGTTAGTTTCTTTTAGCCCAGTGGCTAAAAGTTAGCTTCAACTAGCGCAGGTGCTAAAGTTAGCTTCTACAGGCAGAGTTGCTAACGGTTTAGATGGAGCAGAAAAACATTGATTTTCGTGGGTTTGGAAAAACTACAAACCTCACCATAATCCATCTTGCTGCACAAGGCTACCATTTGACGGTTCTGCCCTTTTATTGGAGTCCAGCTGTGTTTAATTAAATAAATTGAACTTGATTACGAAAGGCACACGCCTGTCTATATAAGAACTTACAGCTCTAGTGCATGTCAGAGCAAATGAGAATCATGAGGTCTAAGGAACCGCCCAAGGAGCTCTGAGACCGAATTTTGGCAAGGCACAGATCTTTCAAAGGTAACAACGTAATTGCAGCACATGTACACCGCATGAATTACACTTATTACTGACAAAGGAAAAACAGAATTCACAGCATTTTAGTCTAATACTAATTAAATTTGTAACAGCCAAAGAAATGATACATATGTCGTCCCTCCCTCCTTTTTTTTTGTACCGCATCATGGATCCATGCACATTATTTCTCCTCTCTCTGGCCGTGCTGCAGCTCGCATTAGCGGCCGCAAACTCCTCATTTGAATCCTGCTGCTTGCGCCTGTTGAGAATTGCTCACGCCAAGCTTAGTAAATCACCGGGAAGTTAAGTAAAACCCACTCACGCACTTTTTTAGGGCCGCACACACACTTTTGAAGTCATTATCAGGAATCTTGATAAATCAGGCCCTTAATTCTTAATTTCTTTTCGTCATTAATTTCTTAATGCTGACCTAATTAGAGCCTTTTGCGGAGGGCCTAAAGAGCCACATGTGGCTCAGGTGCCGCAGGTTGCAGACCCCCGTCTGAACAGTGTTGGGAGAAACGGCATTTAAGTATAACAGAGTTGTTTTTTAGATAACGGAGTGATCTAATTAATGAATGTTCTTATCGCTGCAACGCCGTCACTGTCACTTAGTCACTTAGATATAAAGTGGCGCGTTACTACAGCGTGGCTAAATGAAGTGCTGCGGTTTCAGGCTAAACATTAGACTTTCATATATTCTAGATTAATTACACACAACTGAAGTAGTTCAAGCCTTTTATTGTTTTAATATTGATGATTTTGGCAAAAAAGAAAAGAAAAACCAAAAATTCCTATCTCAAAAAATTAGCATTTCATGAAAAGGTTCCCTAAACGAGCTATTAACCTAATCATCTGAATCAACTAATTAACTCTAAACACCTGCAAAAGATTCCTGAGGCTTTTAAAAACATACAGAGCCACCGTGCACAGGCGTGTGCAGGAAAGATGAAAGCAAACTTTGCATGTCATTCGGAAATCACGGTGCCAGAGTCTGGAGGAAGACTGGGGAGAAGGAAATGCCAAAACGCCTGAAGTCCAGTGTCAAGTAGCCACAGTCAGTGATGGTCTGGGGTGCCATGTCAGCTGCTGGTGTTGGTCCACTGTGTTTTATCAAGGGCGGGGTCAATGCAGCTTAGCTATCAGGAGATTTTGGAGCACTCCATGCTTCCATCTGCTGAAAAGCTTTATGGATGTGAAAATTTCATTTTTCAGCACAACCTTGCACCTGCTCACAGTGCCAGAACCACTGCTAAATGGTTTACTGACATTGGGATTACTGTGCACAATTGGCCTGCCAACTCTCCTGACCTGAACCCCATAGAGAATCTGTGGGATATTGTGAAGAGAAAGTTGAGAGACGCAAGAACCAACACTCTGGATGAGCTTAAGGCCGCTATCGAAGCATCCTGGGCCTCCATAACCCCTCAGAAGTGCCACAGGCTGATTGCCTGCATGCCACGCTGCATGGAAGCAGTCATTTCTGCAAAAGGATTCCCCACCAGGTATTGGGTGCATAACTGAACATAATTATTTGAAGCTTGACTTTTTTTTGTGTTAACACTTTTCTTTGATTGGCCGGATGAAATATGCTAATTTTGTGCCAAAATCATCAATATTAAAACAATAAAAGGCTTGAACTACTTCAGTTTTGTGTAATTAATCTATAATATATGAAAGCCTAATGTTTATCAGTACATTACAGAAAATAATGAACTTTATCACAATATGCTAATTTTTTGAGGAGGACCTGTATGTGATTTTTTCTACAATAGCTTCCAGTTCATGTGGCCAGGTGACGATTCAGTTTTAAATTCTTACTACATATAGCCTAAAGAAAAATAGGACTACGCAACACTTTACTTTCAATTTTAATGCATATAATCTTTTATATTAATATTTTACTGCATTATTTTGGGTTTTCCTTTAATGCTTCCAGGTCACATGACCAGCTGACACCAAATCAGTCTTAAAATGTCTTCCTACAACCAACCGGATGGTACTCTTTTTACTGTGCAGTATTACAAGTTCAAACACCAAATGTTCTAAAATACTTATACTCAGTTATAAAAATATTTTATGTTGCAATATAGGTATTAAAGAACAAAACTGTGTTATAGAGCATAAAAATAACGCCACAGTTACCTTGCTGATGAACTAATTACTTTTACAATGCTGTAACTGAGTTACTAATTTAATTGCTTTTTAGAAAAAGTAATTTGTAACTATAACTAATTACTGTAATGTAAGATGCCCAACACTCCCAGTGGACAGCTTCCTTCTACAAGCCTCTTCAACCTATTTATGGAAATATTTCTTTGCTGGTGTTTGATTGATTGGGGGTTTATGATTTTCCTCATACCCCTTCTTTGTCGTCCTCCTTTTTCTAAGTCTGTCCGTCCTTCATTGACTTTCAGGCTCTGAGACTTTGGAACTCGCGGGTTTCACTGATGAGCCTGACTCTAAACAGTATTGACCCTTTCTGATACGAGCTGCCATTGATCCGATCCGTGAGGACGACAAACACTGTAAAATAGGATGGAGTTCACAGATCATTTCACTCTGTCAGATTTGAAACAAACAAGGTTTCCAGACTTCTCCACCGGTTCAGCCTTCATGTTGAGGTGTTTTTATGTGTTTGTGGACCAGGGACTGGGGATGAGAGTCCTTTAGACACAGGGGAGAAGGTAAAATGCCAACCAACTAAAGATCCTTTGATTTTATTGGAATAAATCGTTACAGAAGTCAAATCAAATAAAAAATAGAGGGTGAAATATGAGTAAAACAATTATCCATGTTTTTTTCGGTTTTGAAACAAGATGAAATAAAAATAAACTCAGTTGCTTATCGTCTCGGCATACCATTTATCACTTCTGTAAGTGCCCAAGGCACATCACTTAACCATTTTTATGCCAGCGAGAATATCTGGGGGTTTTTCTGGCAAATTCCTAGTTGTATGTTATTGGTTCATTTGCATGTAGCAGCCTGTAGTAGTAATGGTTTCTTCTTTTGGTCATACAGACCTTCATTTTATGGTTTCATTGAACCAAAACAATTTTTCAGTTTTGGGGTGTACCATGTCCATTGTATTCAGTATCCTTCCTCTTGACTGAAGCCACAGCAGCCTGGAGGTTTATTATGGGAGACTGTGGACCGTAGGATGGACGACAAACTGACATATTAATCATCTTCAGAGGAAATGATCTGTAAAAATGACAATCAATATCTATCAATCACTGACTGAGCTGGTTAATCATTGACTCTGAAGCATATTTTAAGTGGATCCCATTTCAGATCTGAGCTAACACAAACACTCCCAGTTTACCCAATGAGTCCCAGGCATTTTTACTGATAGTTGCTATCGCTGTTTGTTTTTGAACAATGGCTCATGGTTGATGTATTTTGAGCCACTGACTGATGGCACAGAAACAATAGTGCAGGAAATGTTTGTTGGGAACGAACTGGACAGCCGTGTGTTTTAGATCTACCAGAAACATTAACCACCAACACATTGAGGCGGGTTTTGTTTGCTAGTTAGCCACAAACACAAAAAAAAAATCTGGGAATTTAGTTTGTGGATTTAGACACTAACATTTTCATGAAATTAATTTTATGAGTTTGACAGGTTTAATGAGACATAAGCCACCTGAAGTACAAACGCTATTACCATTCTGCCCTCGCCATGATTCATATTTAAGGTCCCGAAATGGTAATTTTCTCCACGAAAAAAAACCCAACCGATTTTTTGTTTCGTTTTTCAACCGCAAACTAGGAAATTCTTCCTTCTATGAAGAGGAAAATTGAGTAGCGTGATTTCATGTTAAGAAAGAAAATAGTAGCTTGTGTTTGCTAACATTAGCAAGATTAGCCCCTTTGACTTTATGAGTTATGAGGAAACTAGGTCGTTCTTGCTAACTATACTCTAGCTAAGATGATGACAGGTGACAGGTGAACATCAGGAGGGAAATCAACCAAATTAACCAATTTGGACTTTATTAGTTCTGAGCAAGCTATTTAGTGCTTGCTAACAGTAGCTAGCTAAGAATAGAACTCCCCTTTAGGCCCCTTTAAACATGTGAGTTTAGAAAAAATGTTATTAAATCAAGTAGATGTACCAATTTGAACTTTTACGAGGAAACTAGCTCGCGCTCGCTAACACTAGCTAGGTAAGATTAGTATTATTCACCTCTAACCCTTTTGAAGCGGTTATTTCAGAAGATAATGAGCCAAAACAGCCAAATGAAACTATTTAGAATTTTTTGTTATAAGCAAGCTTCTTTCTACGTTATCTAACTAACATTAACATTTACCTTTAGCCCCTTTGAACAGGTTATTTTAGAAAATTCTGAATTAAATCAAGGAGTAACCAATTTGAACTTCATTAGTTATGAGGAAACTCTGGCGCTTGCTAACATTAGCTAGCTAAGATTAGCAGCATTCACCTTTAACCCCTTTGAACGGGTTATTTCAGAAGATAATGAGGCAAATTAGCCAAATTAACCTATTTAGACATTTTTAGTTATAAGTAAGCTTCTTTCTAACGTTATCTAGCTAAGATTAATATTTACCTTTAGCCCCTTTAAACAGGTTATTTTAGAAAATTCTGAATTAAATCAAGGAGTAACCAATTTGAACTTCTTTAGTTATGAGGAAACTCTGGCGCTTGCTAACATTAGCTAGCTAAGATTAGCAGCATTCACCTTTAAACCCTTTGAACAGATTATTTCAGAAGATAATGAGGCAAATTAGCCAAATTAACCTATTTAGACATTTTTAGTCACAAGTAAGCTTCTTTCTAACGTTATCTAGCTAAGATTAATATTTACCTTTAGCCCCTTTAAACAGGTTATTTTAGAAAATTCTGAATTAAATCAAGGAGTAACCAATTTGAACTTCTTTAGTTATGAGGAAACTCTGGCGCTTGCTAACATTAGCTAGCTAAGATTAGCAGCATTCACCTTTAACCCCTTTGAACAGATTATTTCAGAAGATAATGAGGCAAATTAGCCAAATTAACCTATTTAGACATTTTTAGTTACAAGTAAGCTTCTTTCTAACGTTATCTAGCTAAGATTAATATTTACCTTTAGCCCCTTTAAACAGGTTATTTTAGAAAATTCTGAATTAAATCAAGGAGTAACCAATTTGAACTTCATTAGTTATGAGGAAACTCTGGCGCTTGCTAACATTAGCTAGCTAAGATTAGCAGCATTCACCTTTAACCCCTTTGAACGGGTTATTTCAGAAGATAATGAGGCAAATTAGCCAAATTAACCTATTTAGACATTTTTAGTTACAAGTAAGCTTCTTTCTAACGTTATCTAGCTAAGATTAATATTTACCTTTAAGCCCCTTTGAACAGGTTATTTCAGAAGATTTGGAAGAAAATCAGAAAGATTAACCAATTTTAACTTTATTAGTTATAAATAGGTTTGCCAAACTCCCTAAAAATAACCGTCCAGAATTTGATGCTAAAATATTGTATCCTGTTTGTATTTTAAATGGGATATACCTGGTTTGTTCCATCCTAGTTGTCTAACATAACAGTACTGTTCACAGTAATAGCTGTACTGTAGACCAGTTGGATTCAGTATGTTTACATGTGCAAAATATCTTTAATCCGATCTTAGTTCGGATTAGAATTTGACTGTGTACATGTGCCTTGAAGAAATCTATCCGATTATGACAATGGTTTACATCTGCTACATGTCTGAACGGAATAAATCATTTTGAGATGCGCAGAACTATCTAAGACACCGAAAACGGTCGTAAAAGAACAATTAGACTTCCACTGTAAATAAAAATGGCTGCGGCCATTTGAAATGGAGGACTACGTCGTTCTTCAGAGCGTGCTTTTATTATTATTATTTTTGCTCAAGGATTTACATCCACGAGCCTTCATTCTTGTGTACACAATCGAACTACAAACCGAATCACTTTATTTAATTAAGACGACGTATTAGACGTCCACGCATGACTTAACAGGCGCAGGTATGACCTACATTCGGAGTATGGGTTTACATGCACCACGATCAGATTAACTATCGGATAAAACCACCCGTCTCAATCGGAATGGAATTTTGATCCAAATCAGTTTGGGTCAGAGTAATCTGAATGGCGTGTTTACATGAAGCATTTTTATTCTGATTAGGTTTTTAATCTGATTACATTTGTCCATGTAAACGTCATTTAGATTTAGCATCAGTTGGTTGGTCAAAATTAACTTTAATAAACTACACAGCTGTGGAAATAACAGACAAAACCTTTCCTCACGTCCTCTATCCTTTTTTTTTTTTTTTCCTGCTCCTCCTAGCTTTGATTTCTTACCCACGCCTTGTCCTCCTCCTCCTCCTCCTGGCTCCCTCCTGAAATGTAGTAATATGTAGAGATGATGACCTATTGATTTCTGCTTGAGGGATGTTTGACAAGCAGGCGGGGGCTGGAATACAAGCAGGTTGTAACCTCACTTGTTCAGAAATTAGCTGGCAGAAAACAGACACTGCACAGTGTCAAACAGACAGAAGTCGACTCGGGTTTCACATTTTTATTTGAGCCCATCTTTGGAGTTTGGACGTTTAACGCAAGCTAGAGTTTTAAGTAATACCAATAGAATCTTAAGGACATAAAGTGTAAGATGTTCACAAAATAATGTAAGACAGAGAGACTAAGTAGTGTGGGAAAATTCCTCTGTGACACCCAGAGAGATGAAAAAAAAGTAGTTCTACAGTTTAAGTAATAATTCTTAATAAAATCATCTGTAAAACTGTAAAAATGATCTTTAAAAACTGTAAAAAAAACGAAACTTCCTCAGTTTTCAGAAGTTTCTTCAGCAGGAATAACACAACAGAGGTTTTCTGTTAACCCTCATCCTCTTGCAGATCATTTTGGAAACAGTATTTTTCAGCGTTGCTTCAGTTCATTAATGGTTTGTAGATATTCTGCACAGCTCTCTTCAGGCACCGCCTCGGCATTTCCTTCAAAAGTTAACTCTAGCTCTGCGGTTGTTTACAAATGGAGATAGCGAACGCTACACCTGAGTGTGAAACGCTTTATGCTGCCCCTGGAAAGCACTCGAGATATCTGCTTGTTCGACCCGAGCACTCGCTATTTAAGTGGATTTTACAAGCATATAGAGGCAACCGCGGTGAAAAAGCCACGGTTCATTCTACTGACCAGGGCTTTGCTGTAGCATGACAAAGAAATTCTAAATTTTTAAATATTTATTTGTGGTTAAACTTATGTACTGTCCCTTTAGGCAAAAATATATATTTGGTAAATGGGGTCAGTGAAAGCAAAAGCAGAAGGAAAACAAGCAACAGTAGCAGTTAATAGGGTCTTTAGAATCAGTTGGTTGGTCAAAATTACCTTTAATAAACTACACAGCTGTGGAAATAACAGACAAAACCTGGAATTTTGATCCAGAAATTCAGCAACATTCCTGCCGTCTTTTTCTGTCGTAATCTTAAAATTTAGTTTTTTTTGTGATTACCCTACAAATCTGGCACTCTATCCAGTCTGAGTTCTGTACTCTGCCCCCTAGTGGAACACTCCAGTAGTACGTGCCTGCTGCTTGTGTCAATGTGAGGTTAAAAAGTATTTCCAGCCTTACTGTCAAAATTCACTTTCAATGACGTATTGGCAAACCTAATTTTTTTTTTTTTATGTTGAAGCAGTGGGGAGTGTTACAGGCATCTGCTGAAATTAACTAATAAAGTAATTTGTAATCTACCTTAGTTACTTTTAAAATAAAGCAATCAGTAAAGTAACTAAGTTATTTTTGCAAGCCATAATCCGTAGTCAGTAATCAAATTACAATTTAAAAGTAACTGTGGCAAAAATGTTCCTGCTGGTTGCTTTTAGCTACCACAGATGCTAACGAAAGTTGGCAACCAGCTAACATGAAAGTTGTTCTGTAACACTGGGAAGCCAAAGTATTCTCAAACAGCCCCCCAAACCCATCCGGTGCTTGAATATACTGAACTTGAACAGAAACTATATGCTAAAAGTTATGAAAATGTGAATATTACTCCATTTGATTTAGTTCTGTTTCAGTGTAGATTATAAAAAAAAATGTAATTGTTTAAAATTCTGTGTACTAACTAGGCAAGTTTCTTTGTAGCTAATTGTTTTAATAATTTTTTAAAATAAAATTCTATTTATATTTAAAATTCAAAAAATGTTACGAAAGTATTTTAATAAAATACATTTAAAGGAATAAAGATGGATATACTGTACCTTTTCATTTTAATTTAGAATTTTTAAAATTATTTTTAAAAACTGGGATTAAATTAAAATGTAAAATGACTTTTTAATATTCAGTATTTGATTGTTACATTCTGATGCTTTAGTTTAACTTTCTATTTTGTTTGAGCTTCAGATTGTCTCAGATATTATTAACAATTATCTCTGATTGATATTTATGATTGGCAAAATAAACTCTGCGTCCTTTCCAAGATAAGACCAGATCTTGATTGAAACACTGTTATTGTGGGTAATGGTTTTAACAGAAAGGGGGCGCCCCTGAGTCAAAATCTGCTCAAGGCCCCATAAAACTTTGGGCCGGCCCTGAACAGGAGGCTTTAACGGCGGTGGGCAATCAAACCTCTGCTCTCAATTACATGAGTTGCAGGTCAGGACTTCTGCTAGCAGGAGGCTGAGGCGTATTTGTTTTACAGAGTCGAACGTGTTACGCTTCCGTGTGGAAACTCGGCACGCCTTTTAGCCATACGGACAGTTCCATATCCAAAAATATGAATATGGAAACATGAACTGTTACACCTCTAAAAGCTTTAGTGGCCTGTTAACCAAAAGTTGCACTGAACAGCAGAACCTGATGGGAAAGCCGGTGATTTCACGTCCAGATTGTTTTCCTATTCCTATTCTGTTTACACAGACTTTTAAACGCCGCAGGATGTAAATCGGTGCATCAGCCATTTTGAACGGTCTCCTCCGCCTTTAATAGACTCTGTGCTTACGACTGCATGTTTTTACCACATGCAATGAAGCTGCAGAGTCTGCGGCTGTAAATCCTGCTAATTAGACGTGCTGACATGCACAGCGGGCAGGACATGTACGGTTTCTGAACATGTGTCTGCGTACGCACCCTCTAACTAAATGGACGGGTCTAATCACCTCAGAGGGAAGAACCTCTTCCCCCTTCCGCCACCTCTTAACGGATCTTAACGGCCCCCAGCGCTCCCCCGTTTCCTACTGAGAAATGAAATACACCACTAATGGTTTATCACAAACACGGCTAATGCTTTACGCAGACCTCTTACCATTAATAAATGATGACTTGTAAAAGGGGGTAGGGGAGCTGTGAAAGTTGACGGACCCTGCAGGGCAGAAAGTTGGATCGGTGTCAGGAATTACACAGAAAAAACTTTGAGTTTGTCTCATTTTGTAACAACGAGCAGGTTAAATGTGTGTGTGCGTGTGGTTAAAAACAGGAAGCAAAGGGGATTATTTAAAAAGAAATCTGGCAATGCGTTTAGAACGTCCTGAAAGTATAATTCTGTTTTAATAACTGGGAATTCAGCCCCAGAAACTGAACCTGTTTGCATCTGTTTTTGTTCCATTACACAGATGGATTTAAATGAAAACAACTCAAGTTTTTTTTGCCATAAATGTTCAGCGTGATTAACTGTTTAAGGTTAAATTGGAAAACAACTGGAAAAATCTGAATAAAAAGAGTTTTCTTCCACTGTCCTCCCACAGAGTTCAGATCGTGGATTTAAAAGAGTAAAAGGAGAGAAAGAAATCTACTCGTCTTTGACATCCCACTCATCCTCTCATGATTCTTTACGTATTCGCCCCATTAAGTTTTACCACCCCTCTTTAGCTCTGATTTTACTTTATGGCTCTTCCTTATCTCTCTGTATGACGGATTTTCGTCCCACCTTTTTATTGAAAAGATTAAGAGGGCCTGTCTATAAAACAAAATCAAGCCCACAACCAATGTCATCGCCATTTAACACCAATCCAGAGAAAATGTCTCAATTGAATAAATTAAACAAAATAAACCCTGATAGAATCATTAAATATGGAGAGAAAATAGACTCACAAGATCTGTGTGTGCGTAATGCCTGATTTCTAACTTGTGTCAGTGTTTTTTTGTGTAACTTTATGTATTTGCATGTCTAAAACCCGATTTTTAAACCGTAAAATACATTTTGGGTGTGAATTGGGGTAGTTGCAAGTGTTTAGTAAAATGTAAACAAAAATATATTTTTTAAAATACGGTACCAAAACCCATTTACACGCGCACAATTTTAAATTACAGTAACTTAAAACTAACTACGAATTCCTAACGGCTCCTAAGCATGCAAATCATTAAGTACTTATGCACCAATCGCCTGATCCACACAGACAAAACTACATTTACACACAGATCAGACTTTCAACTGCATGAAGGGTTGTGAGACTCATTTCACGTCTGGAGATTTGTGCGTACATGATGCATTTAAAGGCTGGTAGAATGCTGGGTCGTCTGAGTATTCTTTGCTTTCCCTCTAAACCTGCTGATGAAGTGGAAAAAATATCAGGACCTTTTGGTTCTGAAACATAGAATGACACTTTTAAAAATATAAAATTGTTAAAATATACATGTATGGGCAGAACCTTGTGCCATAAGAAAATTGATTAATTTTAAGAAGTTTGAATGGTTATTGTATTATTCAAATGTAATAAAAAATGCTCAAGTTGAATAAAAGTTATTAAAAGCTTAATCGGAATCTGCTTAATTTGAAATCCAATCTATAAGTTTATAGTCATGAAACTGAAAGAGAGTTTTCTATGTTGAATATTAAATAATTTGTTTTGAAACTGTGTACAAATGGGCAGTTTATAGGATTTCCCATGCAGCAATGAATGCATCACACCTGTGGACGTCGGCAGCGGCCAAACAACTGACAGTTCATAAGAAGCAAAGTTTGATGTTTTGATGCACACATTTATGTTTGTGTTTATTCCTGGAAGTTTTTTCCTGCTTCTATTTTAATACGGTAATGGAGTTTAGAGGTGATAAGAATGCTCGGATGACCCAGCATTCTACCAACATTTAAACGCGTCATGTATGCACAAATCTCCAGATGTGAAATGAGTCTCAAAACCCTCCGTTGTAAGTCTGATCTGTGCGTAAACTTGGTTTTGTCGGTGGATCAGGTGATTGGTGCAAACGTACTTAATGATTTGGATGCATAGGAGCCGTTTTGAATTCGTAGTTAGTGTAATTTGAAACTTTGCGCGTGTAAATGGATTTTTTTCTCAAGTTTTGATATTTGTGTGTACATTTTACCGGACACTTGCAAGTAACCCAAGTTACACACAAAAAGGCTGACACAAGTTACAAATCAGGTATTACGCACACACAGATCTTATAAGTCCATTTTCTCTACATAATTAAACAATTAAGCTCCTCATTTTGCTGCCTTGATATCATGCCTGAAAATTCTCTATGGAAACTTTACAAACCAATCTCTAATCTCAGTTTCCTTTTTTTTTTTTTTTTTTTTTTTAACGTGTCCTGTCTAGCAGTATGCTACTCAGAATTGGTGTCTGAGTACCAAGTACAAGACCAACAGTTTTACTTTCCCAAGCAGAGTATTACAGCTTCGCTGTAGTACGCCACTTGATGTATATGTATGAAAAATCTTTGTTAGTGATTACTGTGGGTTCAATTTCCTGACGTCATGGACATTAAACTGAGACAAGAAGGGAGAAAGGAAGAAGGTGAAGAAAAGAAACCGGACCAGCAGAGGCGCGAACCGACGACACAAGACAGGGAGGCAAACAAAGAACACAATCTCAGTTTCCTAACAATGACCGACCACTTTGATGCTCATGGTTCCAGTTTCCATGCTCATCACAGCATCGAGACTGTGCTCAAATCAAATGTTTTAATGACCTCCGCATAAATACAGACTCTGGTAGAACCACATTGCTGGTTCTGTTGGACCTCAGTACTGCGTTTGACAATAGCTGCGTTTCCATCACCAATATAGGCAAAACTTTGCCGATATTCTCTAAATGTCGGAAAAAACACAATTTCTTAAATGCGGCTTTTCGACTAAATAACAAACTCGGCTTAAATCACAAGTTTTCATGCGATAAGTCATTAAGAAAAATGGTGCCGGATGTGTAGATATATTCATATTGTAGCACGGCCCTAGCGCTCATTATCAGCCTTGAAGAGGAGACGTAGCTTGTAGAGGCATTGAAGCAACCATCCACTTTTACATGGGAGCGGTCTTGGTAAACGATCGCGTTTCTTTACCGTTTTGAATCCAATATATTAGCTATGCCTTAATCATGAACCAAATGCAAAAAAAAAAAAAAACTGTCTCCCGGTGAACCCAAACATGCCGCGCCATTTTTCTCCTCCTACTACTACTTCCGACGTCATAAACGTCAACGTCTTTTTCGCTCGTAGCAACATCCAGTTGTTGATCACGTGACTCGTGTGATGCGAAAAAGGTTTTTTCCATCGCTGTTTTGCATTATATATGAATTTCAACACTCTCGAAAAACCACCTCATCCAAGCGCAAAAACTTTTTATCGAAACAGCCGAGTTTTTTCGAAACTGCCGTCTTTCCATTAGGCAAACTTATTTTTCGCAACTTCAATTTTACTGTTACTGTTGATCATAAAACAACTGGAAATCGGGGTCGGACTCTCTGGTACAGCACTTGGCTGAAGAACAGGACATTTTTTGTGTCAGTAGGTAATTTCTCATGAGAACAAACAGAAATCACATGTGGGGTCCCCCAGGGCTCCATCCTGGGACCCCTGCTATTTAATATCTACATGCTCCTACTAATCCAGATTATAAGAATACTATTAGTGACCATATCTATGAAGATGATACTCAGCTTTACATTAAAATGTCACCAGGTGACTTTAAACCCATCCAGACCCTAAATAAATGCATTGATGCATAGATGGATGTGCCATAATTTTCTCCAGCTGAACAGAAACAAAATTGAAGTATTTTTTTAACTAAAGTGGAACGATCCAGAGTCAGCAATCAGTTTCAATTATTACAAACATTAACTACGGATAAAGCCTGAAATGTATGTGTAATAATGGACTCAGACCTGAACCTCCAGGGTCACATAAAGACAATAGTCAGCTTTCTATCATCTGAACAACATTTCTAGGATTAAAGGACTGATGTCACAGAAGGACCTTAAAAAACTGATCCATGTGTTCATCTTTAGTCGGACTGATTACTACACTAGCGTCTTCACAGGTCTACCTAAAAAGTCAATCAGATCCAGAACGCTGCTGCTGGCGTCCTCACTAGAACCAGGAAAGTGGAACACATCACCCCAGTTCTAATGCCTAGTTTATACTTCTCCGCCAGCAAATCTGAACCCAGACCTATTGACAGAGACGTTTTCCGTTTATACTTCTTCGTTGGTTTTTCAGTGTTGCAAAGCAGTTCCCCACCAGGACAGCAGGGGGTGCTGACTTTTCATTGCGAGCCTGCCTACCGTTGTCGTTTCTGGCTAACTAGAGTTTATTTTCTTCAGCTTGTGAACGTCAAAGTAAGTAGACCTGTGATTGGTCAGATACAGAACAGCCAGAGATCGTTTCACCAGGAGGGGGCTCTATAGTCGCTGTAATCAGTAGTTAATGCAGCGTTTGGCCACTACATGCTTTATATTGAAAGGATAATTTATCTTATCTGTTCTTTTAGTGATTTTGAACACAAGGAGGTGTAGGAAAACAACAAAAAAGGCTGCTGTGTTTGTTTCCGTGTGTTTTTAGAGTATTCTATGAGCTGCACTCGTAAAAAGCTTTACAGCTTTAATCAAAACTTACTTTCTTACATCTATTGCTCCTTGAGGAAGAAATATGTTCACAGACTGAAGAAAAAAAAACGGGACAATGCCACAATTCTACAGAGCCGCCATGAAAACTTAACATTCCCTGCTGTCCTGGTTGGGAATTGCTTTGCAACACTCAAAAATCAAGGCTGAACTTTTTCCTGCCCAGAGCGCCGTGCGACTCGTTATTAAGTCGTATTGTTACGAATTTTGGTTGCAGTTCCACCAGAGTTCCAGTGGGGGGGATCGCCATGAGTACAAGGTGAATGGGAGTCTATGGAGCTAGACGGCCAAATTTGTCTCTTTCACCAGATTGCCGTAGAGGAATCTAAGATTTGATTGTAGGTTTTACAAGTTGAACATGCATTTATGTCCTTTTATTTTCTTACAGGTTGAGTTGTTGTGGCCCATAACTCGCTAGCATTTTGCTAATGACCGCTGATTGGTCAGTGAAGGACTGATGACCACCAGATGTACCGCTTGAAGGCATCGTAGCCTCCGAAGAGATACCAGAATTTTAAGGCGGACTTTTTCGCCAACGTTGTTTTTTTTTTTTGCAACCTATAACATTTATTTTTGTTGCTAGCACTGTTATCTGCCTGTGGTTATGTATGTAGTGTGAAACTTAAACGGAAAAATAAGGATTGCCTTAAAGCAGTATATCTGGATGACGTCAATGTAACTTAAAGTACTTTTTAAAGCAAATAAGTGACTCAAAAAAATCTAAAACCCAGCAATTATATCCGTCATGAGAGCGCTCTCACATGGAACAAGATAGGAACTGTTACCAGTTCAGAAATGAAGTTCAATTTCACATTTTATTTGCTGCTCATCGTACTTTTCCTTCCTCCCTGCAGCTGTCAGACTGTACAAACAGATGTTTACATCAGCGCTGTAAATTGCGATCATCAACCGAACAACATCACCACTGATGCTATAACTTGAACATCATTTTTCACAGACTATATATACCAACTTAATGGAAGTTAGACATTTACTTTTTAATGCACAGGTACAATGCACGTTCTAACTTTTCTAAATAGTCTGATGATTTAAACATCTTCCAGTATCCTGCTATGTTTGTACACTACAACCCGAGTTTACCACTTTATCCTGTTTTTGTTACTATTGTGCATGACGTATTTTTCTTTTGTAATAATTATGTGTGTTTCTTTTCTGATTCCTGTTCAGATTGAATGTGTTTTCTTGCTGCTGGTGTTGCGACCAAATTTCCCCCGATGGGGGACAATTACAGGATTATTCTATTTAGGGCTGGGTATCGATTCAGATTTCATGAATCGATTCAAGAGTTAGAATCGATTATCCCAGTACGATCCGATTCGATCTGATTCAATCTGATCCAGTTCGATACCGATATGGGTCAATGCTATTAATTTCTTTTTAGCTATTATCTTAATAGTAATTCAATGTGCGTTATCACTGGGTAAGTAACGGTTCACCGGGGGAAACTGTCCCCTTTCAGACACAAGACTCAAAATGGCTGTCGGGACTTTACCTTCCTATTTTAGTTATAAAAAGGGCAAACTATTCCATAAGAATAAAATCGATTTTTGAAATTGTGAATCAATTCAATTCGATTTCTCTAAGGATCGAGTCAGAATCAATTTCACGATTTTTTTCAACACAGCCCTAATTGAATTCTACTTTCTCTCCGTCTTATGCCGATTTATCCCACGGATTCTGTGTATTCTCCAGCAGAACCATTTTGCTATGGCGCGCCAAATGTAACATGCCATATTTCGTGGACAGAATGACCTTTGTGTCACGAAATACATATATTCAATGCGAAACCATCATATAACGATATGAATTATGTCTCACAAAATGGTAACTTAATAACTTACGAAATGAATTCAGTGACATTGCTTGCATTTCGTGGACAAAAGGCTTTTACATAATAAATTTTGTAAACTGCTTACTCATGAAATGTATTCTATTATGCATTTCGTCCATGGAATGAAAGCATACGTAACTGAATGAATTTCGTAAGTTATGAAGTTACTATTCCATGGACGGAATTTCTTCTGTAACTGCAGAGTTGGAGAAAAAATCCCTTTTGTACACATCATAATTTCTGTAACACAACACAATACTTTTGTGTACGAAAGTTTATTTCTTCTACGACAGTGAATAGTGCATTGAGCCTTATGTCCACGTAAGGAAAAGGCCACCAGTGAATTTGGTCCACGAAACGATGTGCTCTATTCAGTGTTTCGTGGACACAATGCAAACAAATTTGTGTATTCCGTGGACAAACGGCGTCACGATGTAACGTGGTTTCATAGGGCTGGACGATAATTCGATAGCAATATATATCGATCGATAGACGTGTGGTGCGATAGAAAAAAAGGGGTCGATAAAAAAGTTCGATAGAAAAAAAAAGTTCCCCCTCATATTTTCATTATACCCCATCAGCCTTTTTAATACAACAATCATTACTTACTCCAAACAAATCATTAACAATGACCCACGCAGCTCTGTGAGCCACCCTCTCTCCTTTAGAACCACAAAAAGGATTAAATAATTTGAGCTGAAAAAGAATTTTTTAATGGTCCCTAAGCGAACAATCACCGTAACTTCGCCGCGCTCAGACGTCACAGCAAGGCAGCAGCAGAGGACGTTGTTCTGTATAAATGTTTCAGTGGCTACAGGTAAAGGTTACGTCCCGTTTTGAACCGATCCTCGACGCACTAAAACACTAAACGTAGCTATAATGAACGAAATATAAAACTACGATCAGCTGTTTTAAGCAGGACTCCCCTCTCCAGCTCGCTACGAATCTCTTACAGAGAGACACAGGAAACGTACCCAGGTCGCGTCGCGTTGCTAACATCTGTGGCTGTTAAAATCTCCCTTCAGTTCTGCTCCCGGTCCTCAGAAGCTAAAAAACGCTTTAAAAAACCCAACAGGGGTTGGGTAGACCTGCTGGCTTCAGCTCTCAGTGACTGAGCTGCAGTGTTGGAGCCCATCAACACTGGTGAGTAGCTAGTTAGCTTTAATTCAATTCAATTCAGTTTATTTATATAGCGCCATTTCACAACAGATGTCATCTCAAGGCACTTTACAAAAAGAGTTATTACAATATAATGTTTAATGTAGAAATTACAGAACCACAGAAGATTGCGTCGTGTAATTCTCAGCAATCCCTCACACTGAGCAAGCATGAAGCGACAGTGGGAAGGAAAAACTCCCTTTTAACAGGAAGAAACCTCCAGCAGAACCAGGCTCAGTACAAGCGGTTATCTGCCGCGACCGTCTGTGGCTTGGAGAATACATAACAGAGACACAGAAAGAGCAATAGCACTGATGCAGAAGTTTGTTGCAGGACGTGGTGAATTTTCCGTCACTGCAATGCCATCTTAGTCAGGGTCGTCAAGCAGGGCTAATCCGGAGCACCTACTATAATAGAAAACAGGTTAGTGCTTGAATTGACAGCACATCATGCAGTTGGGGAGAAGTAGGAGAGAAAGTAGGAACAGACCCTAATAATGTCCTCCAACAGCCTAGCCTAAAGCAGCATAGCTACTAACATTAACCTGTCTCCTAGCTACTAGGAGACCTGGCTACCAACACTCTGTCTGAGTCCTCCTGACCCGTGGACGGTGTAGGGCCGGTAACGGCCCCCGTCATGCCGGGGTCTTCTCGGAGTCGGGTTGTTTGAGAATGCAGCCCAAAGTGGGTGGTAAACTCCATCTAAGGCTAAATACCGGCACGAGACCGATAGTCGACAACTATCTTAAGGAAAAATTGACAGAACTGAGAGGACAGAGTTGAAGAGGGCGAGAAACGTTTAAGAGATAAACGGGTGGGGTCCGCACAGTCTGCCCGGGGGATTCAACCCGGCAGGTAATGGGCGGATCCCCTTGAGGGACCTCTCTCCGGCGCTGGCTGGCCCCCGTGGGGCGCATTTCTTCCGCGGCGGTAAGCCGCGACCGGCTCCGGATCTTTACCTGGCTTACATTAATCTATCTCTACCTAGCTACTCTACCTCTTCCTATCTCTTCCTAACTTTTGACACTCTGCCTGACTACTAACATTAACCTGTCTCTTCCTATCTACCTGTCTAACCTGACTCTAACTACCTATTAACATATCTCTAACTGTAAGCTTTGTCAAAGAGGAAAGTTTTTAGCCTAGTTTTAAAGATAGACAAATTGTCTGCTTCACGAACCAACCCTGGGAGCCGGTTCCATAGGAGGGGAGCCTGATAGCTGAAAGATCTGCCACCCATTCTACTTTTAGAAATCCTAGGAACTACCAGTAAACCTGCAGTCTGAGAGCGAAGGTCTCTGTTAGGAACATATGGAACAATCAGGTCTCTTATGTATGATGGAGCTAGATTATTAAGGGCTTTATATGTCAGAAGGAGGATCTTGAATTCTATTCTAGATTTTACTGGGAGCCAGTGAAGAGAAGCTAAAACAGGGGAAATGTGATCTCTTCTTTTAATATTCATCAGAATCCTAGCAGCAGCATTTTGAACTAACTGAAGACTTTTAATTGTATTCTGTGGACTACCTGATAATAGACAGTTACAGTAATCCAGCCTTGAAGTAACAAAGGCATGGACTAGTTTTTCAGCATCACTCCTGGACAGGATGGTTCTAATTTTTGCAATATTCCTAAGGTGAAAAAAGGAAATCCTACAGACTTCTTTAATGTGAGTTCTAAATGACATATCTTGGTCAAAAATGACACCGAGGTTTTTTGCTTTATTACTGGAGGCTAATTTAATGCCGTCCAGGTGAAGGGGCTGACTAAGTAGTTTCTTTTTCAGAGCTTCTGGTCCAAAGACGACAACTTCTGTTTTATCAGAATTTAGAAGCAAGAAGTTTAGAGTCATCCAAGTTTTTATGTCTTCCAGACATGCCTGTAGTCTACCTAACTGATTGGATTCATCAGGATTTATGGATAGATATAGCTGTGTATCATCTGCGTAACTATGGAAATTTATCCCATGCTGCCTAATTATTTTACCAATAGGAAGCATATATATAGTAAAAAGAATCGGCCCAAGCACTGAACCCTGTGGTACTCCGCAAGTAACTTTTGAGGTTGAGGAGGGTTTATCATTTACTTGAACAAACTGAAATCTGTTAGACAAATAAGATTTAAACCAGCCTAGGGCTGTTCCTATTATACCGACACGTTGAAGCCTTTCTATGAGAATATTGTGATCAACAGTGTCAAAGGCAGCACTGAGATCTAACAGGACCAGAATGGTCACCAGTCCATTGTCTGAGGCTATGAGAATATCATTAGTAACCTTCACCAGAGCTGTTTCAGTGCTGTGATGAGCTCTAAAGCCTGACTGAAACTTCTCAAACAGCTCATTATTGTTTAAATGCTCACATATCTGGTGTGCAACTATTTTCTCAAGAATTTTAGATAAGAAGGGAAGATTAGATATCGGTCTATAGTTAATTAAGTCGTTTTGATCAAGAGAGGGTTTCTTAAGTAGAGGTTTAATTACAGCAATCTTAAACTCCTGTGGTACATATCCATTGACTAAGGATAGATTCATTATATTTAAAATTGGAGCAGCGATCAGAGGGAAAACTTCTTTTAAGAGTTTAGTTGGGATTGGGTCTAAAACGCAAGTTGAAGGTTTAGATGAAGCTAATAATTTTAGTACATCACAAAGTTCGGCTGCATTAAAGCAGTTTAAGCATATATTAGGTTCCACCATTTTTGAGGCTGCCTCATTAACTAAGGAGGAAGCAAGCATATTGGGAAGGTTCCCAATTATCTTATTCTTTATGGAGTCTATTTTATTTATAAAGAATTGCATGAAGTCGTCACTGCTTAGAGCTTGGGGAATGGTTGGCTCGATAGAGCTATGATCCTGTGTGAGTTTGGCAACTGTATTAAAAAGAAACCTAGGATTATTTTTATTCTCCTCGATTAAAGATGAATAATATGCTGTTCTAGCTGTGTGAAGGCTCTTTTTATATAGCAATAAACTATTTTTCCATATTAAAAAGGAATCATGTAAATGCGTGGAGCGCCATTTTCTCTCTAGTTTTCTAACATTCTGCTTTAGGGTACGTAGCTCTAAATTAAACCAGGGAGTTAATCTTCTATGGCTAGCCACCTTCCTTTTCAAGGGGGCAACTTTGTCTATTGCCCGACGCAGGGAGGAATTAACGCTATGAACTAAAATGTCAAGTTGTGAGGGGTCACGAGTTAAATCACTGTTTTCTGTTCTGCATTTATAAACTGAGGAAATTAAAGTTGGAAGAGCTTCTTTAAAATTTGCTACAGCGTTGTCTGATAACGTTCTGGTATAATGAAGTTTTCTTTCAGGTTTGATATGATCCATTAGAGTAAGTTTAAAAGTGATAAGGAAATGATCAGACAGGATAGGGTTATGTGGAAAGACTGTTATTTCTTCACAGTCAATGCCATAAGTCAGCACAAGATCTAAAGTGTGGTGACAAGAATGTGTTGGTCCCTGCACATTTTGAGTAAAGCCTATTGAGTCTAGGATAGTGTTAAAAGCTGTATTTAGACTATCACTTTCATTATCAACATGAATATTGAAGTCTCCGACTATAATGACTTTATCAGTGTTTAAAACTAAGTCAGATAGAAAATCTGAAATCTGATCTAAAAATTGAGAATAAGGTCCTGGTGGACGATATAAGACCACAAACAAAAGTGGCTTTACTGCTTTGTTATGTGTATGAGGAAAGCTAAAAACTAGATGCTCAAAGGAACTGTAACTATTATTTTTTTGGAGATTAATTAGTAAATCGGAATGAAAGATAGTTGCTACTCCACCTCCTCGACCAGTACTTCGAGGGACACTAAAGTTTAAGTAGCTAGGGGGAGTTGACTCATTTATTGTGACATGGTCCTCTTCCTGCAACCATGTCTCTGCAAGACAAAACAAATCAATATTATTTTCACAAATTAAGTCATTTACTAAGAGTGTTTTTGAGGGGAGAGATCTTATGTTTAGTAAACCACATTTAATTGATTTGTTTTTATGTTCAGTCCGAGTTTTATTTATCTTTATGAGATTTTTATACTTTGCTCTAGTAGCATTAACTTTTAATTCATTAGTTTTGGGTAGTGGACGGGAAACTATCTCTATAGGGTAGTGGGTGGGTGGCAGTCCCTGTTCCTTGACCTGGACTCTGGGTTCCCTGAGCTGGACTCTGGGTTGTCACGGCTTTGGGGAACTAGAGATAACCCTATCAATGTTCCTGGAAAGAAGCGAAGCTCCGTCCTCGGTGGGATGGATGCCGTCTCTACGTAACAGTCCAGGTTTTCCCCAGAAGGCCCCCCAGTTATCAATGTAGCCCACATCGTTTTCTGGACACCACCTTGACAACCAAAGGTGGAACGAAAGCATACGGCTGTACATGTCATCGCTAGTACGATCAGGCAGGGGACCAGAAAAAATTACAGAGTCAGACATCTTTTTGGCAGCCCTACACACCGAAGCTACGCTAATTTTAGTGACCTCCGACTGCCGTCGCCGGGTGTCGTTGCCACCAGCATGGATAACGATCCTGCTATACCGCCGTTTGTCCTTGGCCAAAAGCTTCAGATGGGACCTAATGTCCGCAGCCCTGGCCCCTGGAAGGCATTTGACGGTGGTCTTTCGTGTCTCTGGAGCCACATTCCTAACTATGGAGCTGCCAATTACAAGAATCGGCCTCTCCTGCTCGGCGGGTGCGTCGCTGAGCGGGGCGAACCTATTGTTCAGAGAAAGGGGCTGGAGGTTGGCCGCGGACTGGGGTCTGGCGCTAATCTTCCTACGAACCGTCACCCAGCTCGCCTGAGGTCCCGGCTGCACGGGAGCTGTTGAAGGACGGCTAGGTCCTGTCCTAGTTGACTCCGCGCTAGCTACTGCTGGGCCTGGCTGTTCTACAGCGCGGAGCCGGGCCTCTAGCTCAGAAACCCTCGCCTCCAAAGCTACAAAAATGCTGCACTTATTACACCTACCAACTTCACTAAATGAGGCGGAGGAGTAACTAAACATCTGACAGAGAGAGCAGGAAAGAGGAGGAGGTGTAGAGAGAGATGGAGGGACAAGAGAGAAAGCTGCCGAAGCCATGCTAGCCGTAAAGCTAAGCTAACCAAGCGGTGAAACGCTTAAAGAGTCCCAAACCGTGAAGAAAATTAACGTTTTAATGTGTTTGTGTGTTAAGCAACTCAGAAAAAACTTATTGACAGAGAAAGTTAGATCAGTTCAAGAGAGAGAGAAACACCGACTTGCTACAAACGAGTTAGTCACAAAACAGGAAATGACGCGATACGTCTTACCAGCTTTAGCCTACAGCTGAAGAGAATTTGACTAAACTTTATTGACAAACTAAAACAAGGGTTTCATCCATTAATATTATAAAGTGTCATAACATGTTTCAAAAGATTAAAAAGCATAAAAATAAGCCTTTAATTTAAATTACTAACATGACAAAAAAATATAATATAATGCTTACTAATATTACTTTTCTTCGTATTTGCTGATGTTACTCAGGTCTCTTGGTTTGTTTCTGTGTCTTACAAACTTATGATAAAAAGAAGTGTTTGAAAAATTAATTAATTTAATAGTTAGTTAAAATCAGTTCACTGAAGAATAACAAAATTACTGGAGAGGCACTTAAAATATAGTTTTGATATTGTGTGATTTTTTGATAATTATCGATATCGATCAATATGACTTTTTTTATCGAAATGCTTTTTTTCTATATCGTCCATATTGAATATATGTATTTCCTAACACAAAAGTCATTCTGTCCACGAAATAAGGCATGTTACATTTGGCGCCCCATATTTTCCTGCTCCTACTTCTGTCCAGTCGGGCCTGACTTCATCTGCACTTCTGAGAGAGACAGAACCTCACTCCAGCCATCAGCTGACCTTCATTAATCAGCGGCCTTATTATTAAAACATGCAGCAGAATAAACATCAAGCTGAGACTGGTTGGACTGATCCAGTAAGACTGGTGGATCTGTCTTTGTTTAGCCCAAAATGAAACATTTATCCCCGGTTTTCCGCCAACATCCGACCCTGACGTTCGCTCTCCTTCTACATGCTCCCCCGTGTCCTCATTAACCCAACCTTGGAGGCTGCCATTCATCTCTCCTTACGCCGGGATCATTCCCTGTAATAACATCCTCGCCCCCGTCGCATCGTTTAACTTTTTCAATTAAAAGACGACGATCGCTCTATTAACCTCGTTCCCCCCTCGTGTCATTTATTTTATTTTATTTTGCCCTCAGCGTTGCACGGTTTAAGAGAGGGCCTCAGGGACCGGACGTGCAGTAGGGCGCCGTACGCGGCAGCAGGCGGGAGGCGTTCGGGTGAGTTATGGAGCTTCGACGGGGAGGGCAAATCATAAGTTTCTGCTTCATCCTCCTGCTGATCTGTGAGGAGGGAGATAAAGGAAGACAGCTACACGAGGGAGGAGCTGCAGGGGTCACGACCTCTACCCGTCCACCCTCTCCTTGTCTTTATTCTGCACATGCATTTACTGCAATTTTAGCTCACTTTAACTGATTTTCCATTTTTATCTATACATGTTATTTTCTAAATTATGCAAATTAACGAGTTCATTGGGGTTTATTTGGATCTATTGATGTTCAGGTAAACAGAATCTTTTTCTCCTGACAAGTTTCTTACATCTGCGGATCTCGCTCTAAAATTTAGACAATAGAATCGGATAGATTCTTGGATGAGTTGTTGTCCCACAAAGGGGAAATTCAGATGTAACATCAACAAAGTGACAGGTAATATAAGCATTGGATTCACCCAAGTATAAAAATGTTTAAAAACTGAATTTAAAAAATAAAAAATTAAGAGTAATATGTACATGAATGACAAAATTAGAAAACCAGAGTACTGTCAAGTTTTTCCAAATAAAGTAGCATACTCAGATTAGAATGTGAAACTGAGTAGGACAATTTAAAAAAAATATTGAACTATTTAAGAGTATTTAGAGTGTAGCTGTGCATTAAAAAGTAAATATTATATTCTACGAACTTCTTCTAAATGAATTAGGGCTGGGTATCGATTCAAATTTCAAGAATCGGTTCTGTTCAGATTTTCAAAGCATTAGAATCGATGATCAAGATCCGATCTGATTCGTATTGGGTATTAAGTTGTCTTAAAAAATTTTTTTTTATCAGTTATTATAATTCAATGACTTAATAGTGGGTGAGTAACAGTGAACTGAGCCTTAAAACGGCTGTTTGGATCTTAAATTCATATTTTACCTTTAAAAAACTTTGTTCAACAATTAAACTAATTATTGAACTTGTGAATTGAGTCGATTCTTTGATTTTTGATTTTTTTTCAACACAGCCCCAAAATAAACTGTGAAAAAAAAACTGATGTGCAAATTAGAGCAGTATGAATGTAATTTAATTGAGTCAAACACTGCAATTTACCAAAGACTAACTAACTAAACGGTTGCTTAGGGCCCCCCAAACCCATCCGGGGGCCCCATAAATGCTGAAACTGAAAATAGACTACAGATGCTAAAATGTATGAAAATATGAATATTACACCAGTTGATTAAGTTTGGTATCGGTGTAGATTTTTTTTTGTTGTTGAAATTTTTCTGTAGTAACTAGGCAAGTTTCTTTATAACTAATTATTTAAATTTTAAATTCTTTTTTTGTTTGTTTAAAAAAAATAGCTAAAATCTTTTTAATCAAATACATTTAAAGGAACAAAATGTATACATCGTACCTTTAATTTTATTTTTTTTAAATTATATTTGAACATTTGAAATTAAATCAAAAATAACTTTTTATACTAATTGTCTAATTGTATAGTTATCATTGTTAAAACTAAAACCTTTCTATTTTGTCGGAGCTCCAGATCGTCTATAACATTATCTCTGATTGGTTTTTAGGCTCAGGCAAATAAAACTCCGCCTCCTTTCTCAGATTAGACCAAATCTTGATTGAAACGCTGTTATTGTGGGTAGCGGTCTGAACAGAAAGGGTGTGAAAATGCTCCTTCGTCCCACATGTAACTCGTCAAAACTGTACAAACCGCGTCACTAAACCCAAATATCTGTGAATGTTCTGCAAAGAGGCGTGCAGTACGAATCTACACCCGATTTAAAGAAAATATCAGGTGTTTTTCCGTCTCAGGACGACGTTGTTGGTTGTTTTCTTTCCAAACATGCAGACATTCATCCGGAGAGATATTTCTACTCAGCTATTGTTCTGTTTAGTGTTTAATGTGAACTGTGTCTGTATCTAATTATTAACCCAACTTTCTCATACGTCTGACCCTTTACATAAGAACGGAAATGCAGCTGTCGTCGTTTTAAAGACGCATCAGCACTTCTCGGTTGCATACATTATCTTGCCGTCATCGCCTCACTTTCCCCTCCACTAATCCGTTCTTCTCCCTGCTACAGCTCAGGGATCAGTAAGACAAACCCTGGGTGACGTGCAGTTATTAAAAACTTCCCCTCACCGCTACCCTGCAGACGTGATACATCATCACGACTTCACCATCCTCTGCTTTGTTGAAGGTCACCTTGCTTTGGGTTTCTGCAGAGAAGGAGCTCATTCCTGATGATTAACCGGTGGATTCATCTGTGACGCTCACGACCAAGGGTCAAACTGGGAACAAGCTCTTATCCAGGTAGTTTGTGGAGGGCAAAAACTGGGGGGGGAAAAAACAGAAACAAAACCACACTTCCTGTTAAGTTTAGCCGCTACATGTAAGGGTAAGGGACCACAGCCACCAACAAATACTTTAACCCCCCTCTAATAACTCTTCTGCCTATTTTAATAGTTCATGCATTAATACACACAGTGGAAACCATCTTAGTTCTAATGCAGGCGCTAACATCTAGCCTCCATTTTCATATTAAACCTTTATCTATGCTAATCAGTGCTAGAGAAAATAAAAGCCTCTCCTCGATTGGCTGAAACGCGTCAGGTAGCATTGCTCCGAGGTATTTCAGCTTCACAAGCTGCATTTTCTTTAGAATATTTTTGATCTGTTCTAGGAAGGAAATCTGCCCTGTTTGCAAAACTGATTAGCAGTCACGTTTCACAGAATTATCGACTGCAGGTGTAAAACAAACCTGCTCTTATTGGAAATCGGATTCTGGATCGTGTAGGAACTAGGGTCGAAACAAACGGTACACTAAAATCTAGGTTCAGTACGTTTTCGGTGCACTTTAATCAAGAAAAATAAATAAAATGTCCATGATTTTATTTCATTTTACTTTGACCAGCATTAATCAAATAAATGTATTCCATGAAACTACTTTGACTTTATTTTATTCTTTAAATTTAACAAGTTTCAAGCATAGAGCTGATTGGAAATCTGATTGGATTTTTTAAAGTAAATAAAAAAGTACAAGCCAACATAGCCAGAGTAGAAAACTAAATAGAAAACATTCAGTAATTATGTTCAAAAATGTTTTGCCGATGCTAAAATCTCTTTGGAGTTTTTTTCATATTTCACTATTCTCCCAGCTGTACTTAAAAGCAGCATGGGCTGCTGTTGGTAAATCAGTAGTTTGCTCTGACTGGATGCTACTGGTAGCTACTATGTGGACGTCAGCTGGTTTTTCTCCGGTATCAGTTATATTTCCATTAATCTTGACATTGTTTCATGTGAGTCAGTTCAGTGCAGAGCGTGTTATGGACCTCATTGCTGTTGAAAGATGCGTTCACTGACTAAGTCCTGCGTCAGTCCATCTATCATTTTCTACCGTAGCTGCATGGGAAACCATTAACGTACCTAAATAGCAAAGTTGAGGGATTTTTGGGAGTGCTTTCTGGTTTCTTTTGGTGTCACTTTTCAAACTTGTGCTGTCCAGCATAATCCAACATAACCTGCTGTTGAAAATCTCAGTAAATTCCTTCCTTGCGAGCGCTACACACAATGTTTTCATCGTATCTTTGGTTAGCATGCTCATATTAGCCTTAAAATTACACAACATCCGATTGGAGGTGTTAGCTTTTGATTGGCTACCTGCATGATCCAATCAGTGAAGGGTTGCCTACCCGCCTCTGCTGTGGAAAAATCTTCAACTGACAACTGATGGATGGATTCAAACTAAACATAGCATTGTGTTAATATGAGTGACGCATCAGATAGCCAATTGAATGCTGTAAATGCAGATTTCTCACACGAGGGGCGGGCTTTATAACCAGACTTCTATCTACCGTGCGTAAAAAGACTTGTCCAAACAGAGACGTTATAGTTTCTAGGTACAGTTACCAGTGAGAGACCCGGTAAGCAACGTGGTAAAAAAAAACTCTTCTAAAACAAGGTACAACATAGAGAAAGCTGAGGAGCTTTGTTCGAGAAGAGAAAACAATGATTCTGATTTTTTTTTTTTGTCCCATCCCTGAGAGATTATCACAGTGATGTGTTCTGCATTCGGCCTGTAGAGGGCGCATCTTCTGGCACTCTTTTCACACTGTATTATTGACCTTTAGTTAGAACAATCATGTGCGAAGTAGAAACTTTTTGGTTTTGGGAAAAGTAATTGTTCTAGTTTCCTTTGCTGTGCATCTGTTGTGTTCATTGTTAAATTGTTTTTGTCTGGACACTTATTGAGTGCTGCATTTTATTATCTGTACAGCACTTTGGTCTCCTTGGATGAGTAAAGTTCTTTAGAAATGTCCTGTCACTGTGGCTCGCATTGATGAAGTGTTGTCTGTAAATACAGCGGACAAACCGCCGCCATTTTGTCTGCGCCACTCGCCTCGTCACTCTCAGAAAATCCCAAAATGGGCAAAGAGGTGGAGCTGAGAGTGGCGTTGTGAGGCTGGGGGCGGAGGGTTAACGCTCCGAGCGGACATAGCTACATGCTAGTCGGGAGCTAACTGAGGCTAACGTAGGCTGCAGCCGGTTTCAGCCTGCAGACCGCGGTTGAGAGACTTTCCCTGTTTTTCCACTAGGGTCGCTTTAGACCCAGCAAAATCTTAACACATATCCACATTGTTTTAGTGACATCAAGAGCTGGCTTTATTCTAACTTTCTTCTCTTAAACAATGCAAAAAACTGAAGTAATTCTTTTTTTAACTCAGGTTCTGGCTTCCCTCTCTTCCCATCTTAAACCCTTCCGACACAAATCTTGGTGTTAAAATGGATGTGTTATTAAAGATGGACTCTCAAATAAGTCGAACGGTTAAAACTTGTTTTTTTCCATCTACGTCATAGGCTAAAACCCATTCTGAGGAGGCGACATTTTGGATCCATGTATTCATCACGTCTAGACTCAATTACTCTAATTTGGTCCTATATGGTACCCAGAGTCCATTGTAAGGCTCAAAGGGAACAAGCATTTTCCATATGTGCCCCTAGAACGTGGAACCAGCTTCCTCCTCTGGTTAGGTTGGCGCCAACAGTGTGTGCTTTTAAAGGTCGGTTGAAAACGTATCTTTACTCACTGGCATTTAAGCATACACAGTAAAAAAGAATAGACGGATCCTCCTCACTCCTCCCCGTTTACCAGAATGACTTTCATAGGGGAATTCATGGCGGATTCACTAACTCCTCCTCCCCAGCTCTGACGAAACATGTTCCTAAAAAGGGCATAGGGGCGGGATCTTCACTGTAGACTCTGCCCTCGCGGGGTGTATAGGGGCTTGTGGTTCGGTCGTAATCGCGCCCATTCTGCTCCCGCGTCTTTAGCTCTGATGCTAAACTTGGCTAGCTAAGCTAAAGGCTAATAGCGCTAATAGCCCCATGCCTGACTGCTGCCGTATCTGCGCTCCTCCGACGGTTCTCCTATTTCTCAAACCTCAAAAGGTAAGAACTAGTAACTTGAAATAATTATTAAAATGTAGTGTTACTATAATTAAAGTCCAACGAAACAGCCTGTCAATCAAAGTCCGGCCCCCTCATTAATTATGCAAGATTTCAAAAAATTATCTTACGAAAACCAGCCTGGTGCCTATGTTTTTGACGAGCCCAGCGTTATCTCAGGAAGAATATGTAGCCATAGAAAGTTTAAAAAAATTGGCACCAGGCATTAAAGTTGTTTTTAACGTGTCTAAAGTCCAATGCTTTTCAATGGGGGCCTAGCGGCCAAATGGAGGTACTACAGCAATGGAGGAGCAATGGCGGCCTACATGGTATGCAGTCACAAAGCAGAGCAGCCAGCAGCCATTGGCATTTAACATTGCACTGTAGTTTGTGTTGCATTGTGGGTATGCATGTAGATTGCCCAGCTATGTTCCTCACACCAGTACTGATCTATCCAGCGATCATCCAGCCTGTCGAGAGTCCGACTCTGTAGTCTTCCAGCCTGATCTAGCCGACTCCCGCTCTCTGACACCGTGGCCTGCTCCAACTCGCGTGTAGAAAGATACCAGCTCCGATCAAAGCTCCATTCCTCTCGGCCACCTGACACAAAATCTCCCCCCGCTGCTGGAGAAGCATCGGCCCGTATAAAGCTTCCCCCCAAAGCATGAACTTCTTAGATGGTCTGTTACTGAAATCAACACCACAGCATGCCGTCTTTGTCCAATAATTGCAGATTACATCCAAAACCGAATAAAAACGGCAGAAGCAACTGATAGCGGAGTTCAGAAATATGAAATGGACGAAATCTTTATGTTAGTCCCAGGCAGTGAAGGCCTTCCCCTAGGGGGAAAACAGACTACGGAGCAAGCTAGTAGCTACCGTTAGCTATTGTTAGCTACCATTAGCCACCAGGGTTAGCCTAGATGGAGCTTTCAATGAAAACACACAGCCCTAATTATTCATAATTTCAAGATTAAAATACATCTAAACGAAGATGGTGATGATAAACCTGAACTATCTGACCTAAAAATGTTTTTGTTTTTTTTAACCAGGCTGTAAACATGTTTATTTTTGCTGTAAAGTCGGTCTTGTCAATGGGAAGTTGCTCCTGGTTGGCTTCGAGTTTTACCCCTTGCTCTCAACCGGGAGTCGTAGTATCGAATCCCTCCTGGCCCCTGGTTGTTTGCCTAAACACATAAAAAAAGGTTATAATTATGATTAGTTCAGGCTTTAGTCACTGTGTTTCAGTTCACCACTACATTCTGAAGCCACTTTTAAAGCTTGCATTTATATAAAGTAATCCGACATTAAATATTAAATAATTTCCAGTGTATTCAAAATCATATTACTTGGTACCAATTTGGGATTTCCCGAACTCTAGATCAGATTTTCAATATTTTTTCATATTTTTCTATATTATCTAAGAAGTCGTTACGATTTTCACTACAGTACCTCCTAGTTACGTTTGACAGTGACTGCGCAATAATTCCAACGTCCGTAGTGGTGCGAAAAAAGAATCTTAATTACCACAAATCAGCATAGCAGATTAAACACAGCTCTAGTAAACTTGAACAAATATGCTTAACCGTACTTTAAACTATATAATAAAGGAAATAGAAACTCACCTTCTGGCATTTATACACAAAAATAAACAGAAAAAAAGAAGAAAAGCATTTATATCAGCAAATAGCGTCGGAGATCTATGTGGTGTTCAGGAGGGTAGCATATTTCATCATACAGGGAAAAGGCCAATAATAATCTGCGATTTACAAATTTAGAAAAATGACGGATCTCTAACATTTATTTACACAAAAATATAGAGTGTATGTGAGACCATGAAAGTGGTATCCTTTTTTTTTTTAGAAAACTGTACCAACTAAACATCACTAACCTTTTGACTTTTGTCTGATATATTTAACCAATAATTCTCTATAAGATTTTGATTTCATGGGACTTACAAGAATAATGTTAATGCTTATTAATGAAATTACTTTTATAAAAAATTAATTTGCGTTACGTGCTAAAAATAAATTTCAATACTAAAGACAACGATTCGGAGTGTTTTCTTTCCCCAGACACCCCAGCCATTCTTCAACTTCAAATAGGTCAAGAACAGTTTCAGTTGTCATTCGGGTATGCATTTTTTATTACATTCCCGCTGAAATCTGCAGGAAGGTAAAGAAAGAATTAATATTAATTAAAATTAATATTAATTTACGACTGCAAACATCGCTTTCTAACCAAGAAGTTTTTGTTTTTACACGTTTCAAGGTGTCTTGGGGCCTCCAGGCCAGCAGGGGGCCCTAATGAGTCACAAAGTTAGCTAAACAGACAGACAACAGCTTGCTTTAGGAATCCAATTAGAATCAGAATAACAGTCTTTTGCACAGGGTCAGGAACATCTGTGTGATGTTTTCCTTCTTCCACGGTCTGAGGAGAACCCAACAAGTGGGTCAAACCGAGGAATGATGGGAGGAGAAGGAGAAAAGCCTCTCGTAGCATCCTGACCATGAGTGTGTGTGTGTGTGTGTAAAAACGTCCAGAGATGTGCTGAAATCAATCGATGAGTGGGTTTACTGTGGCCTCTCGCCAGCGGCTCCAACACTCTGCTCCGCTCCCATCAATACTTCCATTCAGCTGGCCTCAGGCCCCTCCTCCACCTCCCCTATTTTTAGGGCGCGAACGCCGCCTCTCTGCTCCGATTGCAGCGTTCACAGTACAGATCAGTGGATTTATGCTTCATTTGTGCACAGCAGGAAGTCAGGATGGAGATCAGCTGTTATCGGACTGAGAAAACTGAATTTGTTCTGACGGTTTTATTTCTGTTAGCGGTGAGTGAAGGGTGTTTATCCAGAGTGGAGCTAACAGGACCAGGAGGGACGCTCAGAAATCCTTCTTGTGTCCATGCAGGGTCGCAGGGAGTCACATACTCACACACCTAAAGACAATTTGGAGGTACTGGTTCATCCAAAACACCCAAACCCAAGCTCAGTGGTGTGGTTTACGCAGCCCAGTGCAGTGAGGAATGTTCAGAGCTGTACAATGGAGAAACTAGACGACAACTGATGTCTCAACTAGGGCTGCACGAGTATGTCCAAAAAATAATCATGATTATTTTTGATCAATATTATAATCACGATTATTAATCACGATCATTCATCCAGTCCTGTAAAACATCTATATTTAATGCACCAATTATAAACTTTTAAAAATGTAAAACAATTTTACTACAATAGATGATTAATAATGCAAAAAAACTAACAAAAACAAACTCCAATATATATATATATATATATATATATATATATAATATATATAATATATATTATATATATATATAGTACAAGCTAAATTGCAGAGTGCAATCTCAAAGTGCAATTTATGGGAAACAATTACAGCTTATACAGAAAAGGCCTTTGACATTCCCTGCATCTAAATCCTTAGTATTTACTATATGCTACGTAGCAACTATTACTCACCTGTTAATGTAGTAAATACTGCATAGCAAACTATCGCGTTATAGGCATGAAATCAGACATACTGCTCCACATATTTTGCATGTCCTTTGACCCGTATGACTTCTGTTGACCCAGATGTTTACGTTACGTTCGCCTGTGGTCCCGCCTCCTCTAGCCGTTATTTTGTCTGGTTAAATGTTTCATCAGTCAAAAAACCATTACAGTAATCAGTAACATCGCTTCAGGTACATTTATCTGCTGAAACTGCGGCGGTGTCAATGGTTGACAGTTCGTCTTTAGCCATTTTTAGCTAGGTCCTTCTTCTTCTATGATTTCGGGGCCTCCGCTGCATTGTGGGATAGCGTAGCATCCACCGGTTGCTTACTGAGGCGGTAGTACACCTTCGGGAACTTTCTGCTTACTAGTCAGATCCATAATGGAGATTTGGATCTACTACATTGCTCAGATACTCCTTTTCCTCTGCTACGTAGCAAGCGTAGTGCAGCCATTATGAGTGCTGAGTGGCGTGTGAGTGGTTTTTATTTGGGCAGCTAAATGAAGCTTTAGCCATGTGTTTTCCCCCGGTGGCTCGTAAAATATTGATTGAGTCGATGTGTGATAAAGAACAAAGCAGAAGAGCGTTGTGAATGGAAATATCGTTGACGATCAGGTTCATTTAATTGTGGCCACCAAAATTGTGATCACGATCAAAATGTGATTAATTGTGCAGCCCTAGTCTCAACGCAGAAGACCAAACTCATCAGGCCGAGACTCAGCAGTCCATCTACATTTTTAGGTTAAAGGTCACTCTTTTGAGTAATATACACGTTTTGAAAAGGGAAGACAGCTTTGTTGAGACATGAGTGAAATAAGCCATCCATGTTAAACATATGAAACCAACCAGGGCCGGACCAAAGTCATATGGGGCCTTAAGCAGATTTTGACCCCTTTTTTAATAAAACCACTACCCACAATAACAGCGTTTCAATCAAGATTAGGTCTAATCTGGGAAACTAGGCAGAGTTTATTTAGCTGATCCTAAAAATCAATCGGTGGTAATTATTAATATTATCTGAGACTATCTGAAGCTCAAACAAAATAGAATGTTAAAACTAAAGCATCAGATTGTAACAATGGTAACACATCAATCAAATGATAAATATTACAAGTTTATTTTACATTTTATTTAAATTTAAGTCACTTTTTTAAATATACCTAACATATCTTTCTAAATTCTAAAAATAAATTCTAAATTCAAAAGGTACAGTATATACATTTTTATTCCTTTAAATGTATTTGATTTAAATATGTTTCAGCAATTTTAAAATAAAGTAGAATTTTATTAAAGAAATATTAAGTTCTTCTTGTTTTTGTTACCTTTTTAATTTAGTCTTTGTAATTTAGTGTTGTTGATGATTATAATATGAACAAATGAAAATAAAAATGATAATATCTAATATATAATTAGTTACATGGAAACTTGCCTAGTTACTACAAAAAAATGTAAACGATTGAAAATGTTTTAAATAATCTACACTGAAACAAAACTAAACCAAATGGAGTAAAACTGACATTTTCACAAATTTGTTAAACTCCAGCATTTACATGGGGCCCCCCTACGGAATGTTTCAGGACTAAAGCGTCTTGGATGAGAGACGAAACGTTTTCAAGACCAGACACTCTGAACCAATCTAGCTACAAGCTAACCTAGCTAACCGAAGCTAACGGAGGTTAGCGGACGCTTTTGGCCAGAAAACCTGGGTTGAGCCACTCTGCTACCCCATGAAGCCTTGTTGGTCCATAACTTTCACTAAAACTGTGTGAATTTCAATCAAAACAAGTTTTAAATATCAATATGTAAAGTAAAGAAGAAATGAAATACATTTTTGATCATGCAGCGTTATCTTAAATGTCCAGTTCTTGAACGGTCTGTTTGTGCAATCGAAACCACAGAAAGAAAGCCATCCCTGTCCAATAAGCGCACAATTAACATCTGAATACGAATTAACATTGAGGACACAACATATGGTCAAGTTCAGAGAAACAAAGTAGCGGAGACTGTCAACCTGAGGCTGCAGCCTTCCGTGGAGCTAGCCGCTAGCCACCAGCGCTAGCGTTCACGGCTCACCTGTTAATCAGAAGGACACGACTCTAATTATTCATGATTTTATCTTAAATTACATTTATACAGCTCACCCAGCCCACCTTAGTTTTGATTACTGTAAAACTGACCAATTAAACCTAAAATGGTTTTTGAACCAGGCAGGAAAGCTGTTTATCTCTGCTATGAAGTTGGCCTTTTTAACATGGGAGCCAATAGAGATCGCCAAGACATGAGACCAACTAGGCGGCAATCCCTGCCTCCGAATCCTATAGTATGTACCACATGCTACATAGTAGCTACTAATTGCCGTTTGATGCAGTGTATACTGCGTAGCAAACGAGTGAGTAGTAGGCACGAAATCGGACGTACTAGTCGGGACCAAGATGGAGACCGCGATAGTTGGAGTAGTTCGTGGTCAGAGCATCATAAGGATTTTCTCACCTCAAAAGGTTGTTTTTTTTTCTTAAACAAACATTTAGAATCACGGAGTGTAATATCGTCAGGAATGTAGATTATTTTCCGCTTTGAACTGTGAACTGTAGTGTTTTTTTCCTGCAACGAGCGGTTTTGCCTACCATATTAGCATAGCTTAGAACACAGAGAAAAGATAACATAGCAGACAAAAGACAAATCCTTAGTATTTACTACATGCTACATAGTAGCTACTAATTGCCCTTTAATGCAGTACACACTGCGTAGCAAACGAGCGATTAGTAGGCATGAAATCGGACGTACTGCTCCACCATTTTACCGGGATGTTTAGGTTACGTTACGTCGCTGTCAAATAGTTCCTCGTTAGCCAACTTCACTCTTCTTCTACGATTTTGGAGCTTCCACTGCACTGTGGGATAGCGTAGTGTACAGCGGATTTCACTTTGGCGATAACACACATCAGGGAACTTTATGCCTACTACGACAATCCGTACTAGATATTGGATCTACTACATCGCGCGCTTACTGCTTTTCGCCTGCTACGGAGAAGGCATAACAGGTGTATTTGGATACAGGGAATTTCGCAAAGAATGCAAAGAATTATGGGAATATTTGGCTCTGCTGGCATAGCAGGCTACTGTTCTGGCATCAAATATTGAAAAGTTGACGTGAACAACAGAATATAATCCTACAAAATCCAGCGAGCTAAAGAAAAGATTGTCGCACCAATCCGCCTAAAACTAAATCCTAATGCAAAAACGAGATATGAAGAGAAAATAAAAGGGAACCAAAGGACTGGACCGTTACGAGCAGAGCAACTGGTCAAGGGACGTCAAACTGTTGCCCCACTTCCAGCAGATATATATGAAAAAAGAGCAGTGGCAATTGGATTTGTCCCATTACACTAAAATTTTTTACTTTTTAATCATATTTAGGAATGTTAATTAGTCTATATTCATTCACAGCATCGTTTGACAACCCTAATATTTAGCCATCATAGTTATAGTGCCCCGTGGATAATTCGGTATTGGTGCATCCCCTGTACAGGTGATTTAATTTTAAACATGATATTTAGATTTCTAAGAGCCACAGGTATTTACTTAAAATAAAGTCAGAAATTTGCAAGAAAAAGTACATTTATCAGAAAAAATAGATCTGAAGTTTGTTGAGAATCAGATATTTCCAACAGAAAATGTCAGTCCAATTAGATTTATGTTAAATGTATAAGATGTGCATCTGGGTATTTTGAAAACTGTAGCCTAGGTGGTTCTCCTGGGTTCCGACGAGGCCTTGAATGTGTTGGAACAGGAGAGGGAAAGAAGCCGCAACATGACCCGTTTCCACAGTTTTCGTCACAAAGAAAGATTTGTCAACGACGGCTGAAAAACGCACGGTGTGAACTGGGCTTTTAGACTTCAGTGCGCTGCTACACCTCCAATTCAGATCTTCATCTAACATCAAACTAAATCACCTGTGAATCTCTATTTGTTACAACAACAAAAAATGCAGTAAGATAATGTAGAAACGTTATAAGATAAAAATCTTCACTTCTTTTGTTGGTGTTAAATGTGTGGTATAAAATATAGACGACATGATGAACACTTATAACATTCATGTTCCTAAGGTTCATTTACACCATCTTTCTTCTGCTCCTAAAACGTTTCAGCTCTTCATTTCTATCACACTCTGCTGGCTCGGGACATTACCCGTCAACTGGAGCTTGATTAATTAGTCCTTAATTGGTTGTCATGTCACCGACAAATGGGGGGCCGTGTGAGACAGGGGACAGCAGGAGAGAAAAAATGCACAGAGGAAATATGTTCAGGAGCATGAGTCGGCTGCTTTTTTCATGCAGGCAGGTATCGTTTTTTTAAGAAGTTGAAGCTCTAGTTGAAGATTTTGATTCGTTTATCCAAACCCAGAGCTGGTGAAACCTCCTCCAATTATTATACATTTTTGTGACTTATGTTGTTCAGGGCTTTGTGACTTCTTCGTCCAGTCATGAAAAGCGCTTTACAAATAAACTTTACTTACTTCAACAACAATAACACTTAGCAGAGTTTTTTCTGCCCAACGTCGTCATCTTTACAATCACTAGGAAGTAGTTTTCCTCCTCTGGTTCCCATTGCTGCTTCGTTCACTCAGGCCATTTATACATGTAGTCTGCACTCTAAAAAACGCTGGGTTATTTTGCTAACCCAGCAGTTTTAAGTGTGTGGTTTTTTTAAAAGCAAGTATACTCACCACCTTGTTTTAACAAAAAATAATAACATCCACACCTAACTTGCAGAAGTGGACTATTAAGCACAATCATAGGCATGCCGAAACTGTAGGGGGCAGTAGTTTTCAACAAATTAGCAAAAAACGCTTGGACAATCGATAGCGGTCCAAATACATGAGATGCGGCAGGAGACTTATACATCAAAGTCAACAGCATTTATAAAGCGCCTACCGAAATTAAAAAGCATTACTTACCATCGGTGTTTTACTCATTTCTCGAGCAGTTTCCCAAAGTCTCCTGCCGCATCTCATCTATTTGGACCGCTTCATTTCACTTCCGGGAAAATAAAGCGGTATAACTTCCGGTGTAGCTTTTGTCTTGTGGTTTATTGGTAGCGTTGTGGCTTTTGTATTCCTGTGCTACTTCTGGGCCACCGTAACATTTCGTGTCCGTAACTTCAAGAAATTAAACCCACAGTAATCACTAATAAAGATTTATCATACATATATATTGATTGGAGTATTATAGCAAAGCTGTAATGCTCTGCTTGGGACAGTAAATCTGCTGGGCTTGTACTTGGTACTCAGACAACAATTCTGAGAAGCAAACTGCTAGACAGGGCATGTAAAAAAATATGGCTGTGCTCGTTTTAAATGTACATTTTATTATATTTTAATACAAATATATTTTAAAGGAAATATTCCCATCTAAAAGCCCAGTGGATGTATTTTTTAAATGTAGTTTTTTAATGAAAATGTTCAACATACAACCTTTAATAAAAACAAGAGTAAAGCTAGCACAAGCAGGAACAATGCTAATACATCACCAGTCTTCTAGAGGCAACCGCAACCTTGAGCATCATTCTGGTACATACTCCATACCAGTGGGTGGCGGTAATGCACCAGTTTGTTGTGTACCAGCCACCATCAACCATCAAAAAGAAGAAGAGAGCTGTCAAACTAATTCTGAACTGGTTGCAGTTCCACTCTGGTTCCATGTGAGGGCGCTCTCATGAAGATTGCAGAATGAATGGAGGTCTATGGAGCAATACTCCTAAATATCCACTTTTCTCAGGATATAATTTTTGTCCGGTAATTTGAATAATTTTTTTCGAAAGTACATGCAAAGAAATTACATATTGCTGGGCGTTAGATTTCTCAGAGTCAATTATTTGCTTTTAAAAAATACTTTAAAATGTCATCGACGTCCTACACATCGTACAACCAGAGATACTGCTTTACGGCAAACCTTGTTTTTCCTTTGAAACTTCACACTACATACATAAGCATAGGCAGATAACAGTGCAAGCAACCAACAAAAATTTATTAGGTTGAAGAAAAAAAGTTGGGCGAAAAATTCCGCTTTAACATTCTGGTATCACTTCGGATGCTACGATGCCGTCAAGCGGTACATCTGGTCGTAATCAGTCCTTCACTGATCAATCAGCGGTCATTAGCAAAATGTTAGCGAGCTATGGGCAACAACAACTCAACCTGTAAGAAAACAAAAGGACATAAATGCTCGTTCATTCAACTTTCCTCCTATAACTCACGATGAACTTGTAAAACCTACAATCAAATCTTAGATTTCTCAACGGCAATCGGATGAAATAGACAAATTTATCGTCTAGCTCCATAGACTCCTATTCATCTTGCACTCATAGAGATCGCCCCCAGTGGAACTCTGGTGGAACTGCAACCAAATTTCGATACAATGGGAATAAAGAGTAGGATGGTTTTCCTAGAACGGCTTTGGAGCTGTGTTATTTTGAGGCTAATGTCCGCATCCTAATGGTATGATGAAAATGTGAGGAATACACATAAGGAAGGGAATTATCAAGGATTTCGAGTAGCAGAGTAAGTTGATTTGTGGACTAATTGTAGGACATTAACTGGACCCTTGTGGAGGTAAAACGTCAGTTAGTTGAACATTATTTGCTATCTGAGTGCTTTGACAAAAGCGCTTTAGGACTACACAGTTATAATTGTATGTTTTATTGGTGTACAGCATTTGAATCTTAGTTTTTTAATTATTTCTAATGTGATTGCAACCCACACAGGGTAAGCTCACTAAACTTTAACTCACTACTCTAAACTTATGTTTACGGGAGGTTGTTAGTTTGATTTTGAGCCTAGTTTTTTTTTTTTGTTGAGTTGACCTCTTTTATTAGCATGACTGGCAAAGTTGTGAATTATTTTGATTTTCATATTTTTGGATAAAAACACAACCACATTTTGAATTAAACACCTGTGTCCTCTAAGCTTTCCTGCTTGGTCCCTAACACTAATATCTAGAACTAGAAAGAAAGGATTTTGGGTAAAAAAAAACTCAGATTTGAGCTGGGAGTTTGTAACATGAGCTCTTTGGTTTTTGTTAATTTCCCTGAGCTTCAAATAGTGTTAGCGTCTGGAAGTGGACCTACAACCTGTTCCAGGTTGATGGGCAGCAACAGTGTCTTCTCTAGGGCCGTTGCTGATGTCTTTCCGCCCTGGCAGTGTGTAAGCATACGCCTGTACACTCCGGTCCAGCAAACTGAGACCGCCCCTGATCTGATGAGGGTACCATGTTTTACAGTGATGATGTGAGACCAGCTGTGGGTTTTTAGGGTTTCTCCCATGCAGTAACCTGCATGGGTTAATGCGGTTTAAACATAGGTGGAGATGTTCTGGTCTGTAAAAACCAGACGGCGATGCTTTTCCAATCCATCTCGTGATGTGTGTGATAAATCACTGTAAACAATATGAAGCCTGTTGGATTAAATGCAGTTAAAGCACACAAAGGGCCTCACCACACGTTCTGGGCTCAGTTTCTAAAAGTCGTATCAATGTTTTGGTCTTTAATCAGTGTTTTTATGCCCGTAATGAAAGTTCCCCTGCAGGGAGGCATAAAGTCTATTGAACTGAATTGAATTGTTCTTCTCTCAGATCTCTGGCTACGAGGCACAGACAGGCCCTTAATAAAAAGGCTATTTGTCAGTCTGTCAGCGCGCGCTCCTGCAATCAATGAGGACTCGCCGTCTGTGAGCGTAGCAGTGCGAGAGAGAAGAGAGGACAGAAACAGATGGACAGAAAGGGTCAAAGTTCAAGATGTAGAGAGGAAATGGGTCGAATTTTAGAGATGTAGTCCTCAGGAAAAGTCCTGATCCGGTTCCAAACCTGGTTTTCCCTTCAGCAGCAAAAACCTCCTGGAATGTTACATAACATCCAACCAACCATCCATCCATCCAACCATCCATCCATCCATCCAGCCATCCATCCATCCAACCATCCAACCAACCATCCATCCTCATCCATCCACCATCCAATCCATCCAACCATCCAACACCATCCAACCATCCAACCAACCATCCATCCAACCATCCATCCAACCATCATCCATCCATCCATCCAACCATCCATCCAACCATCATCCATCCATCCATCCAACCATCCAACCAACCAACCATCCATCCATTTACCATCCATCCAACCAACCATCCATCCAACCAACCATCCATCCATTCATCGTCCATCCATCCATCCAACCAACCATCCATCCATCCACCCATCCATCCAACCAACCAACCATCCATCCATTGTCCATCCATCCAACCAACCATCCATCCATCATCCATCCAACCAACCATCTAACCATCCATCCATCCAACCAACCATCCATCCATCCATCCATCGACTTATCCATCCATACATCCATCTGTACATCTAACCAACCATCCATCCAACCATCCATCCAACCATCGTCCATCCATCCATCCAACCATCCATCCAACCATCGTCCATCCATCCATCCAACCATCCAACCAACCAACCATCCATCCATTTACCATCCATCCAACCAACCATCCATCCAACCAACCATCCATCCATTCATCATCCATCCATCCATCCAACCAACCATCCATCCATCCACCCATCCATCCAACCAACCAACCATCCATCCATTATCCATCCATCCAACCAACCATCCATCCATCATCCATCCAACCAACCATCCATCCATCCATCCATCCAACCAACCAACCATCCATCCATCCATCCATCCATCCAACCAACCATCCATCGGTCATTTGAACCAACCATCCATCCATCCATCCATCCAACCATCCAACCATCCATCCATCCATCGATCTAACCAACCATTCAACCAACCATTCCATCCGACCATCCATCCATCCGTCCGTCGGTCCATCCATCCATCCATCCATCCACCCACCCACCCATCCGTCCATCCATCCATCCATCTAGTCATCCATCCCTCCATTCACCCATACATCCATCCAACCAATCCGTCCGTCCGTCGGTCCATCCATCCATCCCATCCATCCATCCAGTTGTAGTACTTTCTATATAAGTAAAAATCAGGAAACTAGGACTTCAGCTCCAATTAATTGTGGTGATGTTTCCCGCTGGGCCTTGCGGCCGCATTCTGCTGAACCTACTGTTGTGTGCAAGGCTTCTGAAACAGCATTTTTTATATTTTGTCGCTGAAAAATGAAAACAAAAACATAGAAATCTCCCAACACCTGCAAGAGATTCCAAACATCTGCAGGCAAACTTGTCAGAAAGGAGATGCAGGATTTCCAGACAGCACCTCAGGGTAACAACTTCTACCTGCTTGATGCAACATTTTCTTCTATTGCTTCACTCAGCTGGAGACTAAAGACGCGTACATTTTTGTTAGTCTGGTTGGTCAGTACAATAAAATTGCATCACTGACCTTCAAGGATGCAATAATGCTTTAATGTTTGGATTGCACTAAGACCAAGCGGCAGGTTTCTACACCAACCAGAATGACTTTACAATATTAGGAAACCTTTAATAATAACCAAATAATCTTGCTGTTACATTTTAGAACAAACTAAACAATTTTCCAACAGATTTGAATGAACTGAAGGGGTCACATGTGCACAGTTTTATTCCAGTTGCTCTGACAGCAACAATATAATTACTGATTGCTGCTAAAAAAAACACATATTGAAAACCTGCAAACCATCTAACATTTTTTTCTACAGCTGATAATTAAAATAAGCTTTTTACACACTCTTTTGTTGACAAATATGAGAAAAAGAACATTTAGTGGTTCACAAGAGAGAAAACTGAGTAAAAACTAAAGATTTTGTTGTGTATTCCAACAGTTTTCTCATTCATTCAGCATGACGGTTACTTGGAGTGAAACTGGGAGAACTGGGAGCTTTAAGATGGAGGGATGAGATCTGGGATCAGCAGCAGGTTTGAAGCCAAATCCCTGGAAGACTTTCTCTCATAATTAATAAATGAAAGATGTTGTTAGTGCATCTGATCAATAGAGTTGTTAGGCAAAGGGAGCGATTGATTGGACTTCGGGATGAAGGATGGAGGGATGATGAGATGGAGGAGTGGGGGGTGGCGTTCTGCTGTTGGCTCTGTGGCTGTTTCAAATTTTCACCATCGTCGAGGACAAAGGAGTCTCCTGAGTCTCATCAGCGCTGATAGACACTTAGCACCATCCTGACCTTAAAAGGAGGGAGGAGTGCAGGATGACGAGAAAGGAAAGTAAGGAGGAAAGGATGGAAAAAGAGAAAATGTTCCATTAAATTTCATAGTGTGAATAGAAAATATATATTTAACATCTAATGGCATATTAGATTAGTTAGTGTTCAGTAAACAGACTGAAAGATAAAATATTCAGTTTCATTTTCTGAAAGAAAAATTTCTACACTGTGAGGCAAACACAGTGGGAAGCAAATATTTACTCTTTTTGGCCTCATTAAAATGAGTTTTATTGCAACATTCTATCCGTTTGTGGCTTTTACTCTCCATTTGATGTCTGGAGATGTAGCTTCAGTATTTCCATATAACGATCTTTACACTGGTTTCCATTAGGGCTGCACAATCATTCGGATTCTGATCGTGATCACCATTTTGGTGGCCACAATTAAATGAACCTGATCGTCAACGATATTTACATTCAAAATGCGAGCTCTTCTGCTTTGTTCTTTATCACACATCGACTCAATCAATATTTTACGAGCCACCAGGGGGCAAACGCCTAGCTAAAGCTTCATTAAGCTGACCAAATTAAAACCGCGCAAACGCCACTCAGCACTCATAATGGCTGCACTATCAAGCCACTTCTCCAACTAAATCACCTCATGCTTTGCTGTGTCAACCAATATCACCAGATTTAGGGAACTTAAAGGCTGGTTAACATGGCAAGATTTTAAAATACTTATATGATTTCCAAACCTTTATGCTGCGTTCACACCGCCCAAAGACGTCAACGCCAAGAACGGTAAGATTACGTGTTAAGTCTATGTTTGAGGCCGTCAGAATCTCCGCGGTGCTTTGTGTGCTTTAGCCGCGGCAATTTTTTAAACTTTTGCTGCTTTCCAAGTAGGGTTGGGATGACGCGTCGACGCAATCGATTACGTCAACGCAATAGATTACGTCGACGCGTAAAATACGTCGTCGCAAAAAATGCGCGTCGATGCGTCGTCACTTTCAAAACAAACCTGGCGGCAGCAAGTAGTGTCAGCATGAGTGAGTCAGTTGACTTAAATACCTCCATCCGAACTCGCAGTTTAAAGGTTATGGAACCATTTTAAAATAAAAGGGAGCCATTTTGTCGTCTGCCGGCTTTGCAAAATGGAAATGTCTTATAAAAGCACGACGGCATCCAGGAGCAGTTCCAGCAAATGATTAAACAAGTTTTCAACTTTTTTACTAACACTATGTATTTTACCTATAAATCACCCAAACACCCCCACATAGAGGGCATATACTCACACACAGCTGCGTCTACTGCTATCTGTTTGGTTGGTTTTTATTTGTGACCCGTGTTGGCAGAATGAGTCTGAATGCGCACAGACTGATTATGAGCAAAAGCCCAAAATGTGAGACAGTAAACATGTTTGTTAACAAAGGTAATGCCCTACCTACCCGCTAAACGTAGCCGTCATTAATACAACATTGTTTAAGTGCTCGCAAAAGCAAACCCACAACGAACTCTTTAATGTCACGTTTAATAAACGCCTCATCCTGTTTGAATACTATTTTTTTACTTCATGCTTCTCCAGTTTGTCGGATTCAAAGTTTCCATCTAAAAACTAGAAAAATGTTTAGCAGCATTTTATTGGAATGAACAGCACCTCTCTCTCTGTTTATCTCTTTTTTGTGTGCAAATGTCAGAAACAAAAGAAAAGGCAGCAAAGTAAATTATTTTTTGTGAATGAAGAGCATCTTTTGCATAAAGTGAATGTTAATTTTTGTTATATATTTGTTTGGTATTTTCACAACATTTAACTCCTGTTAAATGCAAACTCTAACGGGAGATTGTACTAATACTACACGTTTATTTGGGATGTTTTTTTACAATTAAAATGTGTTCAAATGAAGACATTTGTTTATTTCATTGAAATACATAAAATAATATCAAATTTCTATACAAATTGAATAATGAGTAATTAATCGATAATCAAATCGAATTGAAAAATTAATCATTAGATTAATACATTTATCGAATACAAAAATAATCGTTTTGCCCTGCCCTATTTCCCAGCTTCAAAGCAGCAAACGTCAAGCAATGCAGAATTTGAGCTAGCTAAAGTGTCAGCGCCGTCCCATCAGTGCCAACCAATCAGAGCGTCTCACTGTAGTGACGTTGATGTCGGGCACTGGGCGTTGTTGAACTTTAGCAAATAACTCCCTCGAAATGATCCGCCATTGTTTAAAACATTCGGCAACAAAGGAAGCCCCGGGAGTGGCGAGGCTTCACAAGCTTCAGCCTTATGGTGCGTTCACACCGACCCAAACGTTAACAACAGCGAGATTACATGTAAAGCCGATGGTCGGGGCCATCAGAGGGGGCGTCGGATACTCTGCATTGCTGGTTTTTGGTGCTTGAAAGCTTGAAAAGTTCCGCTAACTGAACTTTTGACTCTCTTCAAGCGGGATGTCAACCATTCAGAGCTTCTGACTTGTGTGACATCGCCCCGACGTCAACGTTATCTAGCCAAACGCGATCCCCCATTGTTTAAAACATCCGCCAGAGAAAGGCCGTCCACGCACTTTGCTATCTTCAGCCTAAACATGTATCAGCATCAAATTAGTTACTTTGTGAGCGTTTTGTGATGGCGACAAAGCGTGCGTTGTGCAGGGTTTTAATTGTTTTAAAATTTGCATCAGTTTTAGTTTTTATTTATTTTTGACTTAAGATTTTCACTTCTATTTTAGTTTCAATTAGTCTTTACCTTTTGTTAGGTAGTTTAGTTTTAGTTGTTTTTTAAATGCTTGGTTTCTGTTTAGTTTGTATTAGCCTGGTTTCATTTTTAGTTTTAGTCTTTTTCGTTAAATAAGTTTTGTACCGGGGCAAGACTAAAAAAAAAAGAAGAAATGGATAACAAAATCACAGAAAATTATGCTTTTTAAAAACTGCATCGACACAGGCCAGATGAACAACCATACAAATAAGGCAAGTATAAAAGATGTATGGCAATGTTAAAAGTTCTGTAATCCCAATAACAGTTCCATGTGTACCATGATGCTTTTGATCATTTTTCACATATTCTAGTAGTAAGTACGGGACTCTGGCGCTTTCTCTCAACCTTTGCTAACATAACGCTAGGCTAAACCACAGCAACACAGACGACTTTACTGACATGTTGGGACAATGTAGCAAAGCTAGTAAAGACCACCAACAAACAGAAACTAGAGAGGGATTATTTGTCCATCAACACAGATACACACACAACCTACACCAGCTACACAGCTCTGGCTCCTATTGCTATTGTTTGCAGTCGCACTGTTGGTTAGCAGTGTTAGCTTGTTTGTTAGCATTAGCTCACCTGTTATGAAGTTCTTTCTGCAGACCGTTGCGTGTTTAATCGTCATTTCAGTCATTTCTTCTGATAACTTGCTATCCAATACGTCTTTTATTTGCTTTTAAAAGGGGGCAAATCGATAGGATTTTAACTTTCCCGTTCTGTTGGGTTTTTTATCGAAGCAATTCGATTTTCTAAAAAGGCAACACACATGATTGCATCTGTTTCTGGTGACAACGTGCAGTAGGCAAGGGAGCAACACAGAAATAATTATTCTAGACTTTATGAGACACTATTAAACAAAAACTTATCACATTTTCTCAATAAAAATCTTTACATTTTAGTTAGTTTTGTGAAAACATTAAAGTTTCAGTTTGCTTTTGTTTTGTTGTAAAATTATCGTTTTTATGTTCATTTCGGTTAACAATTGTCTTTTTTTACTTCTGTCTTTTGTTTTTTGTCGTTAACGATAACTCCGGAACACGCACCTGGCAATAAGATATGGAGGATTCAACAGTTTTGGTCATACAGTGTGTGGCCGACGCCACATACACAAACTGATTTTACCCACAAACATTCACAGATCAGACCAGAAATCTTGCTAAACCTCAAAAGATGAAACTAACTTCATGTCAGGAAACATAATAAACTTGGTATTTCCCCGAGTTTTTTTGTCTAAGTACTTGTAATCTTTTGTCAGTTTTGTTGTGAACGTTTTTTAAATATCTACAAATTGGTCAGTTTTGGTCAACTTTTAGGTTTTAACGTCACTGCAGGACGCCTGCAGGGAGGTGATGTCTTTCAGATGCAGTGATTGCTCCCTGCTTGGGAATAGAAAAGATAACGAACTTGTAGCTGGGTTTGCAGAGACAAACACTGGATCAGCCCAGCATCCTCAGGCCTCATGGCTTAGTGGGTGGACTGGGTGAAAGAGAGAGAAAGACTCAGCAGTGTGGTTGTGTGTTTGTCCATTAACAGCTAATAGCAGCTCTGTTTCCCCATTATCACTAATGGATGCAACTCTCTGGACTCGCAGACACACGTACACGCCGTCTGCTGGGACCATTACTTACTCTCTCATTCCCATGCTGTCAAAATTAGACATGCAACATGACATCCACACACACTCACTCGCACAGGCTCCTTCTAAATGTCTCAGTGGACCGGAAGTGAGGCCGTTAGGCCAAACAAGGAAGAGATTCCTGTGGCAGCCAAAGAGCCGGCCTCAGTGTGTTTGATGTAATGAGGAGATGCAGTCGAGGGAATCCAAAGTGCCTGTTGACTGTTTTAATTGTTTTCTCACCTCCCTTCCCTCTTTCCTCTCCTGTCCAAACGCTTATTGTATCCTTATCCATCGTCTACGGTGTCTTAATAATCTTTTCTCAGGATAAAATGTCCTTATCCATCTCCTGGTTAACACACTGTTTTGATCCACAAACATTCCCTTCCCAGTTCTTCCAAGTTTTTAAATATCATGTTTCTTTTTCCCATCTGTGCTCAGCTAGCTGGACCTATTTGACCACTGTTCTTGACAAAGGTGTCTTTAAGTAACTTGATCCATTTCCTGCATGGTCGGCGTTACCCTAAGAACAAAGGTTTTAAAATGAATAATAATTTAATATTTCTTGGGGTTTCTCTTTATTTGGTGGTGAAATGTTAAGTTTCACAAAGACATCGGAGGGGGAATGAATGAATGAAACATAACAATGGGGAGTGTAAGACCGAACCAAGACTCATCCTAAAATACATTTTTAGAAAAAGACTTGTTTTTCATGCTTTACATTGTATTTTAAATATATCATTATCAGGATGGCTATAATCATCGTGATTTTTCACAAGCCTGATTTTCTGGTGACCTACCCTCTGTTCATGATTTGCTTTTGAGCTAAATATTAAATAAACAAACTTCATATTTAATTAGCAAGCTAACTAATCATTTAGTTTACAAACTATTTTCTAGCAAGCTAAAAACATATTTAGTTTACAAACTCAACATTTTAATAGCAATCTAACAGAATATTTAGTTTACAAACTCAACATTTTATTAGTAGACTAAATATTTAGTTTAAAAACTCAATATTTTATTAGCAGACTAAATATTTAGTTTAAAAACTCAATATTTTATTAGCAAACTAAAATAATATTTAGTTTACAAACTCAACATTTTATTAGCAAACTAACAGAATATTTAGTTTACAAACTCAACATTTTATTAGCAAACTAACAGAATATTAATTTCACAAACTCAACATTTTAATAGCAATCTAACAGAATATTTAGTTTACAAACTCAACATTTTATTAGCAGACTAAATATTTAGTTTAAAAACTCAATATTTTATTAGCAAACTAACAGAATATTTAGTTTACAAACTCAACATTTTATTAGCATTCTAACAGAATATTTAGTTTGCAAACTCAACATTTTATTAGCAAGCTTACTAAATATTTAGTTTACAAACTCAACATTTTATTAGCAAACTAACTGAATATTTAGTTTACAAACTCAACATTTATTAGCATTCTAACAGAATATTTAGTTTACAAACTCAACATTTTATTAGCAAACTAACTGAATATTTAGTTTGCAAACTCAACATTTTATTAGCAATCTAACAGAATATTTAGTTTACAAACTCAACATTTATTAGCATTCTAACAGAATATTTAGTTTGCAAACTCAACATTTTATTAGCAAACTAACTGAATATTTAGTTTACAAACTCAACATTTATTAGCATTCTAACAGAATATTTAGTTTACAAACTCAACATTTTATTAGCAAACTAACAGAATATTAATTTCACAAACTCAACATTTTAATAGAAAACTAACAGAATATTTAGTTTACAAACTCAACATTTTATTAGCAAGCTAACAGAATATTTAGTTTACAAAATCAATATTTTATTAGCAATCTTACTAAATATTTTGTTTACAAACGTAATTAATTAGTAAGTTGGCTCAATATTTAGTCAACAAATATTTATTTTAACTTAATATTTAATTAGCAAACTAAATACAATTTTAGCTTACTAACTCAATGTTTTTTCACCATGCTAACTGAATATTAGCATGATGTTAACTGGGCATCATGCCAGGGTGTGGCTGAACCAAAAGCATGTGAAATCTGAAACGAGGCAAATACTTTTTCACTAGAAACTGGCCTAGTCAAAACCTAAACTGTCCCTCAGTGAGATGTCTCTCTCTCTGTCTCCCACCCACACATGGAGCTTCCAGTCCACTGCTTCTTTCTTTCCAATCGGTGCAATATTAATGAGCCACAGCCCTGCTGGTTAAGCCTGTGTGTGTGTGTGTGTGTGTGTGTGTGTGTGTGTGCGTTTTGGAGCATCACTGTGCTGCACACACAGTTTCCATGAGGTTAATGTGGGTTCAGGGCGCTGAAGGACAGCCCTCGGGCCAGAGCTCTGCCACTGTCAAGGTCACCAACAAACAACTTTTCCATCCACTCTCACCCTGCCTCCCTCTTCTCTTTCTGTCAAATCTGCTGGATTTCAGGCAGGACACTTTATTCCACACTGACTGGATAAAAATGTCTCTCCATTCAGACATTTATAAAAGTTTTGTTTAGTAATCGGGCCTGCACGGTGGAGCAGTCATTAGCTCTGCTGCCTTGCAGAATGAAGGTCCTGGGTTCGAACCCCAGCCTGGGGGTCTTCAAACATGGAGTTTGTATGTTTTCCCTGTGTATGTGCGGGTTCTCTCTGGGTACTCCAGCTTCTTCCACGGTTCAAAAGCCATAAGTATTAACTGGTTTCTCTAGTTTGCCCTTAGGTGTATGAGTGTGTGCTTCTCCATGTTTTCCTGTAATGGATGGACGACCTGTCCAGGGTCAACCCGCCCAATAACTGCTGCAGATAGACACCAGCCCCCCACCCGGTGGCCCTGCAAGGACAGACAGTTAATAACCTTTTTGGTCCCAGTCCAGCTCTGTAAAATACCTTTTTGTCCCCACCTTTTTGTTTAAACTGATGCAGGTGTTTTTGCAGATTTTTTTCTTTTAATATTGCAAAAACTATGTTTCATTTTCTGAATCGGAGGACGTTTGCACTGCCATTTACACCGGCTAACATACTGACTAATGAAAGCACCCTGCATGACTCCAGTTAAAAAAAAACTTCTAATGACTTCCATCTTCATTTAATTTATTAAAAAGACTTATTTTGTCCATTAGTGACTCCAAATTAGGAATGTTTGGAGACATTCCTTGTGAATTAGAAAGTAAATCTGTTTTGTCATAATATTTTCTTGAAAGTATCATATAGAGGACGAAAAGTGGCATAATTAATAAAAGCAGTTTGTCCTTTTCCTTATACCTACATTTTTGTGAAAAAATTTATATTTTGCTTTTACTTTTTTACATCATGCAGTTTTATCAAGAAAAAATATATTTTGTTATTCCTTTTCCTTATTACATGCATTTTTATCAAGAAAAATATATATTTTACTTTTACTTTTTTATATCATGCCTTTTTATCAAGAAAAATATATATTTTACTTTTACTTTTTTACATCATGCATTTTTATCAAGAAAAATATATATTTTGCGTTTACTTCTCTTTATGTGCTTTTTTGCGAATGAAATGGATACATTTTGTTTTCCTTTTATTTATAGGAGCATTTTCGCGGAGAAATTTATATATTTTTTTTTTCCTTTTGAGGAAAAATATATTTCATTTTTCATTATGTCAGTTTCGGTCCTCCATCAACCCTTTACTATCATAAAACACTCGGAGATGACCTCTTTATTGTTTTCATCCTTCTGATATAAATCTGGTAAACAGCTTAGTTCTGCGTAGTTGAGCTGGTAAAGCTTCAGTCTCCATTTTAAGGTCTGAAAACGACTCTGGAGCGTCAGACAGAGAAGAAACTGAAAGAGAGAATATTAGAAATTCTTCATCATTCTCTCCTTCCCTGCAGTAATTATGTGTCTCCCTCTCCGAGCGTCCACCTCGGTGTCCGGGCTCCGAGCACATCGATCCGTCCGCTCTCACCAATCTGCAGCCTTAACCAGCCAGAGCTGCCGCCAGTCACATCCTGCTCGCTGCCGTCATTCCTTCCTGGCTTCTGGCTTTAATAGACCTGAGGAATCTGGTGTGGAGGTGATTTAGTGTCATCTTGTGACAGCTTGGCCTCCTCCACATCCAGCCGGGCCGGCCGCCGTTCGTCTGATTTTGTTTGTCTGTTTTTAGGTTTGGTGCTCGCCATTTTTGCCCATCCTGAGATGAAATTACAGACAGAGCTGGTTTCTGATGTGGAGGCATCAGAGAGCTGACATTTGCCGTTTAGTTGAGGGGAAATAAATCTCAGCTGGGCTCTTATCTGGGTTTTCAATCAGAGAGGGCTTGATATGAAGGCCATGATGCTTCTCAACATGCGAAGCGGCATAGGAATGTCAGGAGACGGATTTTGTGTTACAGAGCTGCATGGATTAATAAGTCAGAGCAGACAGAGAACATTTCTATTTTATTTTAAACATTAGCCTTCTAGCTAATTTTGACTGCAGTTACCATATTGGATGGATTAGGTTCATGCTAGCCTAGATGCTACATTTAGCATGTTAGTTGGTATTAATTTTTTTTTCTGTTTTTGTTTGTACACTTAAGTCCCAGTTAGGTCTCGGGTAGTATGAAAGTAGTATTTAGTTTGTAACCACTTTGTTCCCCTAAGTACTCATGAAATACCTACCTAGTTTCTGGTTAGTTCACAGGAAGTACCTAAATAGTTCCCAGTCAGTTCCCTGAATGTACCTAATTTGTACCCTGTTAATAGACAGTTACTACACAGCAAGTTCCGAGTTAAGTATTTCCTAGTTGTTAACCAGCTATTTATCACTAAGTACAAAAGAAGTACCTAGTTACTTCCCACTTAGTACTAAGGTGGCACGTAGTTAGTAACCACGTAGTTACCACTAAGTACTTAAGAAAGTATCTTGTTAATTTCCCAGTTAGTATCCACTTAGTTTCCACTTTGTACCCTGTTAGAACATAACTAGTTCCTTGTTAGTAGCCTACTCACTAAGAACATAGTTGGTAACCACTTAGTTCCCACTAAATACTCATAAAGTATCTACTTTATTTTTACTTAGTTCCCAGGAAGTACCTAGATGGTTCTCAGTCAGTTCCCTAAAAGTAGCCTACCTAGTTAGTTCCCAGGTAGTACCAGAATAGCAACTAGCTAGTAACAACTTAATTTCAATTAAGTACTATGATGTACCTACTTAGTTTCCATGAAGTCCCTAGTTACTTCCCAGCCAGTTCATTGTAAGTACCTAGTAAGCACACTAGTTTGTAACGTGGGATTTGACAGTTACCACACAGAAAGTTCCAAGTTAGCGCCAAGTTAGTACCAAGCTCTTAACCAGCTATTAACCACTAATTACCATAGAAGTGCCTAGTCAGTTCCCATTTAGTACCAAGGTGGCACCTAGTTAGTAACCACTTATTTCCCATGAACTACTCAGAAAGTACCATGTTAGTTTCCTAGTTAGTATCCATGAAGTTTACAATTTGTACCCTGTTAGATACGTTACTATACCACTAGTTCCTAGTTAGTATTCACTTAGAATATAGTCGGTAACCACTCAGTTTCCACTAAATACTCCCAAAGTATCTACTTTATTTTCACTTAGTTCCCAGTAAGTACCTAGATGGCTCTCAGTCAGTTCCCTAAAAGTACCTAGTTAGTACAGTGGTGATTTCTAGTTCCTACCCTGTTAGTTGACAGCTATTAGCTCTTAACTAGCACCAAAGTAATACCTAGTTCTTAATCAGCTAGTTGCTCAATGTCACCAAGCATCCTCCATGCTTTCTCTTCTGTGTCTTCTCAGACCCCCAGACGGTCGTGGCAGATGACCGCTTGTACTGAGCCTGGTTCTGGTTCTGCCGGAGGTTCCTTCCTGTTAAAGGGAAGTTTTTCCTCTCCACTGTCGCTACATGCTTTTCTCAGTATGAGGGATTGCTGAGGAATTGCTCTGGTTGGAGTCTGCATGATCCGGACACAACCTCATGCCGATGACTCATCGCAATCTGCTGGGATTCCTTACATGGAAAACTTTTAACTGACTGGAATGTTTGTACAATTGTATTGAAACGCCTTTTGTTTTAAAGTGCCTTGAGACGACATTTGTTGTGAATTGGCGCTATATAAATAAAAGTGAATTGAATTGAATAGTTTCTAGTAAGTTCCAAATAAGTAACTAGTTAGTTCTCAGTTAGTACCAAGGTAGAAACTAGTTAGTAACTACTTAATCTCAATTAAGTTCTCATGAGGTACCTACTTAGTTTCCAGGAAGTCCGTAGTTCGTTCCCAGTCAGTTCCCTGTAAGTACCTAGTAAGTACACTGGTGATTTCTAGTATGTACCCAGCGATTTGATAATTACTACACAACAAGTTCCAAGTTGGTGCCAAGATTGTACCTAGCTCATAACCAGCTAGTTACCAGTAAATACCAACAAAGTACCTAGTTAGTTCCCAGTGAGTACCAAGGTAGTACTTCATTAGTAACCACTTAGTTTCTGTTAAATACTGAGAACATAGATTGTTAGTTTCCCAATTAGTGTACAAACAGTTTCCACTTTGTACCCTGTTACATATGCAACTACACAGCTAGTTCCTAGTTAGTACTCGTATTGAACATAGTTGGTAACCATTTAACTCCCAGTTAGTTCCCACGTAGTACCCTGATATCAACCAGTTAGTAACTGGTTTACAGCCACTTAATGAGTTAGCTGGTTAATCAACTTGCTACTAAACTGTTACTACCCTAAATGCGCCTCCTGCAGTGTTTTGTACTTCATGACATCATGTTGAAGGTTTTTCCTCTTCTATTTTCTATGACATAAACCTCAGATTGAAGACGGATACCAGTCAGTCATCTGAGATGTGATTATGATCTGAAGCTCCAACACACTGAGCGGATGCTCCGCCGCAAAAACCAATTCATGTCTGATCAGCAGCTCATAAACAGTCCATCGATATCCCCGCGAGTTCACAACAAGCCGGGCTCTGTTAGGGAGGCACGTATTGATGCAGGCAGGTATCAAATATTTATTATCAAGGAGCTCTTAGTTTCGAAACATGATCAATCGTTACACCCTGTGGTGTACAAATCAGGGCAGTTAAGAGCAGAATCAGAGGTCTGCAAGCCCTCAAACATGAGAAGGTATTGATCTCTTTTTTACAAACAGAGCATGAAACGGAGGAGATGGAAGCTTTTCTTCTGCCTCAAAACTGCTACTGCTGGTTTCCAGAAGGAAAATCATCTGCATCTCCGTGAATTTCACTTTCTACTGAAAAGTTTGTAGCTATGGGCATGTCGAGCAGACAACTCATGTTCTTACAGCTTCAGTTTGCAGTAAAATCAGCACCTAGCACTGCCCAGATGAGGTTTGAAGGGTAATTAAATTAAATTCCACATCAGGGAGATTAATCTGATAAATCAGTCAGTCTCTAAGTTCTGCAGAAACATTATGATGATGTCAGTTCAGGTTTGAGAAGGAAGAGCCAGAAGGTGTACTTAGGGCAGTGCTTCTCAATTATTTTCAGCCATGCCCCCCCTAGAGAACAGAATTTTTTTCATGCCCCCCGACCACTAACCACACTGCCAGATTGATATCTGAAAATATTCAATTACTTATTGATACAAACCACTAGCACCAGCACACTGCATACAATATATACTAATTATGAAAAAAAGATTAAATAACATGAAACTACTACAAATGGTCACATCTTATTTTATTGTTTTAGGTCTTAACACTATTTCCAAGTTCAGTTTATTAACTCAGTAGGTAAAATTTAATCCAGACTGCTAAATCTGTGTTATGCTCAGAACAGAAAAAACATCAAATGATTCACTGGGATGTGCATTTTTAAACTAAACTGTAACATTTAAAGCTTTTTTAAACTGTGAATATTTGTTACCTTACAAAAGCGGGAGCCGCCGGATCACTACAGGACCATCTTTTAATTGTGTAACCCATTTTTTGCGGTTAAATTTGGCGATTCGATCTCCCTTTCCCACACCGTGGTTTACAGCACCCTCACCTCTCTGTGTGGACTTCTTCTGCAGGGCTGAACAGGCCTGTTGATAAGCTTGAGCACTGCTGCCACCTAGTGACTGGAGGCTTAATCACCGTTAAAGTATGAATAAAAGCCTCGGCTACCTGGAGGCACAAGGGGGTGGGGGCGGAGGTGGTGCTCTGGTGCCCCCCCTACCACCCCTATGCGCCCCCCCAGGGGGGCGGGCCCCACCATTTGAGAAGCCCTGACTTAAGGGGTGCTGTCTAACAGTTCAAAGGTCATAAAGATTATCACAGGCGAATTAGTTGATATCCTAGGTATGAGACTGGAGAGCATATATAGAATTATAACTACACAATGGACAGATGGACGAATTTAGAGATTGGTGGATGGATGTATAATAGACTAGTTAATGGATAGATGGATGGATGATAGACTGATGGATGGATGGATGGATGAATGACTAGTTAATGGATGGATGGATGGATGGATGTATAATAGTCTAGTTAATGGATGGATGGATGGATGATAGACTAGTTAATGGATGGATGATGGATGGATGATAGACTAGATGATGGATGGATGATAGACTAGTTAATGGATGGATGATAGACTGATGGATGGATGGTTGGATGGATGTATAATAGACTAGTTAATGGATGGATGGATGGATGGATGGATGATAGACGAGTTAATGGATGGATGGATGGATGGATGGATGGATGATAGACTAGTTAATGGATGGATGGATGGATGGATGGATGATAGACTAGTTAATGGATGGATGATGGATGGATGGTAGACTAGTTAATGGATGGATGGATGGATGTATAATAGACTAGTTAATGGATGAATGGATGGATGATAGACTAGTTAATGGATGATGATGGATGGATGATAGACTAGTTAATGGATGGATGGATGGATGTATAATAGACTAGTTAATGGATGAATGGATGGATGGATGGATGGATGGATGATAGACTAGTTAATGGATGGATGGATGGATGGATGGATGGATGATAGACTAGTTAATGGATGGATGATGGATGGATGGTAGACTAGTTAATGGATGGATGGATGGATGATAGACTAGTTAATGGATGGATGGATGGATGTATAATAGACTAGTTAATGGATGGATGGATGGATGATAGACTAGTTAATGGATGGATGATGGATGGATGATAGACTAGTTAATGGATGGATGGATGGATGTATAATAGACTAGTTAATGGATGGATGGATGGATGATAGACTAGTTAATGGATGGATGATGGATGGATGATAGACTAGTTAATGGATGGATGGATGGATGTATAATAGACTAGTTAATGGATGAATGGATGGATGTATAATAGACTAGTTAATGGATGGATGATGGATGGATGGTAGACTAGTTAATGGATGGATGGATGGATGATAGACTAGTTGACAGATGGATGAAAGAAGTGCTTCCATTTTGTTGATGCAGTTCCCCTCTACGGCCTGTAGTGGCGTAGTTCCTACATAATTTTGCCCCTTCTTCATCATTCAGTACCACCTTTCTCCTTCCTCCTTCTTCTACGTCCCAATTAATTTAATTAAACTGTAATTTTGCTTGATCTTCTGCTTTTGATCTCATCACACTTAAACATCGACCATCCTCGGTCGACAGGGGAGGACTTCGTACCACATTTCAGTATGCAAAGATACTTTCTGAGGATTAATGAGAACCGAGAAGGTTGAAGGCTCTGATGCTGGCAGAAATCTCTGGGAAACAGATACCAGAGGATAAGACGACTACTTTAAACAGTTTGTAGGGATAAAGATCTGCTAGGAAGCCTCAGTGAGACGGTTTGATCCTGAAGGAATAAAAAGCTCCAGGGAGACTATTTAAAACACGATTAAACACTTCATGTTTCATAGCGACTGATTTCCTTCAGGAATCAGGTGGGTTTTTATTTACTGTAGATATTAATCAGTTCATATACTGTTCAAGCTGAAAGTTTCAAGGTACTGAGGACATAATATCTAACTGTATTTCTTATAATTTCATAAAGGAAGATATTTAGATAAAAGACAGAAAAAATACAGCTGCTAAAGAAGAGAAGGAAAATGTTTTGATTTCTTGAATATTTTTTCCATCAATCATCTTTTGCTTAATCCAGTGTTGGGTCACAGAGGCAGCATAGAGGCCCAGACTTCCCTCTCTCAGCCTCCTGGACTAACTAACTTCTGTCCCTAGAACAGGCCATACATCCTTGAAATGTTTCTGTTACAACCCTCCATCTTAAACAAGACCCTGAGATGCCTAAAGTCCTCCACTTGGAGCAGGACTTCATTCCCAACCATGATAGGGAACACTACCGTTTTCCTGGTCTCAGATTTGGGCGATGTAGCGACGAGCTAACCAAAGCTAACCGAAGCTAACGGAGGTTAGCCGGCGCTTTTAACCAGAAAAACAACTCTACTACCCCTCTGACTTCTAGGCAGATTCAATAATTTTATCATTTTTAGCATGAAGCCTTGTTGGATCATAACCTTTAAGAAAACGATATGAATTTTAATTAAAACAAGTTTTAATAATTAATATGTAAAGAAGAAATGTGACCATTTCAACCGATTTTTCCAACAGCGGCATCTTAAATGCGAAACAATGGAGTAGGAATTTCTTGGATGGTCTGTAAGTGCAATCCACACAATAACCATCAGTTGCAGACTGGTGGAGTTCAGCCCTTTGTTGGAACCTGGGATGGAGAATCCGATGATTTACGCTAAAACTTTTACTCTGACATGCTAAATATTTATTATTGGAATTAGCATGTAGCTGATACTAATGTTAGCTTTTTATAGTATGTCATATTACTGGACAAATGTACTAACAACTTCCTAAAACGTTTGTAAGTGTGACATGTTGATTAATGTTTGCATATTTTAATAGTTTTTATTATTTTTTTGACATGTGGTAGTGTGGAGGTAATGAGTAAAACACTTTTTTATTTTTTATATATGATCATTTTAATGTAAGAATACTTGAGATTTGTTTGTTATTCCAAATAAGGCACATTATGTTGAATCTCACATTCTTTTAGGTTTTATGACTTTGATTAAAAATATCCTTTAATTATTCTTTCACAACTTCTGCTACTTTTCAGGTTTTTGTCCCTTCTTTGGTCCTATTCAACAAGTACCATCTTACAACCATAAATGGCAGGAAAGGACATAATTCATAACAGTCACATTAAGACCCGATGTTAGTCAAATATAGTCCTACCTAATGTGTAACACCCAACAAAACATAAAAAATTATGTACCCACAAGTATTGATAGCATGGCCAAAAAAACTTTAATACTGCTTGTACTTCTTAGTAAAGATTTGCATATTTATACAGAAAACATACGATTTGCAGTGAATTATTTGAGAAATATACAAATGTGGATGTTCTTTGCTTTGGTCTGACACGTCCAACCCGTCTGGTTTCTCCAGAGGTCTCTGCTTGTGAGGGTAGACGTTGATGTGGCACTTGATACACTCCTGTCCCATGTTGGCCCAAGAGTTGCCGCTCATCCACTTCCTCTTGGATTTCGGGCATTTATATTCCCCGAAGCTCCTCTTCTTTCCTTGATATGGGGTCAGTCCTTCACCTTTGGCTCGAGCCTTCAGATTTTTTTTTTGATACCAATTGTTACAGCATGATGGAATGTCTCAAAACATGAATGAAAACCATCCATCCATTTATTTTACTGATTCTCATGTGTTATCTGTTATCTTTTAAACGGCAGTGTTAGGGCTTTCTAGGACTTTGGCCTGAAAGAAAACTGACGGTTTGGTTGAGTCCGGTTGTTGTTGAGTTGGACTGGTTATGGATACTGCTGCATCCTCGGGGTAGGATGCCTCCAACTGATAGCCATATTTTTATTTTTATGCGTTTCCTAAATTGCTGTTTTTAATCAAATGCTAAATGTTTTGCAGTTTTTTTTTATATTGATTATCATGTTTTGTGTTTTTAATTTTCTACTATATTTTTACCTTCCATGCTTTTATTTTCTTTGGTTTCTTTACCAACAAATCCCATGAAGCAACTTGAACTACCTTGTGTTGAAAGTGTGCTATACAAATATAATTGCCCAGCCTATTATTCTTTTGCTATTTTTTGCCATCAGAAATCTTGCGCTCCTGGCAAAAAAGTTAAATATTTTGACATTACAATCATTTGCACATATCAATGATCTGTCAAACTCCGCCAACCAATTCTAATAAGCCATTTCAGTATTGCCTGTCTCGACCGTAAACAGTGAATGCATCCAAGTGTTTTCGTTAATACGGAACCTACTAAAGCAACTTAAAGGCTGTTTTTGGAGGACTTCTCAAGTATACCCGGTACTCATTTGACCCTTTTACACTAGGGTCGCTTTAGAACCGAACGGTACGGAGCAGGTAGGTTGTGTTTCCATCTCAGATGAACGGTAGTGGGCGAGGACATGGGCGAGTTTAACTTAACAAAAACTCCAGCAAAAAGCAGTCAGAGTCATAATTTAATTTAATTTATTTATTTAAGGACAGTGCGCATTAATCAACATTTATGTAAATGTGCCAGTGTTAGCCAGCAGGCTAATTTTCCACTGTAGTCCACTGGCAAAACTAGGCACTAGGGCTGCACAATTAATCGGATTTTGATCGTGATCACGATTTTGGTGGCCACAATTAAATGAACCTGATCGTCAACGATATTTACATTCAAAATGCGAGCTTCATTGCGTGCCTCTTCATCACACACGGCCTCAACCAATAGTCTGCCAACCACCAGGGGGCACACGCATGGCTAAAGCTTCACTAAGCTGCCCAAATAAAAACTGCGCCACTCAGCACTCATAATGACTGCACTACGCTTGCTACGTAGCAGGTGAAAAGGAGTATTTGAGCAATGTAGTAGATCCAAACCTCCATTATAGATCTGGCTAGTAAGCAGAAAGTTCCCGAAAGTGTACTACCGCCACAGTAAGCATCCGGTGGATGCTACGCTATCCCATAATGCAGCGGAGGCCCCGAAATCATAGAAGAAGAAGGACCTAGCTAAAAATGGCTACAGACGATCTGTCAACCATTGACACCGCCGCAGTTTCAGCAGATAAATGTACCTGTAGCGATGTTACTGATTACTGTAATTTTTTTTTGACTGATGAAACATTTAAGTTGTTAAGTCATACCAGACAAAATAACGGCTAGAGGAGGCGGGACCACAGGCGAACGTAACGTAAACATCTGGGTCAACAGAAGTCATATGGGTCAAAGGACATGCAAAATATGTGGAGCAGTATGTCTGATTTCATGCCTATTACACGATCGTTTGCTATGCAGTATTTACTACATTAACAGGTGAGTTATAGTTGCTACGTAGCATATAGTAAATGCTAAGGATTAGGATGCAGGGAATGTCAAAGGCCTTTTCTGTATAAGCTGTAATTGTTTCCGTTAAATTGCACTTTGAGATTGCACTATGCAATAACATGTTTAGCTTGTACTTTTAACTATATATATGTATATATATATATATATATATATACAAATATAAATATTTGAGTTTGTTTTTGTTAGTTATTTTGCATTATTTATCATCTATTCTAATCTAAAGTTTATTTTTCACAAAAAATGTTGCAACATTGTACGTTTATAATTGGTGCAATAAAAATAGATATTTTACAGGACTGGATGAATGACCGTGATTCATAATTGTGATTACAATATTGATCAAAATTATTGTGCTTATTATTTTGGACATAATCGTGCAGCCCTACTAGGCACATGGTGGCTAAATACAAAAAAACCCCACATTAAATGAGCGTATTAAATGACACAGCAATTGATATACAACAATAAAACATAAAGCCATTAGCCTGACGTAGCCATTCTCAATTCTAATCAGAATGGGAGTCTGATTCTGCTCCATTGGGCTGCGATTATTGGGTGTGTTTTAACCAAACCAGGGAAAAAATGCCTCTGCACTCAACTGGATAGACCTATAACCAATCAGAGCAATGGGTGTTATCTGTTCCTCTCTGTGTTTGATTACGTTACTGTTCTTCATCTGTCAATCATCGTAAGCCCGATTTGATTGGTCCGGCCATATCTTGTTCGAGCATAATTGCTCCTCAACGGAGGAATGCCAGATAATGTTGTGGGCAGGACCTCTGCTGGCACCCAAGCTATAACGCCATAGCACTGGCTCTATTAAAACATAAAATGTACATCCATACGACAAGACAACACCTAGGGAATCAATAAAGGAACCATCTATCCATCTATCATGCATATACCATGAGTTACAGGACAGCTAATGTATAGGGGCAGACATACAATAATTATTATGAGAGGTGTTCACATTTTTGTATGTTCAAAAGCCAGTCCTTAAGATGGTGTGTGAATGTATGGTGTGAGGTGGAGTTTCTAATGTCCACTGGTAATTGGTTCCATAGTTTAGAGGCTCTCACTGAAAAGCATAATTGGCTTTAGGAACTGGACCTAAGAGGGACAGAACAGTCCCCTCTTAAGGCAGACCTTGTGGTTAAGCAGGTTGTATTTAGTAAGAATTTTACAGTGGTGGTAAAGTTTGTTGTTTTTGTCCAAGACTTTAAGTGCTTGTTTGTGAAGTGATAAAAAAAGGCCTTAATGTCACGCTACACCTATGTCCAGCTTGTCATACAATGTTAGGTAAGGGATTATCATAGTGTTCATGTATAGTTTTGCTACAGGTGTCGTCAAAAAGTTTGTTATATATCTAAAGTTCGCTCTGTTATACTTGGTTATTTGCACTACCTTTCTCACTTGATGTATAAATGATACAGTCGAGAATAATGCCTAGGTATTGTTGTATTTTATTTTTTTGGGGCTATTTTATATACAGTTAAGCGTTCAGAGGTAAAAGTCTGTTTTATATGATTCATGGTTGTAAAACACATTCTAACCAGTATTTTAATTGGGGTAAGCTTTTAAGCAATAAAACTCTTGGGTAATTTACTGCATGCTGTAAAACCAGGATGTCTGTAGATTAGGAGCCAAGGCTGTAAAACCAGGATGTCTGTAGATTAGATGTAGGGGAGGAAACGGGACCATAAAACCATAAAACTCAGAATGAACTTTTGACTTGGATCCAGGAGGAGGACACTTCCATCTTATGAATGAATAATTCTGGACGGACCAGTGGTTGTCAAGACACTTTTTAAAAACGTTCTGATTGGAGCAGATTCCGAGGGAGAAGAGACGCCCAGATCCTGGCGAAGTTTTGGATGTGTATAAAAGTTATGACATGAAAACCATTCGTTGTCAGATGTTTATCTGGCCCAGAGAAAATGGGCATGTTTCTCTGTAAAACTGCAATATCTGTTAATCTGTTTAAAATAAAACTGAGAACTGGAAATTGGCTCCTTGTCTCTGCTTGAACATGCACTGAATTATCTTTTTTTTTTTTTTATTAATTCTACAGTATTTAAACTTTCGAATGCTGCGTTCACACCGCCCCGAACGCGTTATTTACGTTGCAAGCAGAAACGTAGCAAACGCAAGCAACGCAGAAGTTCAGCTAGCTGAACTTTTGACGCAGTGCGGCAACCAATCAGAGCGTCTCACTGTAGTGATGTCACTATACACGTATCTTGAATGAAGTCCAGTGAAAACATTTTCAACAAATGCCGATTTCAAAAATCAGAAATAACAATTACCGAAGTCAGATGGACAGGTGCTCCTAAAGAGGAACAGGGAACCTGTAGTTGTTGTCCTGGTCGGAGATTTGAGCTCTGATTCCCAGGAGGTCGTAAAATTAGGCACGGGACAGACGGAAGTAGCGCTGAAAGCGAACCTCATCCATAAGCAGCTCCTGGAGCAAATGGTTAAACTCCCCAAACTCAGAACGCATCTGAAGAAAGGGCGCTGATGCACCCGATGTCGACCTTGTCTAGCTTTATCTAGCTAATAAAGCCAAGCCACTCTCTCGATACGATCCGACATTGTTCAGAACGTACGGGAACAGAGGAAGCCCCGCCCACCCACTCTTTGTTTTGCTCAGAAACAAACATTGCGAGCTTCAACATACATGCCTCAAACTACAAGCGTTGGGAGCGTTGCTTGACGCAGACTAAGTGTGCGGCGCCATTTTTGTACTAGTACCAGTGAATCGCTGAGCTTGGCAGCAGCTTGGGCTTTAGTTTTTGCATGAACATATATGACTGCATCATCAGCATACATCTGCACCTCATACCCGGTGCACACTGATGGCTGACCCTCTCAAAAGTTAAAAGACTTTTGACTCAGCTCACATCTCTCTTCCTACCCTCACTGCAGGCTGACGATTCTCCGTTCTTTCACACGCCGATTTCGCTGCTCCAACTCACGTGTGAACGGCGATAACAATCTGCCATAACTCAGGTTTCCGATGTCTTAGATGCCGAAGATGCTGAAGCATATTAAGCTGTTTTCTCCCCTGCAGCAGGTGAAGCTGCAGCCCGTATCGACGTAGATTCTCACCTCCACCTTTCGGCTTCAAGTTTATCAAAACCACAACCCTCTATAAATGCCATTAAAACGGTTTATAAAGCACTCAGTTTGTTTTATATGGAGCTACTCAAAGAAAGAAAAATAAACCCTTCTCTTACAGCGTTTGTTGGTCCGGGATTTTCCCTCTATGAAATGTCAACAGGGCGGAATATTCAGCCTGAAATACACCACTTTCCTCTTCTTTCGTCAAAACAATCAGTATTTTCTGCACTATAGCTGGATACATTAGGGCACATAGCTCATTTTTTTCACGCTTCATGGATGCAGCAATCCCTCTACGCCGAGTATGTTTTAAGTTCGTCAACTTTCCACCGTTCAAAATCATAAATTTTGCAGATTTCGCTATCTAAATGCATGTTTGCTTCCGCCAGTTGGGGTCAAAAGTCCCATAATGCATTGTAATACGGAAATGGGTTGTTCCCTGATATTCTCATGTGTGGCAAACTCGTAGCCTAGCAACAAGATCAGTGGGCGTGGTCTGCAATCTAGGGTTAAAGTGACAAAGCTCTCTCAGCAGCTAATTCCGAAAGGGACAGAAATTGGTGGGATCACTTTTTGTGACTGATTCTGTGCAAAGAACTTCACTAACATGTTTTTTACAAACTGTAGACCTATTATAAGTGGTTCATAAAGAGGCACAATATGTTCTTTTTAAAATCTACACTCTGCTCTCTTATTTTTTACCTACTCTCAGGCGATGATAACTTCACTTAGACTAATCCTATGTGACTCTTTGTCCGATGAGTACCCAGTACCCCTTTAGTACCCTCTGTAGGACTCCCAGAGGGACTTTCTCACATTTTATTTGCTTAAATTTGTGTTTTAATGTTTTTGTTTACATTAATATTTAATTTTTACTCTAGTTTTTTATGTATTTGGTGTGTTTATACATTTTTCTATCTATGAAACTCTGAATGACCTCCTAGATGAATCATGCTTTACACACAAACCTTGGCGTAAGGTTTTTCTACTGATTAGGGGAAACCACTCAATATTTCTTCATGTTTTCCTGTTGTAGATGAAAGTTGGTTTTATTGTTAGAGCTGTGCTATGAGGCTAATGTGTACAGAGCAGCTTTTCCTGGATGCTCTCTAACAGGAACAGATGGGATACTTCCAGGATGAGCCCAGCAGAGGTCAAAGAGGAAATTCCCAGAGGAACCGGACACGTGTGGAGGGAAAACGGTCCTTTGTGTGTTAGAGCCAATGAGCCGGGGATCCAAGAAGCTTGGAAACAAACATGAGTAACAAAAATTACAGATGAAAAAGTTTTTCGATCACCAGATTTTACTTTCGGATTCAGTTCTGGGTCACTTCCTGCTCTGATGAGGCTGATGAGCAGATAAAATCCAGGCTTTCATGAAGGATCCGGCAGAAACTTTTGCAGAGCAGAACTGAGGAGGTAAGGTGTGAATGACCTGCTCCACTTTCCATTAGTTTCTGTATTTCAGTGAATAATTCCCTTCACATCTGTTCCTCTGCAGGCTGAGGGATAAAAAGCGGGTTTTGTGCTGCGTTCGATGGACGAAAGCCTTCGCATCAACTGATGAAAGGAATTAAGGGCAGCAGATTAGAAGGAACTGGCTCTAAATTTGCTGCATAAGTAATTTTTGATCAATATGTAAAGGCAGAAAGTTTGCTCTTTGAGGCTCTGATCGGTTTCTCTCAAACAGAGAAGAGTTCATCTCTGTACGCTGCAAAAAGTGAGGAGCTGCAGGTTTTTAAACATTTGGTATAAAAAGTCAAGCATTGGGTCGTTTTGGGGTTCCCAAGTCTAGTCCTGAAGAGCTGCTATCCTGCAATGTTTGGATGCATCAGTTCTCCAACACATGGATGCTTGGAAACGTCACAGGAACGCAGCTCCATAGCATCACCTTCATCCGTTTCTTTTCCAGTCATTTTCCTGTTGCTCTGCTGCTGAGTTTGGGATCGTACTTCTGCCGATAACCCAGTTTGGACTCATATTTCTCAGAAACAAGGGTCGTAGTACCGGTACTATTTTTTTTATATCCCAGAAACCTTTGGATGGAGCCATAAATCCACATCGGTTACTTATTATTTTAAATGAATAAAAAATTTGTACCATTTAAGATGTTTTGTCATTTTAAAAACAGACTGGTGAAAATAGGTTATGATGGGATTCATTCGACGCTCCAACGGTCAAACCTGGAGGTGGTAAAGTAATCGTTTAGCGTTGCCGACACTTTGTCACAGCACTACGAGCCGGTCCGATGCAAACATGAAGACGGTGCAAAGGTTAATAAACAGCGTTCACTGACTTCTATCAGAATGATGTGGTTTTTAAGACAGTGAGGTTAACCCTATTGGACCTATCGCTGATGCTTCATTTTACAGAATCATCTAATCTGGATTTATACTAAATAAGAACGAGAAGAGCGTCATCCGCTGCAGGTAAGATATTTACTACAGTAGTATATCCCTGGTATTCTCGGGGTTAGGGACCACAGCTACCCGCAAACAGTCAAAACCCACCAATACTTATGGTACATTCAATTCACCTCAGAAGTCAGGATTCTGGGTTTGGCGTCACTCCTGACTAAACAGCGTTCTAGTAACGCCGTCGGATAAATCAGGAATCCAATACGGCGACACCTAGACAGGCATAGTTTGTAGCACCTCTTACAGCTTCATTTTAAGATTTACTTTCCAAATGCAAACACCTTTTTATTCTGTAAAGTTTAGAGTCAGAGGCTCTACAGGTTTCCTTCACAGCTACTATGGTCGATGCGAGGGGCGGCCATATTGAAAGTCAAACTTGGAGCGTTCCAGTTTAATTTTCCCACTCTGAAGTCGGAGTTTCCTAGTTCCAACTACAAATCGAACATATTATAAAACCCTCCTCTAAAAACGCTTTTAACCGCCTATTTTAATGGTTCAAACAGCACATTACGCTGGTCTTAAGCTGCGTTCACACGGCACAGTTTGTCTGCGACAGGCAACGGACTCAACGGATGAAGTTTGACGCATGTACTTTGAAGCATGCAACGTTTGCTTCTGTGCAAAGAAACAGCGCGTGGGCGGGGCTTCCTCTGTTGCCGTACGTTCTGAACAATGGCGGATCGTATCCAGAGTGGCTTGGCTTTATTAGCTAGATAAAGCTAGACGTCGACATCTGGTGCATCAGCGCTCTTTCTTCAGATGCGTTCTGAGTTTGGGGAGTTTAACCATTTGCTCCAGGAGCTGCTTATGGATGAGGTTCGCTTTCAGCGCTACTTCCGTCTGTCCCGCGCCTAATTTTATGACCTCCTGGGCCGCATCAGAGCTCAAATCTCCGACCAGGAAAACAACTACAGGTTCTCTGTTCCTCCTGAGGAGCGCCTGTTCATCTGACCTCGGTAAGTGTTATTTCTGATTTTTGAAATCAGCGTTTGTTGAAAATGTTTTCACTGGACCCGCGCTTCATTCAAGATACGTTTATAGTGACATCACTACAGTGAGACGCTCTGATTGGTTGCCGCACAGCGTTAACTGCGTAAAGTACGTCAAACTAAAGTATGTTGCTGCGTTGCCGTATGTAACGCAAGTAAAGTTGACGAAGCCAACGTACACAACGCACCACAAAGACTTTGAAGGACTTCTAGCGTACTCGACCGTAGACTTTACATGTAATCTTGTCGCAACTGATGCCGACATATGGGGCGGTGTGAACGCAGCATTAGAATCCCTGCATTGGTTCCCCGAATGTTTTAGGATTGATTTTAAGGTGTGTTTAAAGGTTCATACGTTTCCTCTGCCTTCTTATCTTTCTCAACAGCTTTTACCGTATGAACCCTCGCGGTCTCTGCGCTCCTCTAGCAGCCGTCTCCTCATCATCCCCAAAGTCAGGACACGGACTCATGGTGAGGCGTCTTTCCATTATTACGGCCCTCACCTCTGGAACAGGCTGATAGAGGACCTCAGGGACGCAGTGAACGTTCATGTTTTCAAAACCAGGCTCAAGACTCACCTTTTTAGCCGAGCTTTTAACTGATTACTATTTATTATTGTCTGTTTAATTTTATGCTTTACTTGATTATAATTTATCAGCATGCTTTGAAATCATCAGGGGGAGGGATTTATGTGGAGTAATTTTATTCTATAAAGCACTGAGTTGCAACTGTATGAAAAGGGCTTTATAAATAAAGTTTGATTAGATTTACTCCGTTACATTTTTTTGAGTAACTTTATGGGGAAAAAATACTTTTAATAGTAGATTTGCTATGCCATACATTTGTACTTTTACTTGAGTAATATTGTTAAGTATCGCTACACTTACTTTAGTAAAATTTCTTGATACTTTACCCATTGTGATTAAATTCACACGTTTTTACCAAAACTACAAGACACAGAGACACCCACAGTTTACTAAAGGAGATCTCATGTTTCTACAAAATCTTTGGTTTGCTAATGTTATCTTCTGTCTGTTGAGCTTCTTGTTGTATTTAGATGTCAAGTGAATATGTAATAAACACCATAAATGGTCAAACAAAGTACTTTTTACCTTGTTCTAAGATATAGGCTATTTATTCATTACTTACTGTAAATAAAATGTGTTATTGTGTAATTCTTTGATTTATTTGTATCAGCTTTGTTTTCATTTGAATCTTTAAAACACCAGAATTTGCCCATAAGCTTAAATTTCTGTCTGATGACATAATTATATAAATATTAGATCAGATGCTACTCAGTACTCAAGTAGCTTATTTACCATATACGTAATTTTTTAGCCAGCTAGTGCGACTCTTACTAGAATACAACTTTTGGGTCTTCTACTCACCTCTGATTGCTGCTTGGTAAATCAGGTATTTTATACTTTAAATTATTGTTTGCTCTATGAATAAAGGAACTGTGAATATGCACCACGGTATTTGCAATATTTTTTTATCAAATCTAAAAAAACTTAACGTTTTACTTAATTAGCTGGAGCCAGGTCATCATCAACCAAACAAATCATCAGGCCCACATCCAATTTATTTACTTCCAGATTTGAAAAATGATTGAAAAAGCTACATAATCTGTAGAAAAGGTGTAGACTAATGGTTCTCCACCCTGGTCCTAAGCGTCCACTGTCCTCCAGATTTGTCCCTGATTCAAAAGACTCCATCATCTACTCAGCTTACCGACCAGAACTTTTATCCTTTAACTTTTGTCTGGGTGAAACCCTAAAAGCACGGCGCCGTAACTTCTTAAAGTGTGTTTGTTGATCTCTGCGCCCCATCCAAACACGCATGATCCCAGAAATCCCAGCGTCTTAACCGCCGTTAGTCATCCTGATCCCGCTTTAAGCTGCGGCGCCGCTTTAAAGGCGGACCGATAATTGAAGAGTAAAGCAGGAGCGTTTACTTTCTGACAGCACTGTGTTCTTAAAGGCGGGTGGTGTAAGGGGAGGGGCCCCTCCATGCTCCTGTGGTTGATGTGAGAGGCCCCGGTGAATCAAAGCCGGGATCGGGGGTCTCCGGGGGATTTCGGCCCAGCTTTAATGCCTACCTGAGGGACTGACGGGTTTCTGACACCATGTCGATACTTTCTCTCTCCAGCTGAGCCGAATCAGAGCCTCTCTGCTCTTAACTACCCTGAACCCCCGGCTCCTGCACCCTCCTCTTCCTCACCAACTTTAAAAACAAACTCCAGCTTGTCGGAGATAAGCACACACGTTGTCCTGGTTTTGATCTCCATTAACTCTGTGCTTAACATCGACTTTCCTTCTTATTTTAGTTTAAATGCTGAAGCCGGAGGACTTTGTCCCGTGTTCAATAAGCGCCGTACTTTCCAGGATTAAAGAAAACTTAGTGAGGAACTTAGCAGGTTGGCGGCTTTGATGCAGAAATCTGCTGGCACCCAGAAGCTCCTGGAAAAGATGAAGATAAAGAACTTCTTAAACCGTGGGGATGAATTTCTGCAAGGCGGAGAGTGATAGGGGTTCAGTTTAAAATCTGAACGAATCAAATGTTTGTAAACATGCAAATTTTACATTCCAGGTAATAATTTCTGTATCTGCTTTTAGTGCTTTGATTCCTAATCAATAAACTTTAATTTGAGTGACAAAGAGCCTCTACAGATATGAAACAATACATTTGCAGTGACTGTTTGCTCAACATAACTTAAACATTCTTGTTGTGGAGAAGCTGGATGTCTTTAACACTTTTAAAAACTAATTATGATAAATTCTGTCTGACAAAGGATACTGTAACTCTTCTTCACTTGGGTTTATTTGTGCAAACATATCTAAACTTGAAGATATTATATCAGGGATGTACAGATACCGATACTGGTAATGGGGCTGATCTAATGTATTCGTACTGGTATCGGTTAATTAAACGATACAATACCATCAACCAATACTTTAAATGTTGAAACTCTGTGATAATTTCACTGAAAATGATATTTTTCACTTAAAATTTTAGTTTTGTGGTAATTTTTATTATAATTTTAGGTAACAATCAGAGAAGAAAATAAAACATTTCTTCCAAGTAATTATTTTTAATGAGGTAGAAGAAAAAGAAGTATTAGCACTGGTTCTCAGTATCCGCAAGAACTCAGATCCAAGTACCTGTAATGGTTGGAAAAAAGTGGTATCGCTGCATCCTTATATCTAGTTTACTGAGAATTATAGCTTTTTATGTTCACTATTTTTAAATGAACACGTCCTTTTTTATCCAAGTAGAGATGAGAAAATAAAAACATATACTGTAATAATGCAATTCTTAGTTAGCTAGATTGATAGTTAGCTAGAAAATAAAGTCCACTATAGCTGAGGTTCCATTACCCATGAAATTGAAGTTTCGAAAATAAATTTGCCTAATGGAAACACACTAATTTGGAAAAAAACTCGCCTTTTTAGCTAAAAAGTTTTTGCACTTGTATGAGGTGGTTTTTTCGAGCCTTTTTGAAATTCAGATATTTCGAAAAACAGCAATGGAAACACCTTTTTCGCATCACGACTCATGAGCAACAACTGGATGTTACTACGAACTAAAAAGACGAAGTAGTAGTAGGAGAAAGATGGCGCGGCATGTTTGGGTTCACGAAGAGACTGAGTTCGTTCGTGATAAAGGCATAGCTAATATATTAAGATTCAAAACAGCGAAGAAATGAGAGCATTTAGCAAGAACGCTCCCATGTAAAAGGGGTTTGACACTCAAATGCCTCTACAAGCCGTCTACGTCTCCTCCTCCTGGCTGATAATGAGAGCTAGTGCTGCTGCAGTATGAATATATCCGCAGTAAATGTTCACATCTGTTGCCACTTTTCTTACTCATGCAAAAACTTGTGATTTAAACTGAGTCAGTGTTGCCAACTCCTCAGTAAGGAAAGTAGCTATTGGCTGTCCCAAAAGTCGCTAGAAGTCGCTAAATGACGTCATCGCCTAATTTGCATAATTGGCAATTTGCAAATAACTGTAACGGACGCTGTAGGAGAGAGGAATAACGTCGTGGGAGAGACAAAAGTGAGTAAAAAACACCCTAAATATGTTTAGAACTACAAATGTACAAAAATCATTTCAACATTAAAAACATTTAATGATTTTAATGCTTTGTCTAGATCAACATTACACACATCAGTTTTGTCCTGTATTGTTAAATGTTATAACAGCAAATTTAATCAAAAGATTGTTCTGTAGGGTGAAATTGCTAGCTCTACAACCAACCCTCCTCCTTTATCCGGGCTTGGGACCGGCAAAGTGACCCAAAAGACACACTCTGGCAGAGTTACTTAGGTTTTTTTTTTTTTAAGTTGTTTTTTTTTTTTTGCTGAGCTAGCTAGCAAGATCTTATGTCACAGAGAGGTAGGCTACACACACAGTGGACGAGGTGAATAAGTGACTGAGCTGCTGAGGTTGTGTGAGTCAAATGCAGTGATTTATTTGTGTGACAGCGTCACAGCAAAGAAACGTTTACATTTAAATCCCGCTCTGCAAGCCAGCGGCGGCTTTCTTTTGCGCAAGCGCATTTCATTTGCAGTCCGGACGCCGAGTGGTGAGGGTCTCCTCTCTCTCTCTCTGCTCCGCCCATAGACTGTAGATGGGACTGCTGCGCAAGGCTACTGTGAGACTGGCCGCCTGTAAGTGCTTTGGGACGGGGGAGGGGCTCACGTTGAGGACAGTAACTGCAGAACAATACGTGCTTCACGCCAGAGTCTCCAAAACACCAGATAAGTCTCCAATAACACCAGAAAAAGTCGCTAGATTTGTCGCTAGTCGCTTTTTTGAAAAAAAGTCGCTATAGGGGTCTGAAAAGTCGCTAAATCTAGCGACAAAGTCGCTAAGTTGGCAACACTGAACTGAGTTTGTTACTTAATGGAAACATTGCAATTGCGAAAAAAAATTTCCCCCCCAAAACTTAGACAATATCGACGACGTTTTTCGCATATTTGTAATGGAAACGCAGCTTATGAGTGTTGTATCAAACCTATTCAAATATGAAGCTCTTTGTACAAAGAACCAGTGACAAGTTACAACATGATAATTCCAGAACAAAAGGCAGCTTTCAGCTAAATTGCCTTTTTACAAACTTCATAGATTTCTGAGCTAGCTGTATAGCCTTATTTTTTCTTTAGATTGCTGAGATTTAGCTAGCTACATACATTTCAGCAAAATGCACAATTAATGGGGTTTATGTTAAACCTGTAGATTAGTCATTTAATTAGCTAGTAAGCTAAATTAACTTTTTGGCAAATTGGTTAACTAGCTAGATCATTTGCTAAATACACTATAAATTGGCCATTAATTAATTCTAGTTAGCATGTTTAATATATAGCTTCTCTATCTAAGTTTTTGGCAAACTGGCTAAGTAGCTAGATTGCTAAACTAGCACATTAGCTTGCAAAATAATTTTTAACATAGGAAATTGACCATGAATGGAGTGTAGTTAGCATGCTAAATCTACTGGCTAGTAACTTAGCAAGCTAAATTAACTTTTTGGCAAACAGGCTCACTAGCCGAATTGCTAAACTAGGGATTTAGTTTGCTAAATCTAGTTGCCATGCTAAATCTAAAACTTTTGAAGAATTTGGTGCTAAATATGTAATATTTAGCTTAAAAATAGCTTTAGCATTTATAATGTTTAAATTAAACCTTTCTGTCAACTAAAGTGTGTTTAATAAACTTTGGTGATCATTTTTTTAGTAATTTATTGCTTTTAATCTGAGGTTATAACAACAAGATGACCTTAGTCCTCGGCTCTTTGAAATTATTTATTTAGGCTATCCCAAAATTGATTTAGGCTAATTCTTGTTTAAACGGTATGGATGCTGGATGTGTAAAAATATTGCCAAGCGACAACCCAGAAAGGAGAAGATCTAGGAGTGGGCCAAAATCCCTGCTGCAGTGTGTGCAAACCTGGTAAAGAACTACAGAAAACATTTGATCTCTGTATTTGGAAACAAAGGTATCTGTACCAAATATTGAGTTCTGTTTTTCTGATGTATCAAATACTTATATCATGCAATAAAATGCAAATTATTTAAAAATAATCCAGTGATTTTCTGCATTTTTGTTATATATTCCGTCCCTCACAGTTGAAGAGTACTTATTATACAAATTGCAGACCTCTACATGCTTTATAATTGGGGAAACTTCAAAAATCAGCAGTATATCAAATGTTGTTCTCCCCAGTGTACAGCATATCTTAATTTTTTAACTTTGTAGGTAAATCCTGTTGATGTAAAAAGGTAAATGTTTGGTCCACTTAAGCCCTGGTTCATCCCGTAACAGCGTCATCAGCAATCCTCAACGTTTGGTACGGCAGCAGCAGAAGAAGCTAGATTTAAAAAAGTGAAGCTAATTTCAAAGTACAGAAAGAATAAACAGAACGATGTAAAGAAAAAGTCTGAATAGAGGATCCTAAAACATACAAAATACAACAGATACAGCAGAGCTACTTCTATGTTTGGGTAGTTAATTCATTTAAAAAGATGTCTTAAAATAAAAGGTAAACTTTCAACCGGCAGGGAAACTGGTTTACTGTAGCTGTAACTGGTTCGTGTGAATCAGCCGAGTTGGAACGAAACATTCACAGAAGAGTTTTTCTCACATCCAGCTGTGAGATCTTATTGATCTAAAACAACTGCAGGTCTTTGGATAATCTGTTTGGATCTGAGAGGGAAAAGCAACTTTTTGGGAACATCAATAATGGAGAAATCCATGAGGAAGATGCTGAACGGTCTCCATTCTGGGGGGGGGGGGGTAAACAAGCCAGCTGCAAACGTAGAAAATGCGTGATATAACCTGAGACCAGAGGAACTCTCCTGCTGGGATGTTTATGCCACATAATCCCCTCGGGGAGCTGCCCGGACTAGAAATGACAGAAAAGGAGACATTAATGCCAATGATGTTTAGAGATTTGCTACCAATTAGTACAAATTTGCTCCCTTACAGATTTATTTAATAATCAACCCTCCACCACTGTGCTTTACAGCTGATATCAGGTGCTTGTAATGAATTATTTCTCTCTATAGAATAATGGATGGATGGAAAATGGCCTTAAAATCCCTCCTAGACTGATGGGCAGCAACGGTTGCTCCTGTAAGGTTGTGGCTGATATTGTTTCTTCTTAGTGTTGCCGTAACACACACCTGTATGCTCCAGGGAAGCGAAACTTCTACAGAGCTCACTCTGATGGTACAAGAAGAAGACATTTGATGTGTAGCAGTAATTTCTTTCATTTGTAGTTCCTATTTTTCCAAGATTTTACGCCTTTAACCTTTGACCTGCAGCTCGATTTATTGCACATCCTCTGTATTTTCTTTCTTTCTTTTTTAGTTTTCTGTACCTCAGTCTTCCTACAACATCTCTCCTCCCAGCCCGCCTGGTTTCAGCCGCTGCCTTTAATTATGTTTCAGTCTGAACCCCCATCAGGTTATTGATGGTATTGATCAGCTGCAGCTTAACATTTTTCTCATCATCTCTCGTCTCTGATGATTTCAAACGTGGAACCTGAGAAAAAAAAAAAACCTGTGGACCTTTAAAGAGTCTGATGTCTAACCAGAGGGAGAAGTTTCTGGCTTGGCGATGAACCCACAGTCTGCTCTCATTTTGACCAAGATTAGATGCGACTCAGAATACACTTTATTTCAGGTCTGACTCACAGTGAGAAGATAAGTTAGTTTTTTAATGACAAAAAGACGAGAACTTGAACTTTTCCGATAAAACTAAACAAGGAAATTAGATATAAACTGGTGCTTCGCCATCAACTGCTTCATACTATATATTAATAATCTTCTGAACTCAACATGAAGTCAGTCTAATCAATATAAAGCAGAGGCAGCATTTGTTCTGCATGACCTGTAGGTTTCTGGTCTGGCAGACAGGAAGTTAAAATAGTCTAAAGGGGATTAAATAAAAATGTGAACTAGTTCAGAAGACACAAACCAACTGGTCCTAAGTAAGAACGCAGAGTGAGAAATGGATTTTACATGACAGTCTCAGACACAAGACCGAACCAGAAACAAAGGCTGGCTGATGTTAGAGCAGACATCTAAAAGGAACTATAACCATTATCTCGGTTTCCCTAGAATTAGGATGAAAACTGTCGAGGCAATCATATCTGTGTAGCACACTTTCAAAAACAGGCTAATTCTAGGTGGTTTACGTGATTCGCTGATTAAGAAACAATGAAGAACGTTGAATACATCAACAAAAACAGCAATCAACCTTAAAACACACAAAATTATATGAGAACATTACTCAAAGGCAGCTCTAAACAGTAGCTTTGCAGCCAGCGTTTAGTTTTGGTCAGTTTAGTTGTAATACTGGTACGGTTTAATTGACAAGTATAACTGAATGTCATCTGCATCAAAATGATAAAAGATCTGATAGTGAGAATATCAAAAGGGAAAGAATATAGCAAAGAAAACACTAATGGACCAAATCACGGGCCTTGGGGAACGCCGAAGGTTAAAGAGGTGACATAGAGAAGTACTCAATGCCTTTTATAAAGAAACTTCTACCAAGTAGATGGGATGGAAAGCAGTTTTAAAAAGGACCAGAAATACCGACTTGATGTTTAAAGTTATAAGGTTAAAGGTGTCGATATGCATTTTCTTCCTGCTTAAAATGAGGTAGATTCAACCCTCTATTTATGAAAACCAAAAGCCACAACAAATCAACAAAAAACAACAAAGCAGCAACAAAAATCACCAAAACAAAATGCCGAAAAACTTAACAAAAATCCACAATGCAACAAAAGCCACAACGAAACCACCAAAAGTCCCAATGCAACAAAAAAAACAAACCAACAAAATGCTACAATTAAACAACAAATAGCCACAATTTGACAAAAGGCACGACGAAACAACAAAAACTCACAATGAAACGAAATTCAGAACTAAACAAAAAGCGACAACATAACAAAAAACCACAATGCACCAAAAGCCTGAAACAAAAAAAACTAACAATGCAGCAAAACAACAAAATAAAACGTTCACATTGCAACAAAAGTCACAATGAAACAAAAATATCCAAACAAAAAGCTATAATTAAACAAAAATAGCCGCAATGTGAGAAAAAGCCACAATGCAACAACAGTCACAACTAAACTAAGAGCAACAACGTAACAAAAAGCCACAATGCAACAAAAGACACAATAAAAAGCCACAACAAATAGTCCCAATGCAACAAAAATTACACTGAAACAGGAAGAAGCCACAAAGCAGCTACAAAGAGTGACAAAGTACTAAAATGACAACAAAAAACCACAACAAAAAGTCACAATGCGAGAAAAATTAGAATGAAACAACAAATAGCCACAATTTGACAAATAGCACTATTTAACAAAAGGCACAACGAAACAACAAAAACTCCCAATGCAACAAAAGTCACAATGAAGCAACAACTAAAATTATGACAAGCGCGTTACTCCTAATATGACCACTTTTTCCGTAACGACTAATTTAACACGTTACTATTTCCATACAGGTAATCAGATTAAAATTACTTGTTTAAACCACTGTGCGTTACTATTTTTGTAATTTTATCAATCAAAAACATATATTTGGTAGATGGAAGCAAAAGCATTAAAAAAAACGAACAACAATAGCCGTAAATATGGTCCTACCCACAACAACACTGCTACCGAAACAAGCTGACTATTTCCTTTACGGTTGCCAGGTTTATTTTGGAGTCTGAGTTATGTAATCTGTACCTTAAGTCTGCCCCCTAGTGGAAGTCTCCAGTAGTACATGCAGTGAGTAAGCAAGATCGTCCCGAAGACGCTGCTTATTGCTTTATAGTTACTGGCGTCAAGGTGAGGTTAAAAAGAAAGTAAAATGTTAAACTGAACTTCAAATAAAGCGAGTTTTGGCAAAACTGGTTATTGTTTCTACGTTGAGGCAGTGTGGAGTTTTATTGGCAACTGCTCAAAGTAACTAATAAAGTAACTTGTAATTTAATGTAGTTACTTTTAAAATAATCAGTAAAGTAACTAAGTTACTTTTGGACAGAGTAATCAACAGTCAGTAATCAGATTACCTTTTCAAAGTAACTGTCACAATAAAACAACAAAAAAAAGGTACAAAGAACAAAAATTTTAACAGCAAAATTCCACAACATAATAAAATGTCGTAAAGATTTGCACAGAAAAGCCACAATACGACAAAAGCCACAATGCAACAGCAAAAGTTGCAAAGAAAAAACAAAAAGACACAACATAACACAAAAAGTTGTGCGTTGAGACAGAAACTCATCCTCTGGGCCACGATAACGGTTTCACCTCAGTGGATAAAACCAAAAAGATTTTAAGCAGAGCAAAATCAAAGGAAATTATGTAATGAGCTGGAAAAAAACCTACAATAAATTAAGGAAATTAAACGGACAAAATATTTTTTTCGCTAAATTGTACATAACAAAGAAAGGAAACAATGAATGAGGTACTCAACATAAAAAGTAAATGTATTTTTTTATTAGTTTTCTCATTTAAGACTGCCGTTCCTTTCCTCCTCGTTATTGATGCTAAGCAGAAAAAGATTTTATGTGTGTTAAATATTTTACGAGGAGGTTAAAACAGAATACCTGAAGACCAGTTAATCCACACCTAAATCATGGACAAACGTCATATTTTAATGTGAATATAGACAAATGATGAGCATTTTAATCCCAAAGATGCAACAGAAGAGGTGAGAAGGTTGAAGCTCTGATCATGAAGGAATTGATTCATTCCTTCATTAGAGCTTAACTTTGATCTGTAATCAGATTAGTTCAGGAATAAGTTACTTTAATGAGAGAACTCGTGATGTTTTTGGTTTTTATTTTAACAAATGTTTGATTTAATTGATCTTTTATTGGAAGCGTTGTTTTTTTTTGTTGTTTTTTTACAGTAAGGGGTTTTCATCATTAGAGGTGGATCCCTGCTTTAAAAAATTTTTACCTCCAGCTAATCCTCCTTTTTTACACGTCTGCCATCTTGAGAGCCTCATTATTAAACAATTACTTCACATATATTTTTCTCTTCATGGCTACTTTCCACTTCTAAATCCATTAGATTTCAATCCAATTCAGTTTCAATTATTTAAAGTATCCAAACAAATGTGCTTATGTGTCGCTCTTCCAACGGCCTCCACCGTAACATGTAATCTTGACGCTGCTGACGCTGACAAAGCCTGTGGTCTGAACGTACCGTTAAAATGTATAGGCTGACAAAGCGCCAAAACTGGTATCAAAGCCGGTGAAGATATCAGCTTGATTATTACTATAACTCGATTTAGATGCAAATAAAAACGTCCCGACTGTGCTAGCGAACTGTCGTTAGCACCATGATTGCAATAAAAGAACACTCCTGTATTAAAAATACGTATATGGATCAGAGGTGGAAGTAATGGACTACAAATACTCACGTTACTGTAATTAAGTAGATTTTTTTGGGTACTTGTACTTTTTAAGTAACTTTTTCAAGTGTGTAATTTTACTCATACTGTCGTACAGTTTACACCATGTGATCTACTTCGCTAATTTTAAAATCATAAATCGCTACTGAGTACGCCCACAATTTGCACCTCCCAGCCACCATACTTTCATCCACATCTTTGTAGCCGCCAATAAGGCCGTCCAATCGCTATTAATTGCCGGCAATTAATGTAAGACGTAACGAAAAGTCAAGTCCGTTGCCATAGCAGTTCCTGAAGGTTACATACATAACAGTAAAGAAGAGAATCTGAACATAGAAGTATTATTAATTTATTAAATATGTCTTTCTTTCTTAAGTGACCATGGTATAAGCGGGATAACGCCCTTCCAGGTGTCAATTATCAGAAAATAATGTATTTCACGGAAGCAATATTGTAATTCGTCCATTATTTTCTGATGATGTACACCTCGTCTGGCATTATCCCCTACTTGTTCAGGGTATTGGGCAAAGTTCAAACTGTTCTATGCAGGTTCAAAAACATTTTTGTTATTCTTTTAACAAACAAAATTTTTGCTTTATGTCAACATTTCTTTAGAAAACAATTTGCAATTTTCCATACATTGTTCATCTGAGAAAAGTGCTTTGTACGTATATATTTTATACCGGGGAATCCAATCAAATGCCTGCGATTGACGACGCAATAAAACTTCCAACAGTTAAAAAGTCATTTGTACTCTGAGTAGTTTTTGAGAAGAGTACTTTGTACTTTTACTTAAGTACTTTTTTAATACCAGTGCTTTTACTTGTAATTGAGTACAATTTAAGCAATGTAACAGTACTTGTACTTGAGTACAAATTCTCAGTACTCTTTCCACCTCTGATATTGATTATTGAGAGGAGCTGGCCCAAGTGGCCGGGGGAGAGGGAAGTCTCTCTGCTAAAGCTTCTCCCCCCGCGACCCGAACCCGGATAAGCGGGTATGTTTAAAATCTTCTATGATAAAGCAGATCCTTTTTTTATTAATTAAATGAGGCTCTAAGATGTTCTACTACACGTTAGCATTCCTAAGATGCATTTGAAGCTTGTCCTAATAAAAAGTGAGACCCATTTCGTTAAAAATAATAAGTTTAACTGTGGTGATCAAATCAAACTTCATAAAGCGCTTCAAACTACAAAGCTCGTAGTCAAAAATGTAACGCAAACGGTAATATGAAACCTAAATACTGAAACTAAACAACATAACTTAAACACATTTGGTCTTTAAACTGGTTCTTAAAGCCGGTAAATCAATTTAAAATGAGCTTTTTCCTCAAACAAGTCGTCTTCTAAGTCACCCAAAATTAAACAGGAAGAAACAAGTATATAGAATAAGTATATTTCTTATAAAAAAATAAGTATATTTCTTCACCCCTGCAGTTTGAAATAACTGGATTCTTGGATTTACTGGAAAAAAACCAACACAAAACGCTCAGAGTATAAAATACAACAGTTTACGCCTACAGCAGATTTAACGGCGCCCAAAGGTGTCGTCTGCGAGCGTAAAGTTCAGCAGGAAATAAAAATAATAAGCTGTGGCAGCATTGTTTTTCTTCCCCGCGTCCGAGCCAAATTGTGTTCCACCTTTTGGTGCAGATCCTGGATTTAAATCGAGACAAAGCCAGGACTGTTAGGTCCGTAGCTACGAAGTAACTCTGCTCAAATCGCTAACAGAGCGTCTCATTTTCTCGATGGTGCTCCAAAAACAAACTCCAAGCATTTTTTCTTCTGCTCCTCTTCCATGGTAAAAAAAACAACAAATCCAGCGTTGATGCTTTATCTCTACAAATACATTAGAAGGGCTTTTTTAGGACTCTGGTGTCTTATAGACTATTTTTCCTTCTCCAACCGATGCAGGGAATTAAGTTTGGAGAAAATATTCACTTTCGACATGCTTAAACAATTCGGAGTGACTGATTGTATTAAAAAAAAAACGAAAAAACTTTTTTTATGATTTCCAGTGAAGGATATCTTTAAACGTCCGTTCCATCCACCAGGGGTACAGACTATCAACATATGAAACAACATTGCTGTGGTCCACCAAAATAGTAGCAAATAAAGAGTCAAGCGACAATGCTGGTCAGAACAGGAGCGAATGCTAGGCAGTTTGGTCCGTAGGGTGCCTGTTTCTTAGGTCTCTCCACGCTTCGGCTCCCAGAATGCATTTCTTCTGACTTCCTTCCCGTAACCAGTGTTGGGCTAGTTACTAAGGAAAAAAATAATCCAGTACCAATTTTGGGAGTAATTCACTGCAAAAGTAATGAGTTACAGGAATAGATTACTTTTTTCAGTAGCTGAGTAATGTAATGCACTACTTACCAAATATACAGCAATATATTATTAGTTACAATTTCAGTAACTCAAGTTACAAATTCATTTTAAATAGTTTTTTTCTGGCCAACTGATGCAACAGACCAAATCAAGTTGGATACTTTAGAACAAAGATCCACTTCCTGTTGCTAGAAACTAAAACACCAGAGAATCAGGACGGCTGAGGAAAAGATCGACTGTACATTTAAACATTATTCACAATGTTTTCCTAACAATTTGTTGTGAGACTTCAGACATCGAAGTCTCATCTTTGTCAACCATCTTTCAGCACCTTCTTTTGATCAGATTAACAAACATTACCATGAAATAGAAGGCATGCAAAGGAACTAGAGACTTAATTTTAATCAAATAGTGTTAAAAATACAGTATTTGTGGTGTGATATTTGTGTAAAATGTACATTAATAAGTTACGGTGGTTAGAAGTCGTGTTAGATATTTAAGATGTTTTGCCAAAAGTAACTTAAAAGTAGTGTAACTCAGTTAAATTTTGACAGTAATATGTAATGCAAACATATCAAAATGTTTGACATTGTAACTAGTAATGTGAAATATATATTACAATATCATTGTAACTTGCCCAACACTGTCCATTACATATTACTCATTTATGTCTCAAAAAAGTAATGCCTTACGTTACTTCGTTACTTTTTTTTGAAAAGTAACGTAGTTACATTAGTAGTTACACTACTTTTGCATCATTCTAAAACATCATACCTGACATGCAGGGTCATGTAAATTCTCTCCCATAACTAAGCGGATGCAAAAAGTACTTGATACTACATGTCCTGTCATTCCCACTAAAGACGTCTGCTCTCTAACGCTGATTGTTTTCTCATCGAACACTCAGGAATCACATATAAAATCAACTATTTTTGATTCAAAACGGCAAATTTCACCAAAAGGTGAGGGTTTGTCATGTCTGTCATGAGATGCGCTCTGCTCAACCAACTAACGCAGCCTATTTGCGCGGAAGTAACGGTAGTAGGATTACTTTTTCCACCACTGCAATCCCTTACTTTACCCGTTACTTGAAAAAAAAGTAATTGGATTACAGTAGCGTATTACTTTTAATGCATTACTGCCCATCACTGCCCTTAAAAAACGTTTGGGAAATAAATCCAGTCTTGTGCTAAAAAGGGCAAAGAGGATTTTAATGGAGAATAATTTAAGAATGGGGAAAAATACAAACCAAATAACAGAAACTGGAGCCAAAGTTTTGGTCTAGGTCTTTATTAAACATCAACTCACATTTCAACAGTTTGAATACGACACAGCTGCATTACATCCAGGAAATGTTGTGTACATGCATCACTTCACACAACACCGAGGCTAAACAACAACATGAAAAAGCTGAGAGAATTAGAACTAATTAAGAACTATTTTCTTCACATAATAACATCTGATGAGATCTAGACGAGTTTTGTGGCTTGTAGTTTTTTTTTCTTTTACTCGCTCTGTGTGTTAAAGGTTCACTGGCTTTTTCTGCTCGGGTGCTCTGATCCTCCTCGCTCCTTACTTACTCTCTTCCCTCCCTTATTTTTCTCACCCGTTCTCCCTGGGGAGGCGTTGGGAAACATATTTTCTCAAACTGTTAAGAGAGTGCTGCAGAAAGAGGAGCGATTAAGATCTCAGAGCTGTCAGGACGTGTCAGAAATCCCTCTGACCAGACGGCGGACGTGGAGCTTTTTTTCTTCCCTCTTTAAACGAGAAGAACTTGTGAAAAGCTTTGACGCGCTCGGCTTTACAGGTGTGCGACGCTCGGAGAAGCTTTCCGACAGCAGTTATTATTTTCTATAGATCTATACGTAAATAATTTCATCTGAATAAAACTCTTTGCTGTAAAACATCTTCAAACAAGAAGGTCCACATCTCCGTTACGGAGATCCACAGAAACACATTCCCTCAAATAAAAAAACGATCATTCCATTAAAATTCGAGCTTCTGGAAGTTCGACCTGCAACAAAAAAATATCATCGAAACCGGCGAGGAGAGGAAAAAAATTTTTTTTTTTTCCTGTTATCAAACTGTGCGAGCTTTACCAACTAATCATGTTGTAACAGGTTAAACCCACATGGACACCGGAGAGACTTTATTTGGAAAATTAGCAACTGAATTTACGAAGAATTCATTTTGAAGACAACTCAAACATAAACAGAGCTCAGGGTCAAAGGTCAGGAGAAAGCAGAAATAATCTGTGAAGTCTAACAGCACATTTACTGGTATCGCTGGTGGCAAGTTTGACTTTTAACAACATTTTGGTTCAAAGTTTCAATTTGTAGTTAGCGTAGTTAAGTTTCAGTTTTTCTTCATAAAAAAAAAAAAAAAAAGACGAATCAGGAGAAATTTGAAACCGTTGGATTAAAGTTTCGACAGCAGCAGGAAATTTTTAGTTTGAGTCAAATTGAAAAAAACATTCCCCAGAGATGATGATAAAATTAGCTCCAATGTAAAAAACGACAACCATAGCAAATAAAATAAAAATAAATAAAAATGTGGAGGAAAGCCGGTGACCATATATGGTAATTATTTGATAAAATGTTGCACTTTTAACAGCAGCAGTAACTTGCTGAGCAAAAGTACCTCTGGTACGACGGAAACGTCCGCTACAAATTTGCAGCTCAAACAAAAGCTTTAATAAAAATAATAATAAAATTTTCTCCGGCTAAAGTTCAGGACTTTTACAAGCAGATATTCATTTAATTGAGGAAAACGTTGAGGCAGCGTTTCTCCAACGTTTCAGAACCACGACTTTACTAACGGTTTGAAGCAGCCGGACATCGATAAGTTTTCTAGCTACGTCACCGCGTGATGGATTGAAGAACATGGTGTGATTAAATAGAAATATGCTTTCCATATTTGCTCTGAATTTAAAGGTTTGTAGTTGAGGTTTTCCCACCAACCCGAGGCCTCTAAATCCAACATGGCCGCCTTGCATATAGAGATTCTTTCTGTTGGATTTGCTCTTCCTCTGCCCAACCAGCTTCATGCTAGTGAAATGTAAACTCATTAATAATAATATAGCCTGATCACTGAGCGGATCAGAAAATCCGAAAGTTTTCACAGTTAGTTGGGTTTGAGTTTTCCAACCAGTTGTACCAAAGTTTTAGAGCCGTGCCTTTAAAGTATTTAATCAAGCAGAGAAAGAAAATAATTTGTGTTTTAGACCCGTAAAGCTCTGGGTAAACTTTTTCAAAAGTAAATGAAGCTTGGAGCTGAAACAAAGACGTCGAAAATCGATGAAACCTAAAATAAGGAGAGAAAATAAAGTGTTTTCAAGTATTTTACCTTTTCCTCGTCCTTGTACCTGTCGATCCTTCAATACGGCGAACTTTCTAACAGCGAAGCCGAGGATTAAACGTAAGGACACAAACTCGTGTGAACATCTTAGCAGACGGTGACACCGAGCCACGAGAAGCACGAGACGTTCACTGCAGCGACGGAAACGGCAGCTCTGAATGGTTCCAGCGTGAAAAGAAAACTCGGGAAAACTCAAGGGAAATAGGCATGTGTGAGAAAAAAACCAGGAACGAATGCATCTCAACTATACGACGTGGTATTACGGCCAAAAAAAAGAAAAATATTTTAGAGGAAATTATGGCACAGAGATTCTTAAAGTCACGTATTTTCCAGAAAAAACTCTGATGTCAAAGGCAGTAAAATTATTAGTAGAAACTCATTATTTCTGAGATTAACCTCAGATATTTTCTAGGGCAAAAAAAGCAGAATTCTCTGATGTAGAAAAGTAGAAAATTTGTGAGAAAAAAACTAAGAAATTTGTATGATTAAAGGCATACAATTTTTGTTGCAAGTTTTTTATTTTCTACATCAGAGAATTACGCTTTTTCTCCAAGAAAATATCAGAAATTAATCTCAAAATGTCTGTCTTTTAAATTGTGATCTTTGGACTTTTGTGACAGAGAATTTCAGAGTTTTTTTCTGGAAAAAAACTCAGAAATTCTCTGTCACAAAAGTCGGAAAATCAAAAGTTAAAAGACAAAATTTTGAGATGAATTTCAAAAATATTTTTTGGGAAAAAAAAAACCCCATTATTCTCTGATGTAGAAAAATAAAAAAATTGCAAGAAAGAATATCCCAAAAATTTTATGCTTTTAATCATAGCAATTTCTTAGTTTTTTCTCACCAATTTTATACATAAGAATTTTTTACCCCTAGAAAATACTTTAATCTCAGAAATTTTAGAGTTTTTTTTTTGCAGGAAAATACAAGACTGTAATCTATGAATTTCTTTTGGGCTGAAATTTACTCCAAAACATGTTTCTTTTGTCAACAATGGCCCTAATATTCTGTCGTCTCATCTAATCATGGATTCAACATCAATTACAAAAAGTTAAAGGTGACTTTGTTATACGTGTGCTGCAGCGTTTTAACCGGAGCGATGCGTTCAAGAAAACCGGTCTGAGGTGAGGATGTGTGTTTAATGGTGAACGTTAAGCCAACACACGCTTGGAGATGATGCCGCAGGAACTCAAAGTAAAAGCCAGTGTGCTCCAGTGTGGAAAAGTGAAAATGGTGCTTCCATATGAACCAGAACCAGAACCAGGTTGTAGCTTGTTTTATGGTTAGAAGCTCAGATTCACAACAGAAAAAAAAACTAAAAACTTTAAATAAACAGCAGCAAATAAATAGGAATGATGAGATGAAAAAATCACAATTCCTCCACCATGATGACTGTAGTAGTTAAGAGGAACCAAACCTGGACCTGATTGTGGGTTTGGACCTTTCTGCTCCAGAATTTTCTTTTAAATCAGAACCAGCAGATGACTCCGCCTCCAGCCCAAAAACCACCACTCAGATCCAGGCCCGGGTGAGCGGAGCTCGGCCCGGATCACACCATGAAGCGATGCTCCTTGCCGTCGTGGGCCATCAGGATGACGTTGCGGTTGGAGGTCCAGATGAGGCGGGCCAGCTTCAGGTGGTTCTGAGATCCCGGCGAGGCGGGCTGCACCGGCGGGACCTGGTAGGTCTTGATGCAGCGGAGCTGAGGCGCCGAGTTCAGCATCCCGATGCTTCCCAGCAGGCTGGTGTTCATCTGGGAAGAGGCGAGAAAAGGTTTCGTCTCAGAGGCGCTCAGGTCCGAAACGTGGAGCCAGAGTTCTGACTCCAGCCTAAAGAGACGTGCTGAAACCTTTTAAACCCCGAAAGTTCACCCCGAATTTACCGCACTAAAGCACTCATATGGAACGCCAAAACGCTCAAAATCAAATCGATAAAGCCTCATGATATAAAAGTCTACATGAATAAAAGACAAATATATAATGTGAAAATGATATTATGAAAAAAAACAAATTTTTAGCTCATTAGAATTAAATATTGTTCATTTTCTTTTTAAAACATATTAATAGAAAAACATTCAACTATTAAATATTAATGTATACCTGTGTTTACAGTATATGTGACAGACTAGAACTAATCAGAATTGTTCTTCATGTTGATGATTAGAGAGTTTTATACCGTTTTTGTCCTAAATAATGCGGTTTAATAGCTTAAATCTGTCTAAACAGATTTAGACAAACTCCTGACTAGTGTGGTGGGTAACTCATTAGGGTACTCTACTTTTTTCGCAAAATGTGTAACTTAACGCATTAGTTTGGTGCATTAAGTATTCACTAAATTAGTTTGTTTTTTTCAACAAAAAAGTAATAGTTATATCAAGAATTTCTCCACGTTGGTGAAAAGCTTCTGCCCACCGCGATTTGGAGTAGCCTATTGCTGACTATATTTCCTGTTAATGTTATTATGCAGAGTTAATTTAGTTTGATGAGTGACCTTGTTTTTTGTTACCACTTCTTCAATTAGGTTGCAGCATGTGTGAGGCGCAGCAAACTGGCTTTTAATATTTGGTAACGCATAACTTTTATGAATAGGTTGGGTATCATAAATTATTACTTTTAAGTGATGGTAATGTTGTATCAAAAATGATTACTTTTAATAACAGTAAGGTATCATAAATTATTCATTTTAATTAGTGGTAATGTATCATATTTGATTACTTTGAATTAATTGTAACATTGTATCATATTTGATTACTATTAATTAATGGTAACGTATCATATTTGATTTCTATTAATTAATGGTAACGTATCATAAATTATTACTTTTAATTGAAGATAACGTATCATAAATGATTACTTTGAATTAATAATAATGTTGTATAATATTTGATTACTATTAATTAATTGTAACATTGTATCATTTTTGATTTCTATTAATTAATGGTAACGTATCATAAATGATTACTTTTAATTGATGGTGACATTGTATCATATTTGATTACTTATAATAAAGGATAATGTATCATATTTGATTACCATTAATTAATGGTAATGTATCATAAATCATTACTTTGAATAAATGTTGTAACATTGTATCATAAATAATTATTTTTATTATTAGGTAACACCGTAACATAATTACTTTTAAGCATAGCTAATGCAGTATCATAAATGATTATTTTTAATTGATGTTAACGTTCTAACCTAATCACCTACTTTCTGAAGTAACTACAGCCAACACTGCTTCAGACCCTCATGATTATTCTGTCAGGTTGTGACTAGAAACCGGAGCGAAGCCTCGTTCGCTCTGGAAGCTGAGCCTGGAGCAGAGATCAGCTAGCAGACAGTATCGATCAACAGAACCGCTGAGGAAACCAGTATTTAACCAGTGAGGAAGGTGGAGCCATGAACAGGCTGAAACTGGACCACTTCAGAGGGCACAGGAAAAAAAAACTGGAGTAGAAACTCTACCACCCCCCCCCCCCCCCACTTACACACACCGACACAGCGTCTGCCAGTTAATTACCACAGCAGCCGTTCTGCCGGCGCGCTTGCAGTGGTTTATGCTTACCGTAATGCCATTACTCTGTGTGTGTGTGTAGCATAGAGAGCCATGTCAGAGGTTCGTAAAGACCTTTCATTTAAAACAATAGTTCTGGGAAGAGAAGGAAGGCGTGTTTCACTCCATGTTTATTATTCTTCACACGTTCCTGCCGATGCAGGAACTTTTCTCTGAAATCAGGTTTTTGGTGTTGTTAACCGGTTTTCGTGGAATTTTTCTGTTGCTAGAGGACATATCTCAAGAGAATTAAGCTAAAAATCGCATTTCTGAGAATTTCTGCATTCAAACCTATGTGCCTCTGAAGCAGATACTAAAACACCATCTAAAATGGACTGATTTTGTCACGCAGCAACGCTTCAAGCTCCTGCTCTGCACAAACCGCCCGCTCAGGCTCTAAGGAGTAGAGAAAATGAAGGTGAATGAACACCTATGTGTAGCAGCAGGTTGCAATGCGTTAGCGTTTAAGTAGCCTCTAACTTTACCCCGCCAACTCCCATGTTTGAATCCACCGATATTCTGATTTCTATCTTCTATGAGCTTATTCATGTTTTATATAATTTGAAAGCTAAGAGTCTTGTGATTCTAATATGTACCAATCACTGATTTAATTATAACTGTAAACATAGCGAGCACTTTTGTCGACGCCTACAAACATCCGCAGGAGATAAAATGTGCGACTTAAGCTTGGTTTATGCACAACGCACGTCACATTTCCACGTGGAAATGTGACGTGTGGAACCGGGCGAGACGCCGTCTTGCAGGGTTTATACCTTCTGCGACTTGTCCCCGCTGTGAGACAATATTCTCCAAGACTGTAGGGGGCGGTGAAGGGCCCTACGGCATGCATACAACACTACACCACAGTAGAAGTATAAATTACTGTTGTTCACAACATGGCGACACACGTGAGCTTAAACGAAGAGGAAGATCTTTTATGCTGTTAGGAAAAAACACGAAAAAGGAGACGGTCCATTAAACAAGACAAAATATTTTTTCACTGCATCCTCGTCTTTCCCAAGTGTGATGACAATTTCTCTGCAAGAATTGTGAACAATATTTTGATGAGAGTGATCTCTGTGGGGAGCCTAAGTCTCCTCCCCTTCTGGTCGGCCCGTGGGTCCCTAAACCAAAAAAATAACGAATGGAAGTCAATGTAGCGATAAAAGTTATTTTCTGGTCCGCTTTGTCTTACGTCCTGAGTCACGCATATGTTGTACTTCGGTTTAAATGATAACTGTACATTTAGACTGTGTTTGTTCAGTGATTAGGGATTTATTTGATTGTAAAAATTTATATTTAAAATGCCTACAAATCAGAAGTCGCATATATGACGCAATTTTGCTAACGGGAGCTAGCACTAGCAATAGCACGTAAAACATTCACCTAGAGCTTGTAGAGCTTCTCCTCCATGCTGGCTCTCACTCCACCGACTGCTTTATCCCCAACATAGCTGCTACTTTCCACATGATCACATTTATAGAGGTTCTCTCCGTGTTTAATGCTCCTTTCTTCGTCCTGGAGGCTACGACCCTCGCTCTGCTTCTTCTTCTACAGTTGTAGTCCGCTAAGCGTTTTTACACAAAACCTAAAGTAACTTTTTCCTCCGGCCGTTTTCTCTCCATTGACTCATTCATTTTTTTTGGCATTTGGGGACCCATGGACCGGATATAAAAGGGCGTGACTTAGGCTCCACATGGGCCGAATCATAAACATGTCTGTATTTACGAACCTCCACCAGTAGGAGTTCTTGCCAGTCCGCCATGTTTTTCCCGCGTTGTTAGAAAATTTCCTAGGCGCGCAGTGCGGAAACTTGGGTCTCCCCAGAAGACGCGCGGAGGGGCGTGTTTACTGAAATGACGTTATTTGGCCACGTGGAGCCGCGTTGACCTCTAACCATGAACCAAGCTTTACCCGACGTTGTCCAATAAGACGGCCAGTTTCCCACGGTGAACTGTTACTCACCCAGTGTTAAGTCATTGAATTTCAGGCATATAATTAAGATAATAGTTTAAAAAAACGGTTTTAATAACACTGACCCCTATCTATATCAAAATGAATCAGATTGAATCGATTTGATTCTTGAAATTTAGATTCGATACCCAGCCCTAATTCTTTCTCTCTTTGTTGAGGCTATCGGGTCACACACAGCCATCGGGTGGCGCTAATCTGCACTCTAGCTCCACAGGAAGTGGGGTCGAGCAGAGTCTATAAATGGACCCACGCTGACAGCCGTCCGTTCTTCTTCACCACCTCTCCCTCACTGGCGAAGGGAAGGTTGAGTTTCTGGGGAGAAACTCCAAGAGGGCAAACACCAGGTTAATCCTAAACATTGATGAAGCCCGACGAAAGGTTCGAGGCCACAACCATTTGACGCCACAGAGCCAATAGGAACTGCCAATGTTGGAAACTGTCCAGAGGTGAATGCTGGGGCCGATCGCTAAGCCGCCAGCCAGAGGAACCCAAAGCAAAAGGCTTCCCAGTGCTGCTAGCCCGCTAACTAGCTTAGCAACCCTTGGATAGCCTGCTGGCTAACGTCACCCGATTCCCCCTCCCTCGTCGACACGGAGAAAACCTGGAGAACTTAATCGTTCATAAGGTCTGTCTGGGCAGAGGCAAATTAGTTTATGATTAATTTTAAAGGTGTTTTCTTTTTTTTAAATATGTATCTGTTTGGGTGTCCCAGGCAGCTAGACCTGAAGTTCTAACCATTGTTTTAAAAGATTTTTCCATGTTTGGCCCAGGTCTGCATTCAATCCATACGCCATTGAAGGTGTTCAAATAGCGATCGGTTCAAAGAACATTAAGAACCGAAACTAATCTTATTAGCCATGTTTGAAACTCCTTAATGCATCAAAATACTGTAATTAGATTGCTTACTATCATGATCAATCCAAATAGGAGTAATTGTCCAAAGGGTCAATGACTTCTTATCCAGATAATTGTTAAACAAAAATGTTTTTGATCCAAAGAATGTTTTAATTTTCCTTACAATGTTTTATTGGTTTACACATAAATCAATGGGGCTAATTAGTTAAAACTAATTACAATTGGTAAATTAGTTTAGCTTTCATTCCAGCATTTACAAATCAAATCTTGGTTCCTAAAGCATCCAGATTCCTCCAAAAGCGGAACATCAAAATTCATGGTTTCTATTTTGTTGCATTTTTATCCATTTATTTTTAGCTTTTGATTTATTTTGTTCAGTAGTATGTTGGTTACTGGCTTGAGTGATTAATCTTTTCTCTCTTTTGTAAATACCCTTTTGTATTTTGGAAAGTCAATGTTCACACTTTTCACACCTCAGCCTTATCTAGGCAGGTGAGAGACTATTAGAGACGTATATATATATATATATATATATATATATATATATATATATATATATATATATTGTTATTAATAGTCCATTAATAGTCCCTGGTAACAGGTAGTACCCCAAATATGAATAACTTTCCATAAATGATTAATCTTATTGACTGCCATAAGCAGTCCTTTAACCATAACAGCCAAATAGTTGCATTTTCCTTTAAAAACCCAAACAAGGCTTTTTTGTAGAACAGAAATAACTTGGTTGATTATAGCTGACCTGAAGCAAAATACATTTGGTTTTATTTAACTTAAGACAACGAAAAAAGGTGGATGTGGTGTTACCTGCCAGAAGCAAATGTGGCTGTCAGAGCTGGAGTAGGTCGCCAAGTACCGGCCGTCGGGGGCGAACGACACCGCCGTGATCGGACCTTTGTGGCCGTGGATGTTCTGCAGAGGAAAAATAGGAAAAACGGGAGACCTTTCAGAATAAGTGACCCCAAGCAGGAAGACTGGACACAATCAAATCTGCAGGGGGCGACTGTGGCTCAGTGGTAGAGTAGTTGGCTTGCAATCGGAGGGTCGTAGGTTCGATTCCAGCTTCCTCCAGTCACATGTCGATGTGCCCCTGGGCAAGGCACTTAACCCCCCAAATTCTACATTGTCCTACCGAGCCATGTTGGGTGTCGGTGTATGAATGCGAGTGTGATTGGGTGAATGCGGCTTCAATGTAAAGCGCTTTGAGTGGTCAGTAAGACTAGAAAAGCGCTATATAAGTCCAGTCCATTTACCATTTACCATTTTACAATGTGACAAGTGAAACCCAGCAGAACCAGAAGCCGAGTGAATGAAACTAAACACACCTGCATAGAAATGCGGATTGTCGGAGAGATTAACTTTTGAAGCTGGATCAATTCCAATCATAAAGATGCCTGATGGATTGGCCAAAGTAGTAAGTAAACTCTAGACTCCCTCTCAACGGAGGCCAACGACCCACCAGGGGACAGGGAGTCGGGTGACAGAAGTAGTATCGGCTCATTTAAATAACAATAGAGAGCCACAGCTTATAGCTTGATTTCTCCCATAGTCCAGTTGCCGGCACTTAAACCCTTTGGTTACCATGACCTGGATGACTGAGAACCTTCACCAGCATCTAGCTACGTGCTAATGCTAATGTGCGTTAGCCATTTAAGAAGCTGCTTTTGTGAACTCATAATAGCTTGATGAGGTTACTTTATGGATCTGTAAACAGGTGGAAACAACACCCACGGCTTTTCTAACGTCCACCTGGTGGACACTGAAAGATGTAATAAAAGTAAAAAAAAAGAAAGTATACAAATAATATAAAAATTAAAGAAACTAGTCAGAAAGGAAATGGAACCTAATGTTAAAAACAGTACGTATGTAAGAAAATATCAATACGCTATATTTTAGGTCATAATCTTTTACAGATATTAAAAAAGCAATAATTTTATTTATTTAATCTTTACATTTTGAATGGAGACGCTAATGACAACAGTAATTTTTGTATGAAAATTTTAATTATGACTGCTAGTTGGTGGCTGTTTTTACCATCTTCGTTTCAGTGGATCAACTAAATATAATAAGAAAACTTTGTGTTAAAGGAGAATTATTTTTTTTTTCCATCCTGGACCTTATTTGTAGCTAAAATTATCTTAATTTAATCACCCAGACAAGTTTGGAGCCCCTTGGAGTCCATCAGGGGAAGTTTATATCTATCAGTGTATATCCATATAATGTTGCATGCTATAAATAAGGTCCAGGTTGCATACGGTACTTTCGAGGGCGGTACTTTCCCTTTAAGAATGAACCGGGTTGGGGTGTTTTGAATGCGGTGACTGTTTTTGTAAAATGGAATTCAGGTTTAAAAATCAAAATATAATAATTTACATATAGTCTTTCTTATAGTATCACAATAAAAAATAAAAATGGTCAAACACTGAAAATTATTTGACCCATGATTTAATTTAAATTATGTTTTATTCCTCTGAAATTTTGCACAGCTGATGTTTATAGTAATAAATTTCTGTATCGTAAATTTCCGATATACCGCCCAGCCCTACTGAATATGCAATGTGGCCGTTTCTGTCTGAAGATGGTAAATTCTGTGAAGAGAACAGGCAAATAAGTAGGCGTTCCAGGCGACGCGTGATTTACTAAACATTAAAATGTTTGTGCGGGCTATGATAGCATCTATTTTTACCGCTTTTAAAAGCAATTAATTATGCGCCACCGCATTTAATATACATTTATTACTTGAAAACAAAAAATGGCATTCACACAATACAACTTATATATATATATATATATATATATATATATATATGTGTGTGTGTGTGTGTGTATGACATTTAAAAACGAAATTCTTATATTTCAGATTACAAATTCTTAAGATAAATTTTTTTCTACTGCTACTTGACATTTAATAGAGGCCATAATAAAGTGTGGTACATTTCAACAACATTAGTAGAACGTGGACATTTTTGCGAGCTTGTTCTGGAGATGCTGCAGCTTTATTAAATCTGACTCTGGAATACGATGCTGGAGCAGAGAAAGGCGTGTGTGCACCGCACACATTAAGTTAATTACTGACAAACGAGAAACATCATTTACATAATTTACATCTAGCCTAATAGTAATGAATTCTTTAACAGCCATAGAATTGATACGGATGTTGTTTTTTCCCCCTTTTATTCTGCCAAAGACGGATCGTGAATCTGCGCACACATTCCTACTTTCTCTAGCAGTGGCGCAAAGTCCTCATCTGAATACCGCTCCTTGCACCTGTTATGAATTAATCACAGAAGCTCAGTAGAAACGAATCGCAGCAAACGAATGACAACCCACTGTCGCAAATTTTTAGCGGCGCATGTAATTTTGCGGCCATTATTAGGAATCTCGATAAATCAGGTCCCTGGAGTTTTAGTTGAGGTGAGACTTCTTGTTAATACATTGTTTGGAGATCAAGAAGATATAGTAAAGACCATAAATATTAGGGGTGTCACAATCTCAATTTTGAATTGAAATCGATCGAAATTACGTTATGACCTTGCGCATCGAAATTCAAAAAGAGGATCACGATCACCTCCTGCCATGGTTACGCTCTGTGCGTTCCACTTGGGACTCTGTAGCAACAGTTAGCAGAAACCATCTCATCACAAAGAACCACACATTGCATTTTCCCTAACGAGTAAGTTGCACCGGTTGTCATACAGCTCACAACAACACCTGGTAATATTTTACCTTCCTGTATCACATCCCCCCGTTGATCAGAGCGCTCGTCTACAGAGCACATTAGCTGATGCTAGCAAGTAGCTATTGGCTAAGCTACAGCTCGACCACGGCTAGGATAGATAAAGCAGCGGGACCGGAGCTAAAGCCGCTCCTTCTACTCTCAAATCACTGGTGAGGAAATTTTGAGTTCCCAGCGAGTTAAGTCCACATTTACATTGTAAACAAGAGGAAAGCTGTTAGCTGCATTTTTCTCTTTCCTATCAGATATCTGGAGCATAATGTTTCCAGTCGTTCTGTAGTAACTATAAAGAGTCACCAGATGGCAGCCATCCTCTGTTATTAATTTCTGTTATTCAAACAATACTGCTACACTTTTACTGTAAATAAATTATTTCAATTTGACCATTAATGCCTAATGTGATACATTACCCAAGAATAATAAAAAAAATGCATCACTTTTGTCTTTTAAAATAAGATTTACAGAACAAAATTTAATAACACCAATGATCGTAGACTAGTCTAAAAATGACATAGGGCTCTGTATTGTAAAAGGAAAAATATTTTTTTGATCATAAATCAAATTGAGGATTTGGAGAATTGTGACACCCCTAATAAATATTATCATTCAAAGCACTTTATCCTGTTCTAACAAATATAGATATACTTTACATTCTGTAAGTAACAGTTTCGTAAGTTTGATGTTGACATTTGTTTTCTGTTTCTTCTGTCTACAATTGGTATTTTAAAAAAATAATTATTTTAGTCTTTAAAATACCAGAAATTCCATATAATTATATATTTTTTTCTGTTTGATCAGATGGCTTTTTCAAATAATAAACCAGTAATCTATTTGTGAAATACGTCTTCAATACCTCTGCTGTTTTTAGCTCATTGGATGGACTCTAATATCCCAACAAATCTGGACGCTTCAGAGGGTTCAGAGGAAACCGGTTCAGTTCAGAAACAGAACTCGATCCAGTTCATCAGTAGAGATCGGTTGAACTGACCAGCTGATATTGGGGGCAATGATTCTCAAGATGCATGAAAAACGAAAACTTTGTTAGATCACTTATTTCTATTGACACAGTTTTCCTTCTGGGGTCCTTATATCCAGCAGAAACTTATAGAAGCAGCTTGAGGTGGAACCCAAACCGGCTCTTTGCTCCTTGATGGGTCTCTGGAGAACCGGAGCAGATTGTTCTGCCGGACGGCGATTGTCCGGTGCTTCTGGATGGGATAACTCCATCAGGCCGACAGATGCCTGCAGAACTCTGGGGACAGAATCTGCCTGCCGCTGCGTAACGCAATAACCGCTCCCACCAGATGCGGGACGTGTAACGCAATAAAAGCTCCTACGACTGGGATTACAGACGCTCACCTCCAGATGAGATTAAGACGCGTCGCCTCGGGCGCTCGGAGCCTGAAATAATAACCATTCTGCGCCGGTCAGAGCTGAGGAACATAATAACACAATGAAATGAAAATCTCATATTTTTCATTCATTCCCCCTTGCTTTTATTTGGGGAAACCTGATTAGATACCAGCATCACTGGGCAGAAAGGGAGGAGTTATTCCAGTTTCCCCCCCAGCAGAACCTCTCAGTGTTTAGTATCAAGAAACTCCCAAATCTGTTTGATGAAGCAGTTTACCGACCATCAGCATCTCAAATGACATGATCCATAACATGACAGATTCCTGAGCCAGATCAGTGTAATAAGTGGAGGAAGAAACACTCATATGTCCAAAGTTGTCTCTTTAAAGTTCTCCTTCACCGGTGTTTCTATTAATTTTTTGGTGTTCTCTGGTGTGAAAGAATGCCGTCTGAGTCGGCTTCCGTAAAAAATAAATAATTCCCAGTCTGTTTCAGTCTATCCCAGTTCAGTGTGGGAGTGGAGATTCAACATGATGTTCAGTAAGATTAATGACATGCAAGTTGCTGTCCTCTGATTGTCTAATTCCAACACTACTCTTACACCGTCTCTGTTTATTAAAATCAGTAACATGAGACAAAAATGGTGCCTGTATTTATGCTTATACGGAGTTTACCACCCAATTTAGGCAGTTTATTTTAAAACAAGACCGGACTCCGACGTGCTACTGGCCGCAGCAGGACTCCAACCGGAGCTACTTTATTTACAATCTTCAGGATGCCACACGCCGCAGGCAGACAGGTATTCGGCACCAAGGTCTCCCTCTTTGCTATGAGTTACTCTTTGATAATTTATTGCCCTCCGCTTAGCAGTATGCCTAAATCCAGCAAGTTGTCTCGTCTAATTTGAGCTGATAGCCTGTTCATAACGAGCGCCGCCGCCGCACACACTGCGCTAATGGGCGGGGAGAGCTTACGACGAGCTACGTAGGACCAGGAGATTTAACCAGTGGCAGATTCAGCTGCGAATATTATAATTCGTAATTTGAAGCGTTGGTTACGTTTGTGGATAGTTAAAACAGCATCTCTGGATGGATGTGGTCACAGATATTAGCTGTTAGCAGAGGTCGTACATTTTATCGTCATGGCCCGTTTTACCACAATACTTGAAAAGTAAAACACTAATTACAGCCTGGGAGCTGATGTTCCACCATTGTGAAGGTACAGAGCTTTCATTTAAGTTCAACCTGGAAGGTCCGTAGCCTCTAGCAGCTGCAAAAGGCTCGGTTTTCACCTTGCCAGAAACAACGTTCCCGTGGGCGCTCCAAAGCTAGGTAGGCGAGGCTATGAATGCTAAGTTAGCATTATGACGTTTGGGTGTTGGGCTTTTTCAAACTCGTTTTCTGGTCTCTTTTCTTTACGTAACTGATTCAGGGATTGGAGCTTGTATAAAATGTTCATATGCACGACTCTTTCAGAACACAGAGTGACTGATTTCAACTTTTTTTTTTTTTTTTTAACGTTTTTCAAGATTTTTAGTAAAGGAGTAATTTAACCTCCTGCAATGTTCTGAACTTTTCCACCATAAAATGCGACATTCATTTGTAAAACTCAACCGAAAAACAAACACAAATAGCCCGGCTGGATAAAAAAAGCAGCCGTCAGGTCCAGTTTTCAGCCTAAATCTGACTGGTGTTCATAATTTCATCCACCATATTCTAACAACAAAGCATGATGCTGCCACTGCTTCATTTTACTGTATGATGTTCTCTAGACGCCAGAGTTGGTTTGTTTCCCGGGATGCTGCTTTTAAAGTTGTTCATCCAGACTTTAGCAAAACAGATTCTCATTAGAGTTTAATTTATCCAATTAAGTTACTGTGGCTTTTTTATTTTCATGTTTCTACTGTTTTTTCACTTGATTTGCACATTAAAACATCACCTAAAACAGATATAATAACTATGTTGCATTATTTTTGTTATACTGACTGAATGTTGTTAATTTTTTTGAATAAAATATGTAAACCATTGAAGTATAATTTGCGTGAAGAGAGATTCCCCCCCGACTTTAGGAGCGAGGTGTCTGAATGTGTGTTAAACTTTGATGCTTTCATATATATTATGATCAGATTGGACTTTTGTGTCACAGTGGACTGCCCATCCGATCAATGAGCCAATCGGAGAGCAGTGGTGCAAACTGAAAGCATTTACAGCTCTCTGTAGGGCAGGAAAGCAGCCGCCAGCCTGAGGAGCCCGTTTATGTTTATCAAGCTGCAAACTGGATTTTGGTTTTTTTTAATAATTTTCTCAACTATAATTGTTGTATTTTTCCATTTTGGATGTTATTTAAATGCGTTGGATAAATTAAGCTGCTTTTTTTTTTTTTTTTTTTTTTTTCAGCAACAAAATAAATCAAGTCTTTCAAAGCCGGTGATTCTTTCCTGTCCCCGGTGTATTAACTCTGTCAAATATGGTCGTGAAAATTTAACCTCACAGTTATTGTGACCAAAATGATCACGGTTTTCGGTATTATCGCCATATTTTTCTCATAGGGTGTTGAATATGTTTAGAAAGCATTGAAAGTCATACACAAACTGAAAAAGTTTTCAAAAAGGGTAACGGTGTTACACTTTTTATATTTAAACTTATTATATTTAAAATAATACAGACTAAAGAGCAACTTTTCACATCAGAGTAAAGGAAAAAGGGTTAAGGATGTAAATCACCATTATCATTCTACTGCGCATATCAATATACATGCCAGTTTGCCTATACCTCTTTTTTGGTTGCTAAATCAAGAGAAAACGATTGGCTAGAAATTCATTATCTTACAGGGCATATTATAAGAAGTTCAAGGTATATTTGCTGTTGATTCCAATATTTCATGATATTTATGTGTTGTTGATCATTTCCAGAGGATTACTATGTACTAATGTACTAATTATAGCGGCAGAAACGTGTTATAGAATTTACGGATACTTAAATAAACCTTCTATATCGGGAAAATATCGTCCTCAGTTTGTGCCCTTCAGGTGAGTTTCTGCAGATTTGGCAAAATGTCATCAGGCATTAATAATTGTTCAACTTAATCTATTGCATTGGCGACCAGCCGTTATCTGCCCTCTGGGAGCCCCATAATGCATAGCGTCATTTCAATATGGAGGTATCCACGACACGGCTGATATGCTGTAGGGGGCGCTGTGGCTGCACTAAAGAGCGACCCGTTGCATTTTCCCTCGACCCAAAGTCCTCACATCACGCTTTTGAGCTAAAACGTTAACGCACCTTGCATGGACCGTAGAGTTGTGGCAGATATTCATGCAGATGTGTCAAGGAGTTCGAAAATTTGCTGCCTTTCGCAGACACTTTTTTTCTTTCACGCTCTGCAAATAGGAAAAGCTGTCTTCTATCAGCTGTCCCTCTGTACTCTTCAAATACCCAAAATATGTCCGTACTTCTGACTTTGTCTTCTTTGAGGGCTGATAAATGTCCTGAGTGCTGCCGTCTCCTCCGTCCGCCGTTATTTCAGCTTAGAGAAAGTTTTGCTTGTGAACTTCAAAGTTCGCATGCGCGGCAAATTCAGCAGATGAGACGCTGGCCGGTAAGGCTCAGCGTTTCTACACAGCGGACGCGCTAATCCACTGAAATAATTAGTAATTTAAAACAACAAGACGCTAATATTATTGTCAACGTTTTTAGCGGGGTTTACTGCTACATCGGTAACCGTGACTCTGTACCTATTTCCCTATTTTCAACGTCTATTTCTCACAATTTATCACTTCAACAGTTCAGTAATTCAAAACACGTTGCCCTCAAAATCACAAATAGCTCAACTTCCTTCCTTCAAGCCAGTCAGAAATTTGGAGTCGACTTTTATATAAAAAAATATAAAAAATATCCAGGTCAGTCCTCTTTCTTGTCAATCTTTTCTAGAACAGGAAATTAGGGATGCACGATTTATCGGTAAGAACATTCGTCTGATGTTATAACTTGGCCTACATTGATAACTAAGCCTAGGGCTGGTGTCCTGATGAAGACCAGGAGGAAGGAGCACATTACACCGGTCTTACAATCACTGCATTGGCTCCCCGTATGTTTTAGGATTGATTTTAAGGTTCTTTTAATGGTTTTTAAGTGTCTTAATGGTCTTGGGCCTTCGTATCTGTCAGAAATGCTTTTACCGTATGAACCCTCGCTGTCTCTGCTGTCCTCTAGCAGCCGTCTCCTTATCATCCCTAAAGTCAGGACACGGACTCATGATGAGGCGTCTTTCCATTATTATGGCCCTCACCTCTGGAACAGGCTGATAGAGGATCTCAGGACCGCAGGGAACGTTCATGTTTTTAAGAGCAGGATCAAGACTCACCTTTTTAGCTTAGCCTTTAACTAATTATTATTTATTAATATATTTTTAACTGGTCAGCATGTTTTACCTGATTTAATTTTTAGTTAAGCTTTTTACTGTTTATTAATCTGCTTTGCATTTTTTATCTTGATTCTACCTTATCGTTGTTTTACACTTATTGTTTTATACTTTATATTTTATTAACTTTATATTTTAATGTATTTTAATCTTTCTTGCCAGTGTTTCCTCTCTGGGGGGGCCCCCTGCATCGGGGGCGGTGGTCGGCTGTGGCTGCCTGGGTGCCCCCCAGGTAGCGCTTGGGTGGAGGTAGGGGTACCACCCCTCCCTCCTTTGGGCGCCCTGGGTCGGAGCCTTGGCTGCTGCTGTTGATCTGCTGCTGCTGATGCAGATGGCTCCATGATGGCATTTCCTGGCTCATCTGTACTCAGCCCGCTTTTTGTAGCTTCTAAGTGTTTGTGTGTGTGACTGATGGGTTGGGAGGGGGCTGTATTTGCGTTGATCATTTTATTTTTGAAGGTGGGGGTGTGTGGGGTTATTTTAAATCTGTAAAGCACTTTGAGTAACTTTGTTTGAAAAGCGCTTTATAAATAAAGTTTGATTGATTGATTGAGCAGATTTGGCACAGATTTTACCTTTTTTTGGGCATATTTGACCTTCAGTTTATGGTATTTATTTATATATGATGTACAATGCTCCTTTTTTGGTTTACTGCTGTCATTTTTTTGTGGATAAAGGTAATAAATCAGACTTTAGACCCACAATGTTTTTAGGGTCACCACACAATTCTGAAACTATTTTTCTTTACATATATTTTAGTTATTTTAATAAGCGAACACATCTTACCTTTTCCTCTGTATTAAAATGTTTAAAGGTGGACAACAATTGCACTTAGACATATTTTCACTGTTCTGTGAAATATTTGGTTGGTGTTTTCTTTCCAAACAAGACCCCAGCCATATCTCTACTCCAAACGGTCCAAGAACAGCTTCAATTTTTATTTGGGTTTGCGTTTTTAAAATATTTTGGGCGGAAATTGCAGGAGTGTGAAAGGGTTAAGCAAGTCATGATAATCATTCGTCTTTGTTTTTTACAGTGCAGTAAACGTTAAGAATAAAGGAAGTAGCTGCAGGTGAGGCGCCACCGTTGCCATGTAAAGTTGTGTTTGTAGCACTCAGAGTCATTTCTGTTCCCCGCTGCCGTTCTGCTAAACCAGGAAAAAGATGAATCTGCAGGTCGCAGCTCCAACAGGATGCACAAAGCGTCCCGGAGACAAACAGATGCAGTGGAGAGGGCAAAGATCTGCGAGCTGGCCTCCTTTGTGTTCAATTAGCGGAGTGGGCAGAGTCTGTTAAAAAGGCAGAGTGGGCAGCTGGACGCAGACACACGGCGAGCAGCGCAGCTGACAAAGAGCCGTTCAGGGAGGCTGATCAAAGCTGTGGCAGATGGTCACGCAGGGATCCGCTCCTCTACGGTTGGAAACACTCAGGCTGAGGTGGATTAGCAACAGAAACTCATCTGCTCTTCATCAACTACTACTGATAAACTCTGGTTGGGCTCATTTATTCTACAGCAGCGGTTCTGGATCAAATGAACTAGTGAATCGGTTTGTTTTAAAAACAAGCTGGAGTGTTTGTAAAGGGGTAGTTTTAGATTTTATGAATGAGGGTTCCTGTGGAGGTCTGAACAGCCCCCGCTTTAACACGCAAGGTAAAGGTAACGTTCAAGCCCACGATAGATCAGATAAGAGAACATGTTTTTACAGCAGCACAAAGCCATACATCAAACAGTATAATCGAGGAGAAGCTTGTCTTGTAGTCATTGCAAACAAAAAAAAATATTTTGGAGTAAATTTCTACCCAAAAACCTCAGAAATTCTGAGATTAAAGTCACATATTGTCCAGAGAAAAAACCTCTCAGAAATTATCTGATGTCAAAAAGTAGCAAAACTACGAATAAAAACTCGTAATTTCTGAGATTAACTGCACGTATTTTCCACACAAAAAAAACTCTGAAATTCTCTGTCACAAAAGTAGTAAAATTAGGAGTTAAAAGAGAAATTGAGATTTATTTCAAATATTTTCTTGGAAATAAAGGGTCAATCTCTGATGTAGGAGAAAAGAACATTTACAAGAACAAAAGGCATACATGTTCGACATCTAAAATAAGATATTTCTGACATTGTAAAGTGAGAAAATTGTATAAAAAAAAATGTCTTACAGAAATTTCTCACTTTTTTCTCACAAATTTTCGACATTTTCTACATCAGAGAATAACGTTTTTTCTTCCTCTATAAAAGATCTCAATTCATCTCAATTTCTCTTTTTAACTCATGATTTTACAACTTTGGTGACAGAGAATTTCCGACTTTTTTCTTCTTCTGGAAAACATGCAATTACTCTAAGAAATTCTGAGTTTTTACTCGTAATTTTGCTACTTTTTAACATCAGACAGTTTCTGGCAACTATATGACCTATATGAAATTCTTTTAATGGAAATTTACTCCGAAATATTTTTGTTTTTTTTACAATTGCCCTAATACGCCGTAGTTTAACTACCCTGTAATTTTTATTTTTACTTAATATTATTATGAAATACTGCTACTCCTACTCGGGGTCAAATGCGTGTATGCTTAACCCACTGTGAGTAAATTTTCTGAATAAAAAACAAACATGTTTTAAGAAAACATACGCCATGGCTGCTGTGGCATTGATTATGTCCATGAAGTCTCTGCTCCATTCTTCTACAATTATATATTTATGCTGTTCATTTAAAATAATGCTGTTTGGTCAAAAACGGGTTGAAATGATCACATTTCTTCTTTACATATTGAGCGTTAGAACTAGTTTTAATTAAAATTCACATAATTTTAGAGAAAGTTATGAGCCAACAAGCCTTCATGCTGCTATTTGACAAAATTATTGGATCTGCCTAGACTGCAGACGGGTAGCAGAGTCGCTCAGCCACGTTTTTTTTGGCTAAAAGCGTCCGCTAACCTCTGTTAACTCCGATTAGCTCGTAGCTACATCGGCTCAGAGAGTCAATGGGCTGGGCGATCCGAACTAAAATCAATATCGCACCCAAACCGTCCGTCAGGTCTTTCTGTATTCCATGTCCGGTAGCGGCCTAATTTACATGATGTGCTTGAAAACGTTATGGCTTTTTGCTATTGAACGGCTTCAAAAAGCCTTTTAATGTAGTTTTTGATTCCCACTCCCTTCTATATTTCTTAGAGTCCAATTTAGACTCAGAGAAGTGACCACTAACAATAGGAATGAGTCATTTTAGCTTAGGCTTAGTAAAACCAATGTTGATGTATCTAAACTGGATTCCAGGAAGATTGCTGATGTGGAGAGCTCCCGATGGACCAGTATCAGGTGGGACCAGAGGGATTTTGACATAAGTCCCCGAGGTCCTGCTGATGCTCCTCATAAGAAACTGAAGACAAAAGGAGACATTTTGGCTGGACTCTTTGTTTTCCTTTAAAATCCAGTTAAAAATACCCTTTTAAATCTTTTTTTTCATAACTTCACTTGTTGTTTATGCATATTTGGCTCTTGTGACGCATTCACTGATTGTATGACTCCATGAATAAAGTTTTACTCGCTTACTACACATTTTGTAAGAGCTCAAAATCAGAACAGAAACAGGGACGGGTGTTTAAACATTTCCTTTTTCCAACGGTTGTTTCTGCTTCAGGACGTTATTCAAAGCGCCGAGAAGCAGCAGAATCAATAAGATTCAGAATTAATAAAACCTTAAAGATTTTGAACTCTATTAATCAAGACCAAAGCTTTCTGCTTCACTTGATATAAAACACTTGTAACACACTGTTCCCGCAGGTCCATTATCTATTAAATGTTAATTAGTGGAAATACCACACAGAAGTGTTTCCCAGCCTTTGCACACACAAACACACAGAATCAAAGGAGATGTGGGCTGAATCGGGCCATGCTGTTTTCAGATATAAGTGACCCCCTCCACCAGACTGGAATGCTCAGGTTACCAAAAATCAATACGCAGCAAATTACCAACAACGACACACTCATGGTCAGCAAAAACACACAAACAAGGAGCAGCACACAAACGGCCCCAACGCACACACAATCACACAGAAACATGATTAACAGAGTCAACGCTTCGTCGTTAATCAGGAACTGAAGGGGAAAAATCTGGCAGGGCTGTGCCGATGAACGATGTCATCGTCCATCGTGATGCCACGCCCCCCACCCTGTCAGACACGCACTAATCCTTTAAGAATAGACTAAGCCAAACTAAACTAAGAGCACGGTCACACCTACGTTCTACCCGGGACCGAACAGCAGGGGGTAACCTGGGTCACGGTTAAATTTCAGTGCGACCGCAGGCCCCAGCACGGATCCTTGGCCCGACTCTGGAGGTTTTCTGAGCGCGGTTGCTTCAGCTCGATTGCTTAACCCCACCCACGTGAAGAAGACGTAATGAAGTATGAATGTGCACCGCCCACGTGGAAGCCCTGCCCACCGCAGACGTATTTATACAGCGTCTGCAACCCTGAAAGCATAACAAAAAAACAGAAGAAGAAGATGGCTTCAAGCAAAGGCGGCATCCGTAGTGCTCTGGCATTTTCACATCTATGTCTTTCTTCCTCCACAAGCACTGCGTAAATCTGTCTGATTAGAAAAAGCAAAGGCAGAAACTGCGCGTTGCTGTTATCATTCTCCATGTCGAAAATTGGAACGCCACTTTTTTTCTCTCTTCTTTTATCGGCTGTGCGATCACATCAACCAAAAACAACTATTGGGGCCACCCACCGGACTGCAGTGAAGCAGACGCTTTTGAATTGCGTCAATAACATGTAAATGGTTCCCACTACTCGGCCACAGAGTGGCGCGTTTCCTACATGGCTGGTGTGACCGCAGGCCGTCTGCTCCTAGACCTTTCGAGCCCGGTAGCGTTTAACCCGGTTTCCCTGGTGTGACCGCAGCCTAAGACTGACTAAAACCTTTGCAGGGACTGCTTCATAAATATTGAGAACATAACTAATGAGTGTAGCACAGTGGAAAATATTTGTATATATATATATACTTATTTTTATTTATTTTGCGTGATGTGTGTGTGTGGAATTGGTGTGTTTTGTTTGCATTCGTTTCCCTCTGTGACGCTCCAAAATAAAAAAAGAATTGATCTGAATAATTCAGGATGAGCGCAGCAATCAGCTGCTTTGTTACAGCTGCGCAAAACTAGTTAAGCTGCAAATAAAAAGAGCCGAGGCAGGACGGCAAAGACTGAACCCACTGGCCGAACAACACAAGGGATTACTGTGCACCAGAGCTGAGGATCTTTGTCTGAACCCTTGCATCTCTTTAGTGCGATCATTAATAATAAATCGCTGCAGTGGGACACCAACATTATTCGGAATCTACCTGTCAAGATGTTACTGGCACACAGGATGTGTCATGATGTAAAAGACCCAATCCTCTCAGATCAACCGGATTTGACCGAAGTTCCAAAAATTTGTCCAGTAAATTGAAAACCGGACAACGTGGCCGTCAAGGTGCTATTTTTATTTTTTTTTCTAGCGGAAAAATGTTCGGTTTAATCGGTTCGAGCTTTAATCAGCTGTCAATAAAAATATACTCTTGGGCTCGGGCTGAACTCTCTTGGGTTCAGGTCGGTTCAAGCTCAACTTTTAAGGCCCGATTACAGCTCTACGGCGCACACGTCTCCAGCGGCAGACAGGCGGCGCGAGGCAGATAATTACCATTTCACCTGTTTTGTGAAGCAAAGATCGCACCAAAACTTGCGCTATGCATACTATGAGTCAAGGCTGCCTGGATATCGGTGCCGGCCTTTTGTTTTCCTGATGTTTTTGGCTGAAACAGGGAATGACAGCATCAAAGGAGATCAACTGCTCACCTGTCAGCTGACGTAGTGGAGTACGCTCGGTTGGAAGAAATTATTATAAGATGTACATGTACATGGTTGGTTGGATGGATGGATGTTCAGATGGTTGGATGGATGGATGGATGGATATACAGATGGATGGATTGATGGATGGATTGATTGATGGATGTACAGATGGTTGGTTGGATGGACGGATGGTTGGTTGGTTAGTTGGATTGATCGATGGATGTACAGATGGTTGGTTGTATGGATGGATGGATTGATTGATTAATGTACAGAGGGTTGGTTGGTGGTATGGATGTACAGATGGTTGGTTGGATGGATAGATGGATGGATGGATGGATGTTCAGATGGATGGATGGATGGATGGATATACAGATGGATGGATGTACAGATGGTTGGTTGGATGGACGGATGGTTGGATGGATGGATGTACAGATGGTTGGTTGTATGGATGGATGGATTGATTGATTAATGTACAGAGGGTTGGTTGGTGGTATGGATGTACAGATGGTTGGTTGGATGGATGGATGGATGGATGGATGGATGGATGGATGCACAGACAGATGGTTGGATGGATGGATGTACAGATGGTTGGTTGGATGGATGGATGGATGGATGGATGGTTGGTTGGTTGGTTGGATGGACAGATTTACTGATGGTTGGTTGGATGGAGGGATGGATGGATGGATGCACAGACAGATGGTTGGATGTACAGATGGTTGGATGGATGGATGTAAAGATGGATGGTTGGTTGGATGAAGTACAGAAAGTCGTCTGATCTGGACCTACCTGACATTTCCCGGTGCGGACATCGTAGAGAGCCACCGACCCCTGCCGCGCTCCGACGGCGACCCTGTGGCTGCGATCGCAGTAGCCCACCATGTAGAACCTGGACCAACAGACACACCATCGTCAGCGGGACAGAACCTCACAGAACAAGCACCACCAAACACATCCACCTGCTTCCTGCTACAAACCCTCTGACCTCTGTCTGACCCCCCTTCAGCGCCACCGCCTGGTCACATAGATGAACACACTTACTTGCAGATAGCAGGGAAACACTCCTGCAGTCCCTTCTTCTTCACCAGCGAGCCTTCGATGCAGTACATGATGATGTCCATCACCTGGAAGACGATCAGAACCTCAGCGTCCGCCAGGACGTTTTCAGAGGCACTCAGAGAAACGTTCATGTCTCTTAGCCTACCTCGACCAGCAGGTCCACCACGTCTCCGGGCATCTTCTCGATCAGGATGTCGATCACTCGAAGGATCTCCGCCTTGGCCCGGGCCAGCGTGGTTGTGTGGACATTCTGCTGCGACTGGGAGTTGGCCTGGGCGGCGTTGTGACGGTGGACCTGAAGAACGGCAGCAAAACCCAGAAACGGTCAGCAACGGTGAGGGCTAAACGTAGAGGAGCCCTACGAATGGGCGGGAACCCTCACCTCTCGGGCGATGGTGGTGATGAAGGCCGGTGGGCGGGCGGTGGCGATGAGAGAAAGGGCGTGGCGGGAGGAGCGAGCTGAATCTGCGGGAGGGTTGAGGGGCAAACCCATGGTGACGCTGTGAGAAGACAGAGATGGATCCAGAGAAACAGTCAGAACACGATTCCTGCGGTGTCTGAAAGAGAAACCTAGCCGTTTACTCTGTTAATATACAGTAGGCTATTTTTACGAGCCGTCTTTAAACACATCTTTAGCATACATGGCATCAGTGGAGCAGAGCAGCACATCCAGTAATCCACCAGCCAGATCCAGGAAACGAAAAAACACGTAGAACAGTTTTCAATCATGATGTAAGTTGAGTTATGTTTTTACATGTAGGTAATATTAGCTTAATAAACCCTCATTAATACAATGAATATCACGTTAAGCTGGTCAACAATGCTAAGCCAAGGGTCAAACTCTGCCGACCAAATGTGAAGCTAATGCGGAAGTAACAGAAATTGCAGTTCCTACCTCATCCACTAGGGGCTAGCTGCAGAAAGGAGCTAGTTCCCATTGAATCTCATGTAAAAAATCCCAACTACACAGCAGAAATAATTAGATTTATAGCCTGGTAAAAAAAAAAAAAAAATTCAGCCTTAGAGCATCAAGAATATCTACTCTATTTTGACAAGAATCATAATTATTTTAAAAGGGGGGGTATTATGCTTCTTCCAAGCACACAGTACCATTCTATATCACATTCAAATTAAAATTTTACCCTAAATAATTCTTATAATCCTGTTTATATCAAAATCCACCTTAAAGAAATTTGCCTTCTCATCACTTCCGTATCTGACGCCTTGATATTCGCCTCTCTAAGCCCTCCTTTGTGAAACTCCCCCTGCAAAACGTCATACACCGGCTATTATCACAGCATGCGTCTGGAGTCGGACTCCGATAGTTTATAGAAGTTTTCAGCGTGTTGCATTTTTGTATTTAGGAAAAAAATTACATTGGTGAACAATGGAGATTATAGGACGACACGCAAATTATCCGATATCAGACCCTGAAAGTGGGGTTTTTGAAGAACCAGAGAGAATTCAGATGTGTGGGCTTTCTTTGTAATATCTAACCTCCTTTGCACCCAGTTATAAATATCAATCACTATGAAGCTATGATTTGGAATTAAACCATAGAAACACGGAAATATGAAACTCCGTCTTGCATTGAAATCACAAATCTAAAGAGAAATGAAGCTACGTTTTTCATTGCAACCATAAAATCGCAAAAATGTACGTTTTAAAGTCAGAGTTAGTAATGCTACGTCACTGTTCTTAACCGTAAAGGTTTTGATGGAGTAGCCTCGCCTTTATGCTGCGTTCAGACCGCAAGCTTGGTCAGCGTCAGCAACGTCAAGATTACATGTTAAGTCTACGGTGGAGGCCGTTGGAGGAGCGTAAAAGTTTCTGCGGCGGTTTGTGAGCTTTGGCTCTGTCAACTTTTCAAGATAACTTGAAAAGCTCATAATAACTTTTCAAGCTCATGATAACTTTTCAAGCTCATAAAGCCAGCAGCGCAGAAGTTCAGCTAGTTTAACTTTTGACGGGCTGATGGCCCTGAAGCGGCGCGTTAACCAACCAGAGGGTTTCATTTTACTGATATCACTACACGTATCTCAACAATGGAAGACAAGCTCATCGTTGCAGTCTGCAATCACAGAAAACGTTACGATCTGTCCTCGCAGATTTAACAAATCATAAATAACACTTACTTGTTTTGGTAGGCTATCTGAGCACCGATGCGGTTCAGGAGGTTGTCAAGCTGGGCGCGGGACAGAAAAAAGTAGCGCCTGGAGCGAACCTCATTCATATTTAGCTCCCAGAGCAAATGGTTAAAATCCCCAAACGCATCCAAAGCATTGGGTGTATCCACAAACAGCGCTAAGGCAGCAGAAGTCGATGTTGTCTAGCTTTATGAAGCAAATAAAGCCAAGCCACTCTCTCAGTAAGATCCATCATAGTTCAGAATGTCCGTTAACAGAAGAAGCCCCGCCCATGCGCTCATTTTTTTTGCTCAGATTTGGCAGACTTTGCAAGCTTCAACATAGAAGCGTCAAACTAGATGCTTTATGAGCTTTGCTATGAGCCTTTAGGACTAATCTGTTTATCAAAAAGGCTTTTGTTGAGAAATCAGTCCTCCGTGAAGTGATAACAGATCTTTTTCAGTCTAGGATTGTTTCCAAAGTCTTAGCCTTACAATTAGCCTAAGCTAACTAAGCGGAGATGAGTGGGGAGGGGGGAGCGGCTCGGCTGCTGTGTAAGCTATGTCAGGTAGGAGAAGGAGGGGTGGTTGGAAAAAGGAGGAGATAGGTGGGAGCAAGCGTTTCAGCATCTTCAATAACTACGAGCAGAGACTCGAAAATGATTCAAACATAAGTGGATGAGTCAAAGCAACACTTCAGGGCATAATACCCTCCCCTTAAATTATTTTCCTAAACATTATCTGTGTCTGGAAAAACAACAACATGTTGTAGTCCATGTGACAGTAAAATTGGCTATTTAAAGCCAAGATAGGGTATTAATTATTTCCTTATAAGATCATTTGAATATGAAAGGTCTTTTATGGGAAAGCAAACACAGGAATACGTACGGTATGTTTTGAAAAAATATTGTGATATGAAAATGTTGCCATACAGCCCAGCTGTAGGTTGAATTTATTTTGTTTTTATTGGGATGAATAAATAAAAGCTACATCTAATTTCAATACTTGTTTCCAAAAGTGTCGTCAAAGCTCTTCTTTGCCTATTCGTTATTTAGTGCAGATTTAGAGGCGGCTTGAGACGTCAGAAATGAGGGAGGAGAACAAGAAGAAACCAGGAGAGCATTGCTAATATATGGAGTGAAGGGATTAGTGAGCAGTTTATAATGTCAAGGCTGAGTTAATGGGAGCCATTCAGCAGGCGACAGCATAATGGACTCCCACAATGCAACAGGCACTAGACGCGCACACACACAGATCCCAGCAGCTGCCTCTCAGAGAGGACGTGATGGCTGCACGATTCATCTGCTCTCAACACGCGCCGCCTCTAATTAATGCCGCTAATACATCAGCAATATATCAGCAGAACCGAGGCGCTTCATTTCGTTCGGAGATGCGGCCGTAATTGGAAACAGTCACAGCGTTGATGTAATGCTGCAACGCGGCAGCGAGTTAATTGGGCCGAGGGCTGGCAAGGTTAAGGTCCGACGTTGGAAACACGGACGGACATAATCCAGATTATCAACGGAGAGACTGTGCGCAGAAATACTCTGCTAGATCAGAGTTAAAACTTCTCAGCATGGTAACCCCGACGGCAGAGGTCTGCTCTAAAACACACGAGAACATTCCAGTTTTACATTTTTTAGACTTTTCTTTCCAGCTGGTGGAGCTGGATGTCAGGACAGGATCCTGAGCTGAGAGACAGAGAGAATCATCGAAGGAAACGTGATTTAAATCAGCAAATAAATACACAGGAGAATGTAAAAGGTTAAGAGGACAGAGTTCATTAACGGCCGAAATATTCAAACAGGAAATGAAACGTTTATTTCTCTCTCTCTTTAAAGGTGTGGAAAAGCTCCCATCCATGATGATGACATGGAGGAGGAGATAAAGGAGGAGGAAAAGAAAGGGGAGAATATGTTTTTTAACATTTAAATTATTTATATTAAATATCATCTTTATTACATTTTACACCATTGTAATAAAGTTATTAGTTGTTTTTGATGATGATCTAATGGAAACGTCTCTTATCGATGATGTGAGATTGGTTTAAACCTCCATAATCGATGAGTTTCAGAGTGAAACGCTGCAGGTCCGAAGTCGTGACCGGGACCGCCGAAACGCTCCATCTGGTCTCCACCTCTCTGCAGCGCCCTGTGGCAGCGGCAAGGACTCTCCGACACTCCGGCGTGTGTGAACCTGCCGACACGGCTGCGTTCGGAGCCAACAGAAAAGCCGACGCTTGGTCGGTCGATACAGAGTCACACGGCCGCACGCATCGATCTCTGGATGTGAGGGAGGAGCGAATAGCCTCGCTCGACAACGCTGAAAGAAACAGTCATCAATGTATTTAATCAGAAAAATGTTAACACACCGACGACGTCCTCCTCTGCTCACTCTCTACTCCAACAGGTAGATACGACTCTTCTCACCGATTCCTGCTCAGTCGCTACAGCTGGGAAGGAAGTCTCTCTGAAGGTTGTGTTTTTTTAAACCAGTCAGTGTGATTTCTCTACTCTGGGAGCTTTTAAAAAATCCTGTCCCATTGAAGAGGGATTACTTTGCACACACACACTCCTGACGTGGGGTGTGTGTTAACGACTAGCGTGGTGCATCTCACGACGACTCAGCCTGTGTCTGTGTGTGTTCGCCTTTTTCACCGTCAGAGAGGATGTGGTAGAGGGGGGGCGGTATGGCAAAATGTTCATATCACGGTATTTTTTTAAAACATAACGGTGTTACGGTATTTAACGGTATCTTTTGCCATACAAGACCGTTCATATCCACATTATCTTATAAGAATAAATAATCTAAAAATGTGCTTTAAATAGCCCATTTTACTGCCATATGGACTGCATCGTGTTGTTTTTTCCAGACACAGGTGAATGATGTGAAAATAATTAAAATGATTATGATTCTAATAGACATTCTTGATGTTCTAAGGCTGAAATTTTTTTAAACCTCACGTTGGCGCAAGCAACCAATAGCATCTTCTAATTGCTTTGCGTGTAGTACTGAAGAATCCTGCTAGGGGGCAGAGTATAGACTCAGATTGGATTTTGCCAAAGAAAAAGTAAAATAAACATGGCGACCGTAGGAGATTATTAGCTGGTTAATATTCAGATAACAACAGAAAAAAAGACGGCAGTAGTATCGTAGATTGTATTAAAACATATTTACCGCTATTAATGATTTCGTTGACCGCATTTTCCTACAGACGGTCAAATAGCGCTCAACACTTCCCCCTACTGGTTACTCTCAATAGCGTTTGCAAAAGGTATGCCGTTCCGTTCTCGTTTGACCTTTTAAAGCCGATAAACTTTTTAAACTATAGATGAGGCTCCTCTTTTTTGGAATTACTTCATCAGAATTGTGTGCTTCGCTCCTGCCAGCAGCTGTACTTAGTTAAAAATGTTATTTTCTACGCTGTGATGAAGAGCGTGTAGCAGTGAAATCGGTCCTGGCTGAAACACTTCCCCTCATTAAACGTTCCGGAAGATGTCAGAGCTATTCACCGCTATAGGGGTATATTAAAAACTCATATCATAACGAAAATAAACACCGGATTTTGGTATGAACCGGTACACCGCCCAGGCCTAGGATGCTATCCCATCTGGATATTTAGTTTATTACTGTAGTGAGCATTTTTGGTTCTGAATATAAGGGGAGGCGTAAATCCAGCAGCATCCAATCAGACCAAACTACTGATTCTGGAGAAAACACAAGGGGCTAACTCAATTTAGACGTAATTTAATCATGAAATTATAGATAACTGGGTCGGGTCGTGTTGAATGACATGTCTCAGATGAACAGTCAGCGCTAGCGGCTAGCAGTTAGCTCTTCCCTCTACTAGCTCCAGGGAAGGCCTCAGCCTCAGGTTAACAGTCTCGGCTATTTTGTTTCTCTGAACTTGACGATCAGATGGCTTTCCGATGTTATTCCTGCACTTACTGGAAAAACATGGCTGCTGTGGTATTGATTGCGCTAATACAGCGTCCAAGAAGTCTCTGCTCCATTTTTTGTTATTTTTTGTTAAGTAAAATCATATTTCCGCTGCGCATTCGAGACAAAGCTACCTGGACAAAAACGGCATGAAATGATCACGTTTCTTCTTGACTTACATATTAATTATTAAATCTTGTTTTACTTCATTTTACATTTTGTTAGTAAAACTTATGGACAAAAAAGGCTTCATGATTTCATTTTTACAAAATCTGCTCAACTGAAGTTTTCTGACGAAAAGCGCCCGGTAACCACTGTTAGCTTCAATTAGCACAAGGTTAGCTCAGTTAGCTTGTAGCTACATCGGCTCAGATTGTCATCATCTGTCCCCACACTCAAGTGCGGAAAGTCGGAAAAATTCCTGCTGATGAGAAGGGGTTGACTCCAAAAGCTGCCAATGCTGCATTGAAGTACAGCTGGGAGACTAGGCTGACGAAATATCAAAACAAGAAGGTGATTTAATTTTTTTTTAATCAAATATGGATAAAGTATTATTTAAACATTTCTAAACCCTAACCCTGGCTTTTTTCATGGACATACATTGCGTTCTACTCTGGCTATGTCAGCTTGTACTATTTCACCCTTCTTTTTTTTTTTCTTTTTTTTTTTTTAAAAGCCAATAAACATCCAAACTTTTTTAAGTTATAGAATATGATCAAATCTAATTGATTGCAGAAACAGTAAGGGGTTTGTCTAATGCTGACTGAAGTATGAAAAATAAAAAAGCATGTGCACATTTTCGCTTTTTTTTTTTTTTTGTTTCTCTTGGTTAAAGTGGACCGAAAACGTACTGAACAGGGATTGTTGTGTACCATAACACCTCTACTAAATAGTAAACTCCATCAAGCACTACAAAAACTTTTACTTAAAGCTACGGTAACAACGATTCTTTGCCCGCTCAATTTTCAAGAGCATCTTGAGGCGTTCTTGAGAAAACAAGGTGATATTTCTGGCCGTAAAGTTCCTATGTTCGTCGTAAGAGTGCCTTGGAACCATCCAGCGGTGTCCTGACATCTTAACAACTGTTGCCGCCTGTATGAGCTCAAAACGATCTCAAGTCGGCTGTTGGTACGTTTTGTTGGGATGCTGGCGGCCATATGGCTGTAATGACAATCAGAAATTAGTTTTTTTCTATCTACTATTTCACCTCTATAAAAATACGCTGCATTGCACAGATGCTGAGCAGACAGCAGAGGTAAAACTGAAGTAATAAAACTTTTAGGCGTTTTAAGGATCTAACAATAAAAGATGTCAGCTTGTCTGGAGCAGCTGATGGGAAACTGACTGCTTGGGCTGATGGTCTGTTATTGTGTCATAAAGGATAAATAAAGTTTATTAGGTTAAATCTAGTAATGTTGTAGCAAAACGCTACAGGAGGCGGCATTAGGACCTGGCAGTAATGGGTTCGGTAGCTGTAAGATTAATGACGGCTGGCCATGTCTGAGAGGCGCTTCTGTAAGGAAAATACGTTGGTTTTTTTTAACAAAGGTGGTTGAGTCAAACGTTCCAGAACGACGGCGTTCACGCGTCGGCGTCTCAGTGCTGTGGTTTTTCTCTGACCGGCAGATAAGAAAACGATCTGGAAGCTGCGTGAAGACGGGAGGCGACGGCCGTCTGGTGTCACAACAGGACAGACATCGCTACATCATCATAATGTCCTCCAATCAGATTACGGCAGCGCCTCCATTACTCAGGGTGTCGGCTCTGTGTTGCTGCTCCAGAATCACAGCCAATCAGATCAACACAATAATCAATTAAAGGGGTTGGAAGCTGAGCTGATCATCCACTGAGAGCTAAAGTATTCACGCCCCAAGACGAAGCGTCCTCAGCAGCGTCTCTGCTCCAACTCACCTGGATTCTCCGGATGAAGAACACCCACACTGTTTCCCCAGTAGAGCTCGCGTTTTTTCTTGTTCGTCGTTTTCCAATAATCTATTTTTACTAATCAACGTTTACATCTATAACGTATTCAACATTATTTATCCTTATTTTAGACACATTCCATGCGAACAAGCTGAACAGAATCATCTTATCCAGCACCGCCATGATTCTGTGTTTAATTTGTGATTATTAGATAGTTACTGATAGTTACACCGATACCAATAATAGTTATGGGTATCAGGCCGATATTGTCTAATGTATTCAATACCATGAACCGATACTTAAAATGTGGGAACTCTGCAATAATTTCACAGGAAATCTCTTTTTTTTCACTTGAAATATTAGTTTAGTGGCTATTTTTATTGTTATTTTAGTTTTTATTTTACCATAATTTCTTGGAAGAAGCAGAGAAGAAAATAAAACCTTTCAGGGTTTTATGAATTCATCCCCTTTCGGCATCGGTACTCGCTAACGGGGGTACTCAGATCCAAGTGGACCTCCTAACCACAGGAAGGAGCTAGGCATTACTCGCCCCAGCTTACGGGTAAGGGTTTCAGAAAATAGCGATACAATGATGTATCGTGATATTTTATGTCACGATATTGTGTCGGTAGTCAAAAAAACTTAACGAATTTAATTCGTACTTTACCACTGGTAGTTGGTGGCTGTTTTCACCTTCTTCGTTCCAGTGGATCAACTAGATCCAGTGATAAAACTAAATGTTTTACATATGAAACAGGTTGGAGTGTTTAGAATGCTTGGAAAGTTTTTCTACACTTTAATTCAGTTTTAAAAATCACAAAATACGTAGTCTTACTCACAGTTTCACGATATATCGTATCCTCCATCCTCTATTTTAATAAATACTGCATCAACAGATTCTTACAAATACAGATCCTTATTTAGGGGCATCATAGTAAAGGGAGGGGTGAATATAAATGGATGCCACAGTATGCAGGTATTTGCTTGTAAATTGTTGTTTTTTTTACCAACATACAACAATTATTTGCCACAATGTGTTCTCGATATAGATATGAGTCAGGGCTATTAGAAAGTTGTTGTTTTTTTTCTATGCTTGTAATTCAATGAATTAACACTGAGTGACGGTTTACCAGGAAAAAAACTGTATTAACAATAACAGAACTAAACCTTAAAACAGCTGTCTGATTATTTAATTCCTATTTTAGTTGTAAAAAAGATCAAACTATTGCCCCGTTTCCACTAGTGCTAATACGGTACCGAACGGGACGCTTTGGCGTGTTTCCATTACCTGCGTCCGTTCCGAGCCGACCCCTTTTTTTCGGGCTACCTCTGCCTTGGTTCCAAGCGTGCCGAAGCGACATGAAACGCCCACCTATGGACTGATTGGTCCTATAACATGATATCCCTCTCACTCCTACGCAGCAGTTTTTGCAAAGAAGAATTGGCAAGAATTTCAGTCTCTAGATGTGCAAAGCTGGGAGAGAAAAATACCCTAAAAGACTGGCGGCTGTAATTGCAGCAAAATGTGGTTCTACAAAGTATTTATTCAGGGGGCTGAATAATTACGCACTCTCCACTTTTCAGTTATTTATTCGTTAAAAAAAAAGTTTGGAATCATGTATGATTTTCGTTGTTTTGGTCTTCTGATAAAATTGATTCATGTTTGTGGCTGTAATGCGACAAAATGTGGAAAAGTTAAAGGGGGCCGAATACTTTTGCAAGCCACTGTATGTCTCTTAATTTGAGAATTCTTACCAACTATGATTGTCTTCCTGCACTGGAAGAATATTTCACTTAATCTAAGAAATTTTAGACTAATTTAATTTAATCTTAGTATCTACCAGTGCAGTAAAACAGCAGCGGTTGGTAAGAATTCTCAAAATATGACATATATTCTCTTAATAAGATTAATAATCCAACATCTTCTGCTTTTGCTTAACCCGGTTAGACGGACAGTTTTTGCAGTGCACAAAGGGCAAAAAGGTGGAAATAAACAGTTATTTAATATCAGTCTAGTTGTAGTTATCGGACCGGTACCAATATATTAAAAAACGATAAACATCGGCCAATAATCATGCAGATATATCGTGCATCCGTAGTCAAAGAGAGGTGAGCTGAAGCTCCAAAAAAACAGATAAAAACCTTAGAATTTTTTGTTTAATTTGTGATAAAAGGGGAAAATGTTGCCTTCAGGTGTTTTTTTTTTCTTCTAGAAATATGAGGTCTCAAACTCAGAACAAGCTGAAGTCTGAAATTCAGCCTCCAGCTCTCCCACATCAGAGCAGACGTTTGATTGGTTCTCACCTCCGCCTCGATTTAACAAAGCTGCGTTCAGGTGAGCGACTCACTTGGCCAGCTGCTTCTCGGCGTCGGCGCACAACTCCAGCAGTCCCATGAGCACCGCCGACACGTCCATGTACGGCTCCCACACGGTGAAGCCGCGGCCGATCAGGTCGATGGCGGTGCGGCGGATGGTGCTGTGGGCGGGCAGCTTGGGGCTGGGCGGCTGCAGCAGCAGGAAGGTCAGCGCCTTACCTGAAAACACAGAGATCGCGCTACAAGAAGTCAGACGACTCGCCTGAAAGGGTTCAAATGAAATTTTAGAACAGAACTGAAAAATCCTTTATTGTATCAAATAATTTTTGTGTTACCAAGCAGGTTAACGGTAAGCAGGAGTCAGAATATCCACACAAAGGTAAATAATATAAAAAATATCTATGATAAAGGGGGGGGGGGGGGGGCAAAAATAAGGAATGAACCGAGCTGAACTAAATCTGGACCCACTGGCCATAAAAGATGAGCATGTAAATTATTACTCTGGACCAGGAGCTTTTTGGCTGTTTTTTTTTTTTTTTTTTTTTTTTAAGAATGCAAAGATACAACTTTTTTCAAACATATACAATTATGGCCAAAAGTTTAGAGAATGACACAAAGATCAGTTTTCACAAAGTTATCTGCTAAATTGCTTCTAGATTTTTGTTTCAGTTGTTTCTGAGACGTACTGAAATATAATTACAAACACGTCAAAGGCTTTTATTGACGATTTCATGACATTTATGCAAATAGTCAGTATTTGCAGTGTTGGACTTTCTTTTTCAGGACCTCTGCAATTCGACTGGGCGTGATCTAACTCAACTTCTGGGCCAAATCCTGACTGATAGCAACCCGTTCTTTCATAATCACTTCTTGGAGTTTGTCAGAATTAGTGGGTTTTTGTTGAGGATTGATCAAAAGTTCTCAATGGGATTAAGATCTGGGGAGTTTCCAGGCCATGGACCCAACATTTCTACGTTTTGGTCCCTGATCCACTTAGTTATCACTTTTGCCTTATGGCACGGTGCTCCATGGTGCTGGAAAATGCTTTGTTCTTCACCAAACTGTTGTTGGATTGATGGAGGCTGTTTATGTACCATTCTTTATTCATGGCTGTTTTTGGGCTAAATTATAATTGAGCCCACTCCCTTGGATGATAAGCAACCCAACACATGAATGGTCTCAGGATGCTTTACTGCTGGCATGCCCCAAACAATCAGAGAGATGCATCATGGGAGAATCTGACTTTGCCCCAGTCCTCAGCAGTCCATTCACCAAACTTTCTGCAGAACATCAATCTGTCCCTGATGGGTTTTTGGAGAGAAGTGGCTTCTTTGCTGCCCTTCTTGACACCAGGCCATCTTCCAAAAGTCTTCGCCTCACTGTGCGTGGAGATGCGCTCACATCTGCCTGCTGCCATTCCTAAGCAGGCTCTGCACTGGTGGCACTCTGATCCCACAGCTGAATCCTCTTTAGGAGACGGTCCTGACGCTTGCTGGACTTTCTTAGACGCCCTGAAGCCTTCTTAACAAGAATTGAAGCTCTGTCCTTGAAGTTCTTGATAATCCTATAAATTGATAATTTAGCTGCAATCTTAGTAGCCACAATATCCTTGCCTGTGAAGCCATTTTTATGCAACGCAATGATGGCTGCACGCGTTTCTTTGCAGGTCACCATGGTTACCAATGGAAGAACAATGCTTTCCAGCATCACCCTCCTTTTAACATGTCAAGTCTGCCATTCTAACCCAATCAGCCTGACATAATGATCTGCAGCCTTGTGTTCATCAACATTCTCACCTGAGTTAACGAGACGATTACTGAAATGATTTCAGCAGCTCCTTTGATGACAGCAATGAAATGCAGAGGGATTTTCATGGCAAAGAAGGACTATGTAATTCATCTGATCACTGTTTATAACATTCTGGAGTTTATGCAAATTGCTATTATAAAAACTTAAGCAGCAACTTTTCAAATTTCCAATATTTATGTAATTCTCAAAACTTTTGGCCATGACTGTACAATACCGATACTTGGATTTGAGTACTCGCCGATACCGTGTACCAATGCCAATACTTCTACCACACAAAAAATGCAGTAAATTGATAGACAGGTTTCATTTGTCTCTGTTTGTTACAACTAATGGTGAATTAGATCAAATAAAAATACTGATAAAAATGTCCACAAAACTAAAACTTTGAGTAAAAAATAAGTAATTTCTGTGAATTTATTGCAAAGTTTACACATTTTAAGTATCAGTTCATGTTATCGGTCAACTTTAATCGATACCAGTACAGTACATAAGAAAAGTATCGGTACATCCTTAATTTTTTGTTTTTAACCAAATGCCGATACTTCTACCACATAAAAAATGCAACGAATTGGAAGAAAGGTTTAATTTTCCTCTCTGCTTGTTACAACAAATTATGGTGAATTAGATAAAAAAAATACTGATTAAAATGTCCACAAAACTAAAACTTCAACTAAACAAACATGTTTGTGAATTTAGTGCAGAGTTTACACATTTTTAAGTATCTAAGTAACTGTAACTGATACCGGAGCAGTACACCAGAACAGTATCGGTATCAGTACATCACTAGTTTTTTTCGTTAGTTTGTCCATCTGTTATAACAACACACAGCGAAGGAAATAAAAAACCTAAATGTTTCAGATCATCAGACAAAGATAACCAGAATGAAAACAATATTTAACATTCCCATCATGAGTTTGGATATTCAGGATTTTTGTTTGAGTTTCGAACATGTCATCTGACATTGTACAACCCGTACAGAAAAATCGGAAGTTGCTCGGAAGCTTGCTGATAAAACCTTCAATTTTTATTTTTTTTAATGCCAAATTTGGTGCTTGACATTGATGTTTTTCTCCTTTTCTATTTCTAAAAAGACGATGACAGAAAATGTTTTTAGTACTTTTCAGTCAGCGGTCTTCCTGCTTCCTGGTACCTCGGATTTATCCCGACTAAATCAGGAACCTCGGAGGTCGGCAAACGGAGCTGGAAACCTCTCTGTCGTTGTGAATCCTGCATGCTGGCTGACGGGAGGTTTGGGTGACTGGATTTTAACTCTGGTGTGATCTGGCCTTTGGATCCTGATTAAATCGCCTTATTTGGATAAAATGAGAGCTGCGGACCTCAGATCCTCTGAATCGACTGTTTGTAGTGTTGATTGCTGCAGGAACTTTGGACGTTTATTTTCTTTGATTTCTTTTTAGCTGCATGAACTGAATCTGTTGGATTGAGTATTTTTTTCTCTCCTCTCTCTCCTGCATGAACTGAAAAAAAAAACTTTGCTTGAAAATTCCCATTTGGACATTGTTTCCCACCCTCCTGCATGGACTATTGCTTTGTAACAAACTAAAAAGCTGCATGGACACATGATTTTGATCCTGTGTGTTTTGGACTGATGCTTTTGATTATGATGCAAATTATAATGTTCTGTAATGAATTTTAATATTCAATGAAATTATTTTGAAGAACAAATTATCACTTTAGTCCCTTTCATAAACATTCAACATATTTTGGACTCGAAAGAATTTCATTGGACCACATTGCCAATGTTTAGTTTAAACAACCCACCTCGGTCATAATGTATTTTATTTATGAATGATTCCTTTGTAGTGTTTGATTAATTTACTCTTAAAAAAAAAAGAAAATTACAAAATATCCCTGAGATGAATCTAATCACTACACTTTAAACAGTCAGCATGCCTCAGTCTAAACTGGATTCTCAGAAATACAGTAAAGAGAGGGATTCAAACCCTGAATTAAAAGGCTGCTTGAAGCCGTTTATTGTTACATTTGCACACTGCTGGTATTTTAATTTTTCTTGCCACAGTTAGTGATATAAAAAAGGTTGAAAAAAAATCTGTATGCAAAGAATCTAATTCAAAAAAGGCAAAAAGGTAGTTTCCATGCTGAGGTTGAGAGAGAAAACGAGCAAAGGAAGGAGGATTCACACACTGAAGCCGGTCGAGGAGGAGGAGGAGCAGCAACAGAAGTTAAATAGACAACGTGTGATGGATCTGAAGCATTTAAGAAAGGCAAAATATACAAAAATAAATCCGTTAGTGGCCAAGTACTTTTCACACCACAAATGTTCGACTCTGATCTACCCAAGCGTTCATGCAAACACTTTTTAAGACAGTGACGATCAGAAAGACGGCCACCTCTGCAACGAGCTGCTGTTTACACCTAACCGTTGGGTTCCATACATAAAAATGTTTTCTAGGAATAAATAAAACCAAGCAGATTGAAGCAGACTGGAGGGGAACATACATAGAGTGGAGGTCACTTCATAGCTGACCTGACATTTGAGCCAGACTCTGTGGGGACAGACTGACCATTAAAGAGTCCAGAAAGCATCCGCCATCCCTCAATAACACCCCCTACCCCCCCCACCCCTTTCCCCAAAGACGCACACCCACACATCCAGCATTCCCCCAGATGTGTCTCACTCTGCCTGCTGCCGTTTCACGGGCAGCTTTTAGCGGTTTCGTCTTTAAAATCAGGCTGAAGAGAAAAGCTACCCACGAATAAATGACTGGGATTTATTTCTGAGCCTCTGACCCTCATGCTGGCTTCTCTCCTACACCAAGGTTCATCTCTTCTGTACCAATAAGCCCCCGCCCCTCAGAGATCAATACAGTGTCTTCACTTTAAATGCAAATACAAAAAGCCATGATATGAAGAAACATGGAATATAGGAGTGATCATTTGCTTTAGTTATGATCCTGCGGTGACTCGAAAGGTCCTCACTTCTCCAGAGACGCACGACTAATAACGTCTGCTGCCTCCCCTGGCATTTCATCCTCAGTCCACCTTAAATGGCAACCCGGTCCTTTCTTATTGGTTTATTTCTACACACAGGCTGTGGACGGGGGCGGTGAAACATTCGGCTACTGCAGGGCTTTTCTCTCGCGGCGACCATTATTGTTCCTTCACTAGCAGATGCAGAGATAACTGTGCTTCAGATGCAACTTTAAAAACAGGATCATCGACGTCAGCAGAAATGAGAGGCTTCACAACCTTTGACCTCAATCGGGAGGTTACTGTTAAGCATCAGCAGAAATAAAAAACTATAAAAACACTCTTAGTTTTCACTCATCTAGTCGTGGATTTTCCTGGGGAATTAAATACTTGGCGGAGCGTTTGTCTATTTTTTCTTGGAGCATATATGAAAAATTTAAAGGAAAATGTAGCTTGGAAAGCTGAAATACACAGAAACAATGCTAATCTACATGCTATTCGTTGGCAAAACAGCCAATCAAGGATCGCCTTTCATTTCGCTTGGTGCTGATTGGAGATGAGAAGGACTGTTGATGTTAGCTTCTCCAGTAGAGACAAGATGGCTTCCACTGAAGGTATTAATGCATATTAAGTAGGGGAGTGACGATCTCGATTTTGTATCACAATTACGTTATGACCTTGCACATCGAAATCCAAAAGAAGATTGCGATCACCTCGTCTCATTTTTACATAAGGTGTGTCCCACTTGGGACTCCGTAGCAACAGTAAGCATACAACCGTCTCTTCACAAAGAAGCACACATTGCATTCTCCCTAACAAGTAACTCTCACCAGTTGTCATACAACTCACAACAACACTTGGTAACATTTTAAGTTCCTGTATCACATCCCCCTGTGATCAGAGCGAACGTCTACAGAGCACATTAGCTGATGCTAGTGAGTAGCTATTAGCTAAGCTACAGCTCGACCACGGCTAGGAAAGATGAAGCAGAGCTAAAGCCGCTCCTAATAGTTTCAAATCACCAGAGAGGAAATTCTGAGTTCTCAGCAACTTAAGTCCACACTCGTATTGTAAACAAGAGGAACGCTGTTAGCTGGATTTTGCTCGGTCCAATCAGATATCTGGAGCGTTGTGTCTCCAGTCATACTGCAGTAATGATAAAGAGTCATAATATGGCAGCCACCCTCTGTTACTAATCATTTCTGGTATTTAAACAATACTGTTAGACTTTTATTATAAAAAAAATATTTCAATTTGACCATTAATTCCTAATTTTATACATTATACAAGAATAATGAAAATTGCATCAATTTTGTCTTTTAAAATAAGATTTAGTGTAAAAAAGATTAATGAATAAAACCAATGAGCTTGGACTAGTCTAAAAATGACATGGTGCTCTGTACTGTGAAAGGAAGAAAAATCAATAATTGAGAATTGAATCAAATCGTGAGCCTAAGATCGAAAATCAAATCGAGGATTTAGTGAATCGTGACACCCCTAATATTAAGGTGTAGATGGTGTTTGAAAGTGAAATATATAATAATAATTTTACACTGAAATAATAACACAACAGTTTAAGATCTCAATCATGTTGGAAGGAACGATACACTGAAAACGATTTCAGCCAGCTGGGTGGTAGCAGGCGGACGCAGTCATTGGTTACAATATTTGTCCCGCCTCCATACTTACTGGTTCCAGAGCCAATTACATGTGGGCCCGCAAGTTTGCCGCATCTCCCACACCGTAACCCAACACCAACAGCGCTAGAGGCTAACGTTGAGCTAACAATGCTTGCAGTAAATTTAAAAAAAAAAAATAGTCATCTTAAATGCATTTATTTCTGAATATATAAAAACATGTAACAAATATAACTATGGGGAGCCATCTTTGACTGGTTTGATGCTGCAGGCATCTGGATTCGGACATTACTATTTGTTCTTCAGATGTTATGCACAATACTGCACAATATCCTGGTTTTGTAATTTTTTCCTTAATGTACATATTATTCCTAATACTTAAATTCAGTTTTTATACTTTTTTTTTTAGTTGTGTGAATCCAACACTGTTATTGCATGTCACTTTGCTGATGTTACAGCTGAATTTCCCCTTTGTGGGTCATAAAAGGATGATTCTATTCTATTCTAGAGCTTGGCATTGTTTTGACATTACACGGAAGTATTTAAGTTAAATACAGCTTCTTCAATCTACTTTATTGGCAGTGCTGTGTTGAAAAAGAATTGAAAAATTGAAAAATCAATTCCGTATCAATTCTTATAAAAATTCTAAGAATCAAATAAATTCACAAGTCCAAAAATTGGTTTAACTGTTTAACATAATTTGCCCTTTTTTTACTAAAATAGTTATTAAAAGGTTCTGAAAGGGTTAGTACAGTTTCTTTCTGGTAAATTGTTACTAATCAAGAGTTGCATCATTGAATTATAACCATATAATTAAGGTAACTGCTTAAAAAAAAATTTAACAGACCGTACACATTTTAATATTGAATTGGAACATATCGTATTGAATAAGATCGTGATAATCGATTATGACTCTTGTGAATCGGAATCGATTCTTCAAATTTGAACCGATACCAAGCCCTGCTTATTGCTCGTATGAGACAAAGCCGTTGCTTTATTGGCACATGTGTACTGATGACACAGATGTACGTAATATTTTTAGTACAAACACAAGTGTTTAAGCATCAATAATTCAGTCCTGATGTGACTTAAGCTGTGAAATGTCCGGCACATTTTTTAATCCAGAGCTGAACAGAAGCCAACACCACTGGACAATCCTAATTACCTCTAATTACCTCTTGGGAGACCCAAAGGAGTTTTTCACTATTCTACTTTAGACTGATATTTGTGGGGATTTTTTTGTTGCTTTTTTTACTTCTAATAATTGCTAATGATCAAAATGAGAACTATCAACCTCTAACAATTGGAAAATCTGGGTGAATTATCTTAAACATATGCACCAAATGTTTTTAATTAATGATCAGCTAACGAAAAAAGTTTGCTTGTCAATAATGAGTTGTCAAGCTGGGGCAGTAAACACGTCGATTAAAGTGTGTGGAGGGAAGGCCGTTAGGTCGGAAGAAGTGAGGAGGTAGTGTGAAATAGTGACAGATTAGTGACGTTTAAAATTTACCAGGCAGAAACGAGCGCTAACAGGCTTTGTGCTTTCTTTCCCCAGCTGCCATCTCCCTCTCTATCTGCCTGTGTTTGAGTCTAAATGAGAGGTGAAGGCAAATCAATGCTGGGGACTTGGTTAGTGGATGAAAGCTGGATGAGACCAGCTGCTTAGACATAGACAGACAAACTGGAAATAAAGAAACCCGCAAGAACAACAGAACATTTTAATGAGAGCAAGCAACGTCCAAATATACCTTACGCATTACTGATGTCAAAATGAGCTAAATGAAATTTAGATTAAAAATGCCTAATTGACAAAGAACACTGCCATCGTTTTTTGGTTGTTTTTTTTAAAACAAGTGTCTGAAACAAACTGGAAACGTAGTAGGAATATTTAACGAAGCATTCACACAAATCACAATTTTGGATGTTTAGATGTTGAAAATTGTCTCCTGAATTCAAGTTTGATTAACATTATCCATTAATTTGACGCTAAAACACTGTTAGCCTGCCTCCAAGTAGCGGTTAGCTTGTCTCTCGGTAGCTATTAGCTTTTTCGAGTATCTTTGTTTAGCTGTTAGCTTGATGCTTTGTTATCATTAACTTTGTTGTAGTTAACTTTGATATTTTTAACTCTGTGTTACTCATAGTTCAACTCTAAACAGCTGTTATCCTGATCTGGAGTAGCTGTTAGCTTGACCCTGTGCAGCTAATGGCCGCCTTCATTTGTTTTTTTTGATGTGAATTGTTTCAATCAAATTACTTTGTGATTTTTATTTTGAAAGGTGCTATATAAATAAAGTTGTACATAATTACTAGCTCTATGGTAAACCTTGAAAAATTGTTGGTTTAACACTGATTACCTATTAGCTTGATTCCGATTAGCAGTTAGCCACACCATGATTAGCTGCTAAACTTGACTGATTTACTCTTACTGGAACTGGCTGTTAGATTCTTTCATCAGCCTATTGTAAATCTTCTCATGGTTTTCAGAAAACATATCACCACTGTAAACTATCAGAAATGTCGTAGATATTCCACGAGTAAATCACAAATGTTAAATCAGCAATAATGTAAGCAATGTGATAAAAAATACGGATGGATGACATTTCTGACTGACTGTAGGCAACGCTTCTTGTGATTTTGGACCACTAAGTTTTAAGAGCCTCAGTTTGAATAGATAAAAAGCTTAACGGGCAGCTAGAAGAAGGAAGAGTCTCATTTAATTGCTGCTTTAGAATTTATACAAAAGAACCAAATGGCATTTCTTATTAATCTGTATAACCTCTTAAGCCTGCTAGCCCCCATTTTTGGGGGCACGCCTCCTAGAGTAACATTTAACTTTCAATTATTTGTAATTACCGACACAAACAGTTGGTCTAAAGTCAATAAGAGTGAGCAATTAATTATGTTTATTTGCTTCCCTACATTGAAAACAAGCTGCTCAGCTATCTATAATGTGTGTTTTTTCAAGCGGAATTAATATTTTCTGTCTTTTAACCTCAATTACTAATGCCCACTATGATTTTACATTCAACATTAACATTTTTGAACATTTTAGACAATTTGCAAGCTGTAAAAAGCCTTCCAGAGTGTAGGTACGCCAAATTCGGAAATAAACAGCCTCGGGCTTAAGTGGTTAAGGGAAGAATATTGGCCTCACTATTCTCGGGGTTTATGGCAAATAGTCATTTAGGAATAATACTACTTTAACGGAAAAATTAAAACCTTGTTTTAATACGTTCCATTACTTAAAAGTACAGAAGAACAAAAAGGAAGGTCCAATTGCCAAAATATTAAGATAGTAGAGACACAAATGAGAAATCAAATCAGATCATTTTCAGGTATGTTATCATTGAATTTGGTCTGAATTAGTTTAGTTTGTAAACATTTTTTTCCCCTGGGCTTTAGGTTTATTTTCACACAGCGAAAACTCTAAGCGAACCAGAATCCATCCCTACAGATCAGCCAAGAAAAACAGAGTAGTTTATTGGTCGTAGGAGTCCGGGGCGGCAGAACCAGATGTAAATACAGAAGAGGTGTGTTCTGAGCTGGTTGAGCACTTGGAGAATTTAATCAATTCATTGGTTTGTTCCTGGGTTTTATTTCAGGTAGAATTATTGTAGACTCAAGGGAAATAATTTTGAAAAGACGTCTTGAAAGTTGCATCCCACAATGCAGCGCTTACCCGACAAAAGGTGGGCGTCACTGAGGGTTAGATCAAGGTCGGATTATGCTCACTCCGTAAGTCAAATGCTATAGAACCGTACTGAGACGGCTTCCACCAAGCAGTCTCAGTACGGCTGTTTGGGGTCGCACCCCAGTGGGGTTGCTGTGTTCATATCTATACAAAAAAACGTTCGGCTTTAACGGACAAAACGCTTCAGGTCTGAAAACACCCTTAGACGCAAAATTCATCCAAACGGTGGCCAACAAAGCCGCATGTAAGTTCAAGTAAACTTTTCTTTATTTGTTTTCCTGTCTCTCAACACAGCCTTTCCAATACAGTGAAGTGAAACTCAATTTCCAATCAGCTCTCATGAATGTTTGAAAATGTCACAGTTTGCAGCGTACAGTCTCAGGAGGGGATCCGGGTTTTCTGACATTTAGCTGTGAGCAGAGAGTAAACTCTGAAGTGGAGCTTATCCTTCTCACTGCCCAGCAGTTCTCCTGCTGTCACCATCCGTCCATCCTCCTCTCCTTAGCTCCGTCTCCCCATCATATCCCCCCCCCCCTCTCTCGCTCTGTGAAAACATCAATCTCTGCTCCGCTGTGTAGACTTACTGTACACTGCCTCTCACAGGGCAGACAGCTCTCATTCATCACACAAGGCAGTGGTCACCAACAACAGGGATCCACCTTTCAATTTCCTAACTGGAGAGAGGGGAAAACAGGTAACCAAAGAGAAGCAGGGCGACGGAGTGAAGAGGAAGATATGGAGAGCAAGAGAGGAGGAAACATATTTTTAATTATCCTTTCAGAGCATCGTGGTTTTCAAGCAACCTGTTTTCTCGTTAGCACACCGATTTTGTACCGTATTTTCCGTACTGTAAAACGCTACTTTTTTCTCATGTTTTGAACCATGCGGCACATAATTCGGTGCCGTTTATTTACGGATTTTCACTGCTAACAGCCACTAGAGGGCCTCCTCCAAGTCACGTCCTTCACCGAAGGATACTCTGGCTTTAAGCCTAGTTTATGCTTCTACGTTTTGACTGACACAGATTGACGCAGTGCCATTATCTGTCGATGCAAGGGCTCTCCGTCACCTACGCAAGGATGGAGTAGAGCCCCATTTTCTAACTATCCGTCTCCGTTAACGTAGAGCGTATGCATCTGATTGGTCGACTCCACAAAAGCCAGAGATCGCTTCACCAGAACAGTGCTCTATAATCCCTGTAATCAGTAGTTAATGCAGCATTTGGGCGCTACATGCTTTATACTGAAATGATAATTTATCTAATCTTGTCTTTTGGTGATTTCTAAGACAGAAGAAAAAAGGCTGCTGCGTTTGTTTCCATTCGTTTTTAGAGGATTCTATGAGCTGCACTTCTAGTAAAAATCTTTACAGCATTAATCAAAACTTATTTTCTGTCGTCCATTGCTCCTTGAGGGGAAAATGCGTTCACAAGCTGAAGAAAAAAACGTAATTAAACAGAAACTACGCTGCAACGGTAGGCAGACCCACCATGAAAGGTTAGCAGAAAGAGAGAGGGAGCAAGGAAGAGGTTTGCGCAAACAATAGAAGCAAACGTGGAACAAAAATTGCTAGACAGAGAGATTCCAAAAAACACGTTTTCATGCACAAAACCTAATTTTGGAAAACAAACGAAGAAATTGATATGCCGCTTTTACTTTTTAGGCAGTCGTTCTGGCTTTTAAAGAAGGAAATAAAGCGGCTTCACGTTCCGGTGGCAGAAATGAATCAATGGTGAGAGGTTGGCGACACGAGCTCAAAAACCTGTCTCAATGAGGAAAAAAACTTTGAGAGGTAATAAAAGCAGATGGCCAGGACTTGGAGTCTTTCTTAAAGATTGTCGGAACACACAGAGAGGACGGCCGAGGTGTTTCCATCGTCTTGGAATGTTAATAAAACGAAGCTTGCCCAAACACCAATCAGTTTCCTAATAATCCCAACAGCATGAACCCTTAAATACGGTAATTAAACGTTAAAACACCGGCGGGTTTTAATCGAGGGCGGCCTTTATTTGTACACATTTGTGGCTTTTCCCTAAAATAAGCAGTTGAGGCTTACAATCAGGTGTGCTTTATGGTCTGGTCTCCCAAGCACCATGCTCATAGCTGTACGGTTGTGGTACATCATATGCATAATTGTAAACATTTTCAAGTTTCTTTTTCGTCAGAACCGGCATTAAATCTAAGTTTTCCATCGATCAAGCTAACAGGAGTGCCTTCTTCATGGCGGAGGTTCAATCTTCTCGCAAAAACAACTGCAAACTTAGCAGAATGTCTAAGACTAAACTCTGTACCTCTACTTTTGTCTTGTTTATTGTGATATTCATATTTATATTGATACTTTTCAATATCATAGTTATATTATCCTAATGCTGCATTCACACCGCCCCCATGCGTCAGCTGCGGCAAGATTACATGTAAAGTCTACGGTCGAGTACGTCGGAGGTCCGTCAGAGTCTCTGCGGTGCGTTGTGTACGTTGGCTCCGTCAACTTCACTTGGGTTACATACGGCAACGCAGCAGTTCAGCTAGCATAATTTATGACGCAGTTAACGCAGTGTGGCAACCAGTCAGAGCTTGTCACTGTAGTGATGTCACTATAAACGTATCTTGAATGAAGCGCGGATCCAGTGAAAACATTTTCAACCAACGCAGATTTCAAAAATCAGGAATAACACTTACCGAAGACAGATGGACAGGCGCTCCTAAAGAGGAACAGAGAACCTGTAGTTGTTGTCCTGGTCGGAGATTTGAGCTCTGATTCCCAGGAGGTCGTAAAATTAGGCACGGGACAGACGGAAGTAACGCTGAAAGCGAACCTCATCCATAAGCAGCTCCTGGAGCAAATGGTTAAACACCCCGAACTCAGAACGCATCTGAAGAAAGAGCGCTGATGCACCCGATGTCGACGTTGTCTAGCTTTATCTGGGAAATAAAGCCAAGCCACTCTCTCATTACGATCCACCATAGTTCACAACGTCAGGCAACAGAGGAAGCCCCGCCCAGGCGTTTTGCTTATTATTACTTATTATTTTCATGCACGTTTTGTGAGTGTTTGTGTCTTTATCACTAAAACCTGAAACTCTTCCTGGTCACGCATCACAAAATAAAATAAATACAGTTTGGGAGTGAGAATATTATGAAGTGGGGATTGTTTCCCCCTTTTAAATCATGTAATACACAGAGCTCACGCAGTCTGGAGACATTCCCAGCTGATGAAGTGTGTGTTCATCGATTCCACACAGGTGAGCTGGATGCTGTGCTCGGGTCCAACGCTTCACAGCCTATCAGTGGGAGCACGGGTCCTGTGGCTGGGCGGATGACCCCCCCGAGGCAGCCAATCAGAGCTTGGAGGCAGCGGGATGGAAGAGGAGCCTTACTTAGTGCAGGTTTGATGCCCGCCGAGGTGCAGTGCTGCAGGCACAGCACGGCAGTGTGTGTGAAAACCAGCGCCCAGCTCCTTAAGGTGTCAGGCTTGGTGGGTGAAAATCGATCCCGGCTCTCTCCTTTACCTCTAATCCAGCACTGAAGGTTGTAGCTGTGGAGTTCTGAGTTCAGAAAAGAAGAAGATTCTGGGGCAGAACCTGAACCTGCAGCTGTGTCGACGCCGTGAAAACGCTCTGAATGTCGGGCTTAGATCCAATGGAGTGAAACAGATGTGCTACATCAGGGATGTCCAAAGTGTGGCCCGGATTTTGTTGACAAATTGAAAGGATTAGAAAATGATCCATGACACAAAACTAATTATTCATCTTTTAATAATCATATTTTTTTTGCTTTCCTTTCAATTTAATTGCCCGAACAACTAACGCAAAAGCAGATGTAAAGACATGCAAACATAGCTAAGAATAACACTTATTTTCAAAGAAAGAGCGACCCAAACACTGTTCTTTCTGCTGAGCTGAAATATTTAAAAATCATTTAAAAATAATTTTGTTTTAAAAGGTTAAACTTTTAAATCCCTGTGTTTCCTATCTGCAAGAATTCCTACTTTATGTGTTTCATTAAAGAAAATATCTGTTAACTTACTGTAACGCAGTTTAAAAAAACACATATTTTTTACATTAAAAATTTGTTTTGTGGCCCATGGACAATTACAACTTGATGATTTTGGCCTTTGTGGCAAAAAGGTTGGACATCTCTGTGCTACATGATTAATTATAATGATTTACATGCTGATAGTTATAAATAACCAAAAATGTTTAAAAAAAAATAACTTTTCACACAAAGAAAACTGAAAAGGAGCAACACCGTTACATTAGGACTCTCCTATGAAAGAGCTGTTTATGGGGCTAAAGAAAAGGGTGAAGAAGTTTCCTTCCCTCAGAACGTGAAGCAGCCCCTTCTGTACTTACATGTGTGTCTCGCCAGAGAGTAGTTAGACGACCCGCCGCTCGTCGGTCCGAAACCCTCAGGCACCTGTCCTCCGGCTCGGGCCCGCCCAGAACCCTTCGGCGGCTCGATTTCGGCCCCGAACTCAGCCCCGATGACTCCGAGCAGAACGATGGCCGTGGCCTGCTTCCGGCGCTCCTCGTACGAGTTGGAAATCTTCTTGGCGTTCGGGGGGAGGTTGGAGAGGCAGCCTGGCGGAGGGGCAGAAACAGGGACGCATCAGTTTGTGGCGGCAGATTTACTTCTGTTCGTTCAGAAGGTTGGAGCTCCAACAAACAAACCAATGATAACTAAAAGGTGCAAAATCCGCATCAGTTCATTAGGACCATCAGTGGTCTCTTGTTGTGCATGAATGTTCATCTGTGGGTTTAAATCGTTGAACCTCAAAGTCCTTTTTTTATGTGGCAAAGCAATACAAAAGACTCTGTATTTAAAATGTTCTTAAAAAAGAAATAAAACAACAATTTTTCTTATTATATAAACGTATAGATTATGCAGAGTTGTGTCTGTTAACTATTGGCACTCTACAGGAGCCTGCTAAGTGTTAAAAATGTTCTTAAAGATAATTGTACAGCCAAAATAAAAGCACAGATTTTCTCTTTGCTTCGACATGTTGTGGGTTTTGTCAGCCAGCATGAATTATCTATGAACCAGAGGTGGCGCTAGACTTTAAACGACGACGTATTCCTTAGCAGTGGTTTTAATTCACTTTGAATGATACTGAATCTGAGAACTAAATGTGAACGATGAAACGAAACGACTGCACTTAAAATACGAATAGTTCACCTGCTGTGGCCTGAACTCACAGTCTCACAACTTCCTCCTCCCTTTTGGAGCTGAAATGATCGCCTGTTTGTGTGTGATCAAATAGTGGGATCGCTCAAATTTGTTCCTACTACTAGGGTCCAAACTTACCACACTAAAACGTTCCGACGGATAAAGCAAGGAGTGAAGTTTGAAAACAAGAACTGTATGTTTAACCCAAGCAACCTGGGTTAAGGATTCCTCGTGTCTCCGAGGATCCTGCGGTCGTACAGCCATGCATCCTTCTTTGGGCAGCAGGTGATCGTGAATAGAGGGGTATAATTGAAGCGAGGCTTAGACTCCAGGCAGCCTGAGCTTGTAGGCCCTGAATGCTCATTGGTTTTTAGTTTCTGTGTGTAGAGGCGACGTCAAAAACTTGACATAAACCGGAGGAACCGGAGAGGACAAAGACCTGCGTCCTTACAGCAGCACATCGGAGCGCTGATTTCCAAACGTCTAAAGATGGTGTCAGGATAAAGGGAGACTCCTCCTCCCCACCACCACCACCTTTTCATTTCGATCTTTTCATTGATGGGATTATATAAAAAGCTGCAGGCCGCCCTGTGAGTCTCCAGCGAGCTGATAACAACTGAACGGGCACACTTCTTTTGTCCCGGCATTAATCATCACACAGGCACACGTCTTATTGTGGCTCTCAAAGCCTTTAGTCACACTGCGAACACATTTAAACACCCAGACGGCCGCAATCACAGACTCCTGCCAGGATCTTGGACACGTGCGGCCGCCCGCCCGCCCGCCTTTGTGTGGGTGGGAGCGCCCCTTCTATTGTGTTCGACGAAGGCGACCCCAAAATAACCTCTCTTGTGCACGCGCGTGCGACGGGTGGGAGGGGGGTCCGCTTCTGCTGCTTTAAATGTGCGCTACACAGTGGGAGATAAGAGCTGCGGACAGGCCGCGGATCAAAAGACCAATAAGGAGCTGTGTGCGTGTTGGAGAGTGAGCACACTGCTCTTATAGATTGAACATGAGGAGGAGCAGAACTCCCTTCCTAAAGGTGAAAAGACCCACAGTAGCGAGGTGGTTCCGTGGTTAAACTGGTCGACTTAGACAGATACTGCCAGACCACGCTACACCTTTCTTTCTCTACACTTTCATCGCCTTTTGTAGCAGAAATCCAGTTTCTACAAAAATGTTAAGACGTGTGTCGTCAGTTTAAAGCCCCACAATCACCAGTAAATGTTCGACGCTCTTTATAAAAGCTGTTTTCAACAACAGTTGGTTGTTGTTTTTTCTTCCTGTTTTTTCACCCTAGACTTTTAATCCAACAGGAGGAATTAACAGCAGGATTCATAAACGGCAGCCACTGGTACTGAACCCTGACGCTGTTCTTAAACAATGCAGCAAGCATGTTTTCAGATTCACCTGAAAACATCAACTGTGACCTATACTGGCCAAATAATATTGCATTTCCTGCTATTTTTGCTCTAAATACTTGAAAAAAAATGAAGGTAAGATGCACCATTTTTGAGAAATAGACTCATCTAAATGAATTTCAAAGGTTTTCATCAGAAGATTATGTGGTATTGTGGACATAAGACAAGTTGTGGACTAAGGGCCTGATTCATCAACGGTTTGCGGTTTGTTAAAACTACCGCAAACCGCGCGGCGTCACAAAAAAAGGCTGCCGCTGATTTACTAACATGGCCCAGAGAGCATTACGTAGTTATCCATTTAGCATTTTTTTCAACGCTGAATATGAAATATGGGAGTTTCTTTTAGAAGACGCAAAATATTGGGATGAGAACATGGAAATAGGTAGCGTGATTCACTAAACAGCCAAATGTTTGCGCCAGCTACTTTAGCGTCTATTTTTACCGCTTCTGAAAGGCATGTCTTAACTTTGCGCCACCACATTCAACATAACTTTATGTAATGTCACTCACACATGATATAAACTAATAGTAATTAACACTCTAATGGCCATAAAGCGGTTGTTATTTAAATATTTTCCTGTCTCCCCCCAAAGATGCTCATAACTCTGTGCGCTCAGTGAGTCGCAATTCTCATTAGTTTCCCCGGGAGTGGTTATAAGCCTTCTGGGTTTCAGTTAATGTAGTAATCACGTACAGTATCACAATGACAACATATGACATACATCACTGGAATCAGAAGAATTTTAACTTTAAAATTATGTAAATGTACATGTGCATAAAAACGGCCTTACAAAAAAGACGTTATGTAGTGGTTAAACAATTTAAGTTGCAACATCTTGAATGATAGTTTTATCACTAAGACAACTGTGCTATATAACAGCGTTGTGACCACCATTACAGCTCAAAAATATATTATATATATTATATTATATTATATATATATATATATATATATCTCTTCAAGTCTGCCTGTACTGTGGTTAGAAAGACGGAGAAAAAAATTCAATAAATACAGGAAAACAATTTTCTGTTTTTAGCAAACAGAGAAAACATTCTGATTAAAACAGTTTTACTCTTTGAAGCTACAAATATTTTGAGTTTTATCCATTATCCTGAGGTCAACCAGTTAACTTTTACAAACCAACAGCATTAATATATTTTCATTCATAAATCGAGCGGAAACTGTGAATTAATACCAAGTGTATTTGGTATTAAACATTATACTAGCTTTTGTTTTGATGTTAACCAGCATTTCAGTTTTTAAATGTAGGAAACAGGAGCATTAATAACGGGAGTGTTCAAGTTCTCAAAAAGGTCAAATAACAAATTTAAAAAAGCAAGAAAAGCCTGAAATGTGCAACTTGTGCCGTTAAAATTAAAACCGTTTTCCAAGGAAAATCTTGTAATAATTCACAGGAGATCAGAATATTTTGAAGACAAACATCTATGGTTGGATTTATTTTCCCAATTCAGCAGCGATTTCCGTTCCTGTATTAATTCGCAAACAGACATTTATCCTCCCAGCCTTACAATTTAACATATTAAGATGTTTATGGGTCATAACTATCACTTTCTGTTATCCTGTTCAGCTAAAGCTACAAAGCACTCAGCTCTGTGAGAGGTTATCATCCCACATAGAGCATCCTTACGCAGCTATTTGATGCCGAAACAGCTGACTGAGCAAACGCATCAGAGGCCGAATGAGTAAAATGCATCTGTCCGAAGGGGGATGATGGAGCTCTGCAGGTGGAGAACTGTAGTTAGCTGTTGCTTCTTCCTCTTAGCCATCCTGATGTGTTTGAGTTGAACAAGAAGTTGGAACACAGTTTGCAGTGTGAAGGTGAATGTTGCCCTCCATGGATTCTGTATTTTCTCCATTATTTGTCCTTTTTTTTTTTTCTCTGAGCGTCATCCCCGTCCAGATATTTCCATACTGCTGCTCTTCATAACGAGATTGCTAGAAGCCAACTCCGATAAATGGATTACATATGGCATCCACCCCCCGGGCCAGAACGGGCCAGTCGATAACAGAATTAGAGACGGACTTCTAACCAGAATCCTTAAAAAGTTCAGATTTGCAGAGAGAGTGACAGCAGAGAGAAGAGCTGGAAGACGCAGAGTGACGGCATCCGTCCGCCTGATTTACGAAGCAAATCTAGAGTGGAAATGGTCACAAAGTTACTGACTCTGACGATCATCCGAAAAGTATTTTTGGATACTGATAAAGGATGAAGATGCAGAATGAAGTCCATAAACTGAACCACGCCAAAGTATCAGTGGTAGGTCATCGCCTAGTTAGGGGAGTTATGTTTGGGTTCGCTAGAGAAAGACCCCTTGGTCTGTAATTTTTGACAGAGTACGTTGGGATCTGACGGAGTAAATAGTAGCTCCAGGAGGGGGGCGGTGCTGTCAGAACATCCTGGTACCCCTGGGGTATGGTGTCTTTACAAGTTGGGAAGAGAACGGATTTCGGGATTTCGGGATCCCAACTATTAACGCAAATTCAGCCAAACCACACGAATTCTGTACGCCTTGCAATTTTATCCAATTATCACAACTTTACACACTTTTTACCAATCGTGACTGTCCCTTTTGTTATCTTACGTCTGACAGCGTCGCATATCATATACGCTCGGTGTTTCTTAAGAGAGAAGGACGGAGAATAACACGTTACATCTGCATTTTGCCCCAGGAAGGAGCTATAGGGTACAGTTTTCCCATGATAACGATTTGAAACCAAAATAGGCCACCCACCCAACGTGATTCATGTATGTCCGATGAGGAAAACAATCAGCTGTAACCAGTGACGCGGAGCCTGCAATCACAGCAGCAGCGAGCGTCACATTTTCATGAGAATACTCTTTATGTGACTTACAGCAGCTGTGGCTTCAGTTACTTTTTACATCCGGTGAGCTACTGAGGAATAAAACCTGTTTTGACAGACATCAAGTCTAGTTTCCTTTTATTTCGGCTGTGTGACGGTAACTTCGGCAGCGGATCAAGGCTCTTTTTCCGTCGTGCTTACAGTGGTTAAGTTACAGCATCGAAATCAACAGACTCAATACTGTGCTGCGACCCTAGTGAGAAAAAATACTAATAATTTAATAAAAGAGAGTCCCAGGATGCAACTCAATTTCATGTATGGCTCCAAGCAGTTTGAGAACCCCAGAGAGCAAATTTATTCCATCTTTCGTTTTATAATATCTTAAATTATGGACAGAGACTCAGAGCTGTTTGGTTATTAATCCTTAACTTGGTATTTTTGATTAAAATAAGTAACGTTGATAATAATTTTCCTGGGCTTATTAGTTTCCATGTCACGGTTTGGTTATTTTTCCGTGCGGTAAGTTAACAAAGTGCAAACATTTTTGTGTATTGACATTTAAAATCAAACTGTACTTTCAGACAAGTCTCCTTAGCTTTTTATTGTTACTGTTGTTGTTTTTGTTGTTCTTGTTTGTCTGCCTTGGACCCTGAGTCTGTAATAAAGATATCTATCTATCTATCTATCTATCTATCTCCAAAAACCTTTTTTTTTTCTGAAAGCAAAAAAACAAAAAAATCTAAATAAGATAAATAAATAAGCAGTAGTCGAAGGATTTTCTTTTTTAGAGAACTGCACCATAATACTCTGGTTTTCTGCCACATCAAGGCAGTTTTTGGGTTTTTGGCCTTTTATATCATTTTCTATGTACGTTAACTGAAAACAAAAGATATTGGAGATAATTAACTTTATCTTACTATTTCTGTGGGACACCGTGGTGGGGGCGGAGCTCCCGTTTACCTTCCAGCTTCTCCAAAACAACGCAAACATCACTGACAAACAGTTTTGGGAGTAACGCATAAAAAAAGCAACCATTTACAGGAATATATAACTTTTTTCAGTCAGTAAGTAATGTAACACATTACTTATAAAACGTACAGCAATATTATTAGTAGTTACCAATGTCCTTGTTTACTGTTGCTTTTAAGTGTGTGCATGAGTTGGATTAGGGGGAGGGGGGTATAACTGTGATCATGTTTTTAATTCTGGCAGGGAGGGATGTGATTTATGTGGGGTCATTTTAATCTGTAAAGCACTTTGAGATGCAATGTTATATGAAAAGCATTTTATAAATAATGTTTGATTGATTACAGTTTAAGTAACTCAAGCTATAAGCACATTTTTAATTGTTTTTCCGTCCAACTAATGTAGCGGACAAATCACGTTGGATACCGTAGGAGAGGATCCACGGTGCAATTCCTGTTGCTCAAAACCAAACCATCAGAGATTCAAAGTATCAAAAGATGGACTACTTTCCTGACGCGCTAACCACCCGTCGAAAGACTCTTCCAGTCTAACACCTAAATGCAACCATCTATGTGATGAGCGCTTTCGGTGCCTCCTTTTAATGCGATTTAACAAACATCACCATGAGATAGAAGGCAGGTAGGGCTGGGTATCAATTCAAATCGATTATTATCGATTGTTATGATCTGATCTGATTCAATCTGATTCAGTTCGATATATATATCGGTCAGTGTTATTAAAAACGTTTTTTTTTTTTAGCTGTTATCTTAAATATATGCCTGTAATTAAATGTATTAACTTTGGGTGAGCAACAGTTTACCAGGAAAAAGCTGCATTAACACTTTTAGAACTAGCGCCTTAAAACAGCTGTCTGGATTTTTTTATTCCTATTTTAGTTGTAAAAACTATGTTAAACAATTATGTTGTTTTACACAATCGATACACAAGTTTTTGAACTTGTGTATCGACTTCTGAGTTAGCTAACAGCAACCGTGTGGCTCCGTGCGGAAAGTCGGTATGCCACTGATCCGTATCAAATAATCCGAATGCGGATAAATGTACCATTAAACCCCTAATTATTACATATACCGTATTGACCCGAATATAGGACGAGGTTTTGCTCTGTGGAAAACAATGTAAAAATGTGGGCTCGTCTTATAATCGGGGTCTAACCACTGACACATGCTAATAGTTGTCGGTACACAACCGCAACAGCAGAGGGCGCCAGGGTGGCTTCTTCCCAGTGTAGGGCTTTGGCTTTTGCCCAGAAATCATATTCGAAGTTTGTTTTTCAATAGTAAAATTCCAATATATTTGAATATTAATTACTAATTAATTATTATTTTGCAATTTTGAACATTAAGTAGCTTCAGTAAGACCGATATTGGTCTACGATGACGGTTTGGAACGGTCATCCAGACATAACCGGAGATTTTCAGCACCAAAAATGAATCTGTTTAAAAAGTTCGGCCAAAGTGCAGATTTGAGTTTTCTCCATTTTCAGTATCTGTGTGCAGACGGAGATTGGACTAGAGTTTTTAGAGCCGTAACGTCACTATCTGCGACACAAAATGCTCAAACATCACTTGTGCGACCTCAGTTTACTCTCAAAAACAGCATTTATGCCCTCAGATATGTTGGTATCCTCCAATGTTAAAGCGCATTTTGTTTGTTTGCTTTTATAAACCGTATGACTGCAGCGTGCTGAAGATAGAGGATAGAAAGTTACTCTGAGCGGGTATGATTTGGGAGAACTACTGCCCCCTACTGGTTTGCCACGTCTATGAATGTGCTGAAAAATGCATTTATCCGGTTATTTGTTGATGGATATTTTTTAGTTTGTTTTAAGGAGCGGAGGAATATCTTCGTTTTTAAAAAACCCGGCTACGTGTGGACATGGCCTAAGAGATTTCTAAAATTTGTCTTTAATTTTTAAAATAATCGAATTATATTTGAATAACAACATTCGGAGGTAAAGCCCTAATGTTGTTTTTGCTCAGTTTTTTTAAATATATATTTGTAATATAGTACAGATCATTGTGATTGCATTAATAGATAAATATTAAAGCAGTCTGTAATTATTATTTATTCTCAAAATTTCTATAAAAAATATTTTCTTTAAAAAGTGAATTTAGTCTTGTCCTGAAGACTAGTTTCTGAAAAGGGGGGTCATCTTAGAATAGGGGTCATCCTATATTCGGATCAATACTGTAGTCAAATCTGTTGCTGCATAACACTGGTTTACCAAACACATGTAGTTGTTGTCTTTCCACCTTAAAATTGTACTTGTTCCAGAACAACAATATAGGCTAAATTCCTTCCATCCATCCATCTTCTTAACCGCTTATCCAATTCAGGGTCACGGGGCAGCTGGAGCCTATCCCAGCAATTATCAGGCGTTAGGCAGGGTACACCCTGAACAGGACGCCAGTCTGTTGCAGGGCCAACACAGAGAGACAGACAACCATTCACACTCACATTCATTCCTACGGACAATTTAGAATGATCAATTCACCTATAATGCATGTTTTTGGACTGTGGGAGGAAGCCGGAGTACCCGGAGAGAACCCACGCATGCACGGGGAGAACATGCAAACTCCATGCAGAAAGGCCCTGGACCGGGATACGAACCCATGACCTTCTTGCTGCAAGGCAACAGCGCTAACCACTGCGCCACCGTGAACAAAGCAAGGGATTTTATTTTTTATTTTATTTTTATCTCTCCATCAGCAGGAATCATCATGCTCTGACAAATGATTCCTTCCGTTATCAATTTTTTTTATGTGTATTTACTTACTTTTTCCTTTATACATCTTTTCTAATCTGTATTTCTTAAAAAAAATAAACAGTTTTTGAAAACTTTAGATTAGTTTAAAATAATTTAAAAACCTGGGAAAGAGTAGAAATTTTTAGATTGCTATCTAATAGAGGAAAAGAGTTAAAATTTGTACTTTAGCTTTCAGACGAAGAGCTTCAAAACATCTGAGATGAACCAAACTTTAAATATCTGCATTACGTGAAGTTTTTCCAGCAGAGATTCGGTGTCCAGCTTCCCTATATGATGGTCCGTACCTGCAGCAGCCCCGCTCCGTGGAGCCACTGATTGATTTTTGAAACGTATCGATCGGCTTCCTCTGCGACCAGCAGATCTATTATAATGACATTGCATCTAAATCCTATTTGTGGGCCAACCTACTCCCAAACATAACCCAATAAAGTAAAGAGGAGGACAGAGGAGTGCCCCTCCACACTCGCCTCCGCTCAGCTAAATCTTCATAGAAAACGAAAAATGGATCGGGATAAAAAGGCGTTCTGGCAGAAATGACATTATCCATAAAGGAAGGAATGCATTAAAGGAACGGCAGAGTGCTGTAATGCAACGACCTGTTGAGTTCAGCCAAACTGGGGGAAATTAAGGATATGTCATAAAAGCAACTGAAATGTCAGTCATCGGATAAAAACCGTGACCTTTTAGAGAAAGCTTTATTCCGCCATTAAAATTAATAATTCACATCAACATTGTTTTAAAGAGCACTTTGTATTCTTGTTTTATTTTTCCTGTGCATTTTACGGCTTTTCCTCTAATCTGATGCTGATATCAAGGTGTCTTCTGAAATGTCTCAAAGACAGAATGATGATAAATGACCTGAGAGGGCGGAGAGAAAGGATGAGTGATGATGAGAGGGACGGAGTTAGAAAATACAGAAAAATGTACAAATCAAAGCAGAAAATGAAACAGACAGGATATAAGGAGGCGTGAAGGACAGACAGAAAATAAGGAATGAGAAACGTCAAGATTGGTTTGAATATGGCAGCAGAAAAAATCTGGACTCAAAAAACCTGAAATCTACAGATAAACAATGTTCAGGTGGACAAACACACCATCCTCTCTGGTCCAATCAGGGACTAGTGACTTCTGGTCAAGTCCAGGACACGCCGTCCTCAGGTCCAATCCATGACACGCTGTCCTCTAGTCCAATCCAGGACACGCCATCCTCTGGTCCAATCAGGGATATTCTGTCTTCTGGTCAAATCCAGGACACACCATCCTCTAGTCCAATCAGGGACTAGTGACTTCTGGTCAAGTCAAGGACACGCCGTCCTCAGGTCCAATCCAGGACACGCCATCCTCTGGTCCAATCAGGAATATTCTGTCTTCTGGTCAAATCCAGGACACGTCATCCTCTAGTCCAGTATTTCTCAAAGTTTTTACAGTGGGTACCACCTGAGAAAATGTTGAGCTCTACAAGTACCACGATCATGACCCACCTAAGCATACAGTAGAGAAGGCTTACCCTTTTAATTATAGGCAATTAACAAACGAGGCTTATTTACTCCTTATAAGGATTATTTATCTTAATGGTTGCCAGCCACAGCCACATGTGAGTTAATTGTACATTTTTGAATTTATTTTATTTAAAAAAAATATTTAGAATTTTCCTCTAAGTACCACTAGGGAGAGCTTGAGTACCACTGGTGGTACACGTACCACAGTTTGAGAATCGTGGCTCTAGTCCAATCAGGGAATAGTCTCTTTTGGTCAAGTCCAGGACACGCCATCCTCTGGTCTAATCAGGGACATTCTGCCTTCTGGTCAAGTCCAGGACACGCCATCCTCTAGTCCAATCCAGGACACGCCAACCTCTGGTCAAGTCCAGGACACACCATTCTCTAGTCCAATCAGGGACTAGTGTCTTCTGGTCAAGTCCAGGACACGCCGTCCTCTAGTCCAATCAGGGACTAGTGTCTTCTGGTCAAGTCCAGGACACGCCGTCCTCTAGTCCAATCAGGGACTAGTGTCTTCTGGTCAAGTCCAGGACACGCCGTCCTCTGGTCCAATCAGGGACATCTCTTACTACAAATACAGAGATGTTCCCAAGTCATTTTACCAAGTCCAGGTCAAATCTTTTGGGGACAAGTCCAATTCAAGCTTCAAGTTTTTGTGGGGCAAGTCCAAGTCAAATGTCACCCCAAGTTCTAGTCAGGTCTTTAAAGGACTATCCCAGGTCAGGTTTCGACTCTTTGAGGAGAAAGTCCAAGTCAATTCTCTGACAAATGAAATAAACATTTCCTCCAATCCATTTCAAAATATTCATTAGGAATATAAACCTGTTCTTTTCTCTGCAGCACTAAACTATTAAATGAACATCTAATGTTTCCATCAACTATGTGAGACAATAAGTTATTTATTCAGTCCATGTGGGAAGACTCTAAAACCTTCAAATAAGAACCTTGTTCCCAGTTCGGTGTTTAAGGCGTAGATTTTTAAATTTACGTTAAACCAGCAGCGGCGTTCCGCAGGGATGTCTCCTCTAACCGATGCCTTTTTCTCTTTGCATAAAAGAAGGTAAATGTTCTGATTTTATTTTTAACACGTTTTTTGTATATTTGGCTTGCCGGCTTTATTTAATTTTTTTACGTTTTCCTCAATCTGAGAAGTTTTGGTTGCTGCTTTACCCATGACGCTCCGCTCATAAATGCAACTCTGATTTAAATCGGTGATAAAGAGAGTTGAGGGCAATCAAACCAACAACCTTCCCTTTGCTCCCTCCAACAAAAGCAGCCCTGCCAGCTTCCCATCATGCTCTGCCTCCATTGGTAATCAATGGGAGACTGGGAAAACCTGATCACTGGGGACTGGTGGAGGGGATCAATAGCTGCACAAAAATGTGAGAAACAGGAAGAGGAGAAACTGCATAAGAGGAAAATGCTGCAGGAGAAAAGACAACTTTGTGAAAAATATTTAATAAATAAGAAGTCAAACCTAAGATATTCAAGTCTGGGAGGCTTTCTACTGGAAGGAAAGCGTTCGGTAAAACAAAGAAAAGCTGGTCTTGTGCGGGGAAAGGGACTTTGTCCTTACAGTAAATGTCAGGAGACTGAAAATCTGGGAAAATAATTGAAAACACAATTAAGTTGATAAAGAAAAAAGATTTAAGTCCCGAAACGGACGCTGCCCTTCCTACGGGCCGAGTCCATCTGAAGGTTAAGTGTATTTCACCATCTTAAGACACAGACAGAGGAGCTATCTGAGTGTGAACGCCGGGCTTCAATCAGACGGCGTGGGAGGGTGGCGTGGGATCGGGTCGAGGGGGTGGGAGGGCCCGTCCTCATGAGAAACCTCAAATCGAGCTCAGAAGGACGAAAAACAGAGGCGAGGTGAATCTCCTTTCACACCGTTAATCGCTGCACTCGACAATCAGGGTTTGCCGACTTTAAACTGCTAAATCGAAATTACTGTTCACACTTCAGCTTAGCGTAAAGCTTCAACACGGTTTCAGAGCAGAAAATAAATAAACTAAAGGCCTAAGTCCTCTTAAAAGTCTCCTTTCTAACAGTGATGTTCATAAGACGTCCATACAGGCGTCCATACAGTCACAGATCAGTAATTAACAACAACTTCTGCTGTTTTTGACCCCCATCATCCACAGTAATGGGCACTGGTAAAAAATGGCGGAGTCAGCTAGTCAATTAGCTGCTTCAGAGCCCTGTAGATATTGATATTCGTCTCAGGAGAGGGGTGACCGCAGAAGAAGAGAAACTAGAGTAGATTTAGGCGAAGCCTACACTAGATGGACCCACATAAAACATTTCCACGGCATCAAACACACGCGGAAACAGCGACTTTCCTCCTGGATCCGTAAGCTAACTTGCTAACTTGGCTAATGTTAGCCATCAGCTAAACTTTACGATAGATTCCTCACTGGACACAGTTCAGGCTGGTCACTGGGCAAATCAGCTGAGAACCAGGCAACGCAATGGCTAGAATGATGTTTTTGTTGTTGCAACTACAACCCAGATACACTAGATGTCACTTAGTGCGATTAAATGCACCAAGTTTAAGTAAACTCACTACCTTAGTCTGAGGGAAATCAGACTTTTGAAATGCTTGTATACACCTTAGTTCGGGTTGAATCGGCCCGAAATGCAGTTTCTCAAATTGGTAATCAGACTTTTCTGCGGAAGTGCGACTTATCAACAAGAGGGTGCACTGCATTTGTGAATATCCTGCATTCACTCCATCTGCTTCAATCCCGCCGGTCTCTACTTACTGCTTGTGTGTAGCTTGAGGCTAACCAGCATAAGGCTAACACGTAGCGGCACATGTTGCCATCTATCGTCACAGATTCGAACGTACTTAAATAATAATTGGATTTTCTGGGTGACGTAAACTGGGACTCTGCTCTCAATGTGGGCCAAGCCCTTAGTCGGATTACTCCAAAAAGCTTGATTTAGATGTGCATGTAAACGTACTGACTATCGTATTCATCTTCAATATCCAACCTTTGATTTCTTCTGTTCTGATTATTCTGGCAGGTGTGGCTTGGATTTGTCGATTCGATGCTTGTGGCTGGATTTGGTCGTTTAGTTCAAGTGCAAGTTAGTTGGACTCAGATGATTGGTAATCTTGGGTTCAAGCTTAGGTTGGTTATCTCGTTTTATTGGATTTGTTTTATTTAGTTGGTTGGTTAATTGTGCTGACTGGTTGGTTGGTTCACATCGAGTTTGATTGGTTGATGTTTTTGGTTGGTTTATTTTGTTGGACCTGGTTTATTGGTTTGTAGGCAGAGCTAACATTTTTTGCGCTCATGTTTTCAGTGGGGAAAACATCCAATATCAACAGATTATCATTTTAAATCCGAATCAGTAAATGGTGATCTCATGCAACAACAAAAGAAATATCTTAAAACATATAGAGTCATATCAGATCAGAGGGTGGGAATCAGATCTGAATCATTTCTTCAGATTCTTTTTGAAGCAACATGTCTGAACCACCTTTTTTCACCATACCATAATAGTACACTATTTATAACTATGAACAAAGAGCTGAAGCTAAATTTTCATCCTCTGTTATTAATTATGCTTTTGAAAGTTTAATTTTCAATCCAGCACGTTTTTAATCTTTACTATTTTTAGCCACAGTTCAGGTACATATGAGTCTGAAAAATTTACTGAATGTTGCATTCACTGATGTGGACATCGGCCTCTATGAAAGAGCGTCTTCATAAAGAAGGAATTATGTTTTATTAAGGCTGCTGCACTAGGTGACGCCTCGAACATGGAGGGATCACAGCGTTCTACAAGGAGCTACATCTTTCTTATTTGGAAGCCTTTAAACTAACAAGGTTATGAGAAAGTATAAACTCCAGCAGATTAAAGTTTCTAAACTTGTGGTTATGAGATTTAGCTGATTAATCTCTTTTTGGTATTCATCTAATTTCTTTTTTGTTCATACTGAGATGTGTTAATCAAAATTTTTAGCAAGAAAACCTGTCTGACCACGGAGAAAGAGTTCAGACAGTCTTTATATTTAACCACTCAGTGTTTACACATATCAGTGGTGGCACACTGTATTTTTTTAGGGTCAAATCTGCGTCTTCTGCAAAACCCTTTACACATATCCATATCAGACATCATCGGAAAACTAAGATTCCTGAGATTCCAACGAACTATGCCTTTCAAGGATAGAATCTTAACTGTAGACATAATCAAGCCATTCAGAAAGCAAGGTAATAATGTGTGGAACTACTTGTTTGAAGCCACATATCAGTGACAAAAATTATTTTTTAAATCTACAATGTTTCAGCTAATGACCTCCAATAATATAGTCCATGACAAGACATGTCCACTATCTAAAATAATCTAACGCTGAAAAATGTGATCATATCCTTCCCTGTGCAGATTTCTTGTGATGTAGTTTTCAATATAACTACCGTTAGAATGCTGATGTTAGCCAAAAAATAGCAACGTTCTTCATCATCATCTTCTTTGTGACTGGAAAACGAAACAAAAACAAAAAATTGGTTCATTACTGCTCCTTGGTGTGTAGTGTGGACCAAAATGTCTGACACTTCCATCTCTAAGATAAAAAAGTTATTAGCATTGTCCCTGCTTGTCCTAGCTTTGCTCTTCATTTCATTAAATTAAGTTCTAATGTTCATTTTGGCATACAACCATATTTTTTCTGCCTCCAAAAGTACAAATCACGAGCCCCAATTCTAATTCTGATAACTAGTTGGTATAACAGACTGACCAAAGGAGGAGATCAGAAGCCATTGATTTTCCATCAATGAACAGAGGGTTTCCTCCGACGCCGTTTCCTAACAAGGAGGGGGGAGCCAGGAGACGAGTGAGTATCCAAGCCATCATTCAGGGCAAAATGGGCAAATCCTGGAGAATATCAGGAAATGGTCCCCAGTAATGAATCGCTTAATGAATGACTCAGGCAGCAGGATCCCAATATCCAAAGAAAGAGAAGAGACCATGTACATAAAATGGACCTAAAGTGAAATACCGGTTTAGTTGCTTAAAAGGGTATTTTAATTGCAGTCGCCATGTTTTATTTGTTTAGTTTTGTTGGGTTGGTTGGCCAGAAGGTTGTTGGTTAATTTGGCTGGTTGTATTAGTTTGGTTTATTTCTTGGATTAAAAGGATGGGTTTCTGGTTGGCTTTGTTTGCTGGGTTGGTAGCTCAGTGGTATTGATGGGTGTCGAGTTGGGTTTGTTTAATTGGTTGGGTGGATAGATATTGTTTTGGTTTAGTGGGTCAGGTTTTTTGCATGTTAGCTAGGTCGGTTAGATGGATGAATGGACTGACAGACTGATGTTGGTTTAGTGGTTCGTTTAGTGGTTAGTTTGCTTGGTTGAGTTTTTATGTTGGGTTAATTGGCTTGGGTGGTCAGGTTTATTTTTTTGGTTAGTACAGTAAGTTGGGTTGCTTCATTGGGTTTATTTGACTGGTTGGTTGAATGGATTATACCTGTATTATCTCACCCTATAGAGATAATTTCCCGTCCACTACCCAAAACTAATGAATTAAAAGTTAATGCTACTAGAGCAAAGTATAAAAATCTCATAAAGATAAATAAAACTCGGACTGAACATAAAAACAAATCAATTAAATGTGGTTTACTAAACATAAGATCTCTCCCCTCAAAAACACTCTTAGTAAATGACTTAATTTGTGAAAATAATATTGATTTGTTTTGTCTTGCAGAGACATGGTTGCAGGAAGAGGACCATGTCACAATAAATGAGTCAACTCCCCCTAGCTACTTAAACTTTAGTGTCCCTCGAAGTACTGGTCGAGGAGGTGGAGTAGCCACCATCTTTCATTCAGATTTACTAATTAATCTCCAAAAAAATAATAGTTACAGTTCCTTTCACCCTATAGAGATAATTTCCCGTCCACTACCCAAAACTAATGAATTAAAAGTTAATGCTACTAGAGCAAAGTATAAAAATCTCATAAAGATAAATAAAACTCGGACTGAACATAAAAACAAATCAATTAAATGTGGTTTACTAAACATAAGATCTCTCCCCTCAAAAACACTCTTGGTAAATGACTTAATTTGTGAAAATAATATTGATTAGTTTTGTCTTGCAGAGACATGGTTGCAGGAAGAGGACCATGTCACAATAAATGAGTCAACTCCCCCTAGCTACTTAAACTTTAGTGTCCCTCGAAGTACTGGTCGAGGAGGTGGAGTAGCAACTATCTTTCATTCCGATTTACTAATTAATCTCCAAAAAAATAATAGTTACAGTTCCTTTGAGAATCTAGTTTTTAGCTTTCCTCATACACATAACAAAGCAGTAAAGCCACTTTTGTTTGTGGTCTTATATCGTCCACCAGGACCTTATTCTCAATTTTTAGATCAGATTTCAGATTTTCTATCTGACTTGGTTTTAAACACTGATAAAGTCATTATAGTCGGAGACTTCAATATTCATGTTGATAATGAAAGTGATAGTCTAAATACAGCTTTTAAGACTATCCTAGACTCAATAGGCTTTACTCAAAATGTGCAAGGACCAACCCATTCTTGTCACCACACTTTAGATCTTGTGCTGGCTTATGGCACTGACTGTGAAGAAATAACAGTCTTTCCACATAACCCTATCCTGTCTGATCATTTCCTTATCACTTTTAAACTTACTCTAATGGATCATATCAAACCTGAAAGAAAACTTCATTATACCAGAAAGTTATCAGACAACGCTGTAGCAAATTTTAAAGAAGCTCTTCCAACTTTAATTTCCTCAGTTTATAAATGCAGAACAGAAAACAGTGATTTAACTCGTGACCCCTCACAACTTGACATTTTAGTTCATAGCGTTAATTCCTCCCTGTGTCTGGCAATAGACAAAGTTGCCCCCTTGAAAAGGAAGGTGGCTAGCCATAGAAGATTAGCCTCCCAAGGGTTTAATTTTGAGCAGAATGTTAGAAAAATTAGAGAGAAGCATAAAGGCACTCCACGCATTTAACCTGGATTCCTCTACATATTTAATATGGAAAATGTAGAAATGTATTGCCTATATAAAATGAGCTCCTTCACACACGCTAGAACAGCCCATATTTATTCACTCTTTATCGAGGGAATAAATAATAAATCACCTAGGTTTCTTTTTAATACAGTGACCAACATAAACTCACACAGGATCATAGCTTACATCGAGACGAACCATTCCCAAGCTCTATGTAGTTGACCGACATTCATGCAATTCTTTATAACCTAACTCAAAAACAAAACCGCAATAAGACTCCACTAATGTAAACCTAAGAGAATTGGGAACCATTGCCAATACGCTTGGCTATTCTCTCCTTGAGTTATTTGAGGCAGCTCCTCAATAATGGTTGAACACTAATAGATATGCTTAAACTGTTTTATGCAGCGATACTTTGTGATGTACTAGAAATTATTTGCTTCATCTAAAACACTTCAAAATGCGTTTTAGGACCAAAAATCCAACTAAAAAACTTTAAAGAAGTGTTCCCTCTGATTCTGCTCCAATTTTAAAATTTCTAATCCAATGAATCTATCCTTAGTCATGGCCCACTACGTGCCCCACCGCACTTGGGAAAATGATACCCAACGATCACACCCACCACACAGGACGTTTAAGATGTGCTGTTAAAACAGTAAACACTCTTACTTTAGTAAAGACCCGCCTCTCTGGATCAAAACGACTTAATTAACTAGTAGACGATATTATATCTTCCCTTCTTATCTAAAATTTCTTGAGAAAATAGTTGTACACCAGCCGTTATGTGAGCACTTTAACACAATTACCAATGAGACTGTTTGAGAAGTTTCATGTCAGGACCCCCCCCCGCCCCACCACCCAACAACCCCCCCCGATAAACCTCCCCCTTTAGAGCTCATCCACCCCCAACCCCTCCTACAGCACAGAGAAACGATCAACACCGCCTAACTTTGCTCTGGTGAGGTTACTATATCGATACACCTTCTCATAGCTCAGACTAATGGACTAGCCATGGTGGTCACCATTCTGGTCCTCAGCGGTTAGATACCCCCTCCTCAGTGCACTGCCTTTGACAATGTTGATCACAATATTCTCATAGAAAGGGGCATCCCCCCTATTACCCCTTCCCTAAACTCCAAACAGCAAACGCGCCCCCGTCGCCCCTCTCGGATATGATGCCGTTCATTGGTGGGGTCTTGCTCTCTAGTTTTCTCTCCAAGTTCGTTTCTGTTGCATCAATAAACAGCAAATCTACAAATTAGATTGCACTATGGTGGTTTAAATCTTCTGTGTATACATAAAAGAAATACCACGCCACTTTAGTTGTTCAAGTAAACGCAAATGATCAAATAAAACCCCTAGATCCTCAACCTCAAAAGTATTGCAATGCCGTACCACAGGGTTCAGTGCTTGGGCCGATATCTTTTTTACCTCAGTATATATGCTTTTCCTATTGCGTAAAATTAATTTGATGCAGCCATGGGAATAAATTTCCATAGTTTACGACAGACGATATCTCATGCTATTAAATTTCTATACGCCCATAAATAATCCTGCTATGTAATACCAAGTCCTACACGTTAAGTAGACATACAGGCCATGTCTGGAAGAGCGCATAAAACTTTGGATGACTCTTAAATTCTTGCTTCTGTTAATATCTGATAAATACTCTTTATAAGTTTCCAATGAAAACCAAACTTTAGCTTGTCAGTCTCTCTTTTCGTGACCAGAAGCTCTCGATAATAAGAGAAAACTAGTCTTAGTCAGAACTTCATCCTGGACCGGCAGTTATATTATAGTACATACCACGTAATAAGCAAAAAATGATAACCACTCTCTTCCTTTGTTCGGCTTGTACATTGTTTGACCATTAAGAAAAAGTCATCTTAGAATTCTCACATTAAATTGAAGTTCTAGGATTTCTTTTTTTCACCTTATGGGAATTTCTATTATTGCAAATCGACTTAGAAACTCATCCTGCTCCAGGAGTGAATGCTGAAAACTAGTCCACTATCTGGCCTTTTGTTACTTCAAGGCTGGATTCCTGTAACTGCTCTATTATCAGGTTGTAGTCACTTTTACAGAATACATATTTAAAAGAGAGTTCCTTTCAGTATAGATCCAAAATGCTGCTGCTAAGGATTCTGTATGAATATTAGAAAAGAGGAGAATCATCATTTCCACTGTTGTTAGCTTGTCGCTCATTATGGCTTCCCAGTAAAATCTAGATTAGATTTCAGAATATCCTCCTTCTGACATATCAAAGTCATCCTGTAATAACATATGCGTCACATTCATTACTTAAGATGCACCAGCGATTGTTCCATATGTTCTAACAGGGCTCCACTGTAGCTGCTCAGAATGCAATGGTTTACTGGCTAGTTCCTAGGATTTCTATTGTAGATGATGAGCGTTGACGCCTGTTTCTTTTCAGCTATCTAGGCTCCCCTTCCTAATGGTACTCGGCTTCCGCAGGCGCCTGATTGGTTGAACGAAGCAAGAACATCTATTTTGGTTGCATAATTTTATCGGGTCAGAGCTGTTTATTATGGCGTATACACTAGCACGCAGCTTTCGAGTAATTCTGTCAAAGGATAGGACAGGTAGATAGGTAACAGGTTAAGAGTAGTTGTTTTCAGGCTGAGAGTAGTCAAGTTTGAGAGTTTGAAATGTTCTTGAGGTGGCTAGCTAGGTTGAGATTAGATTAATGCTCTTTGTAATAACTGGTCACAGGTTAAAGTTAGTACATCCGGAGTCCGGTCAGCGGTTACCGCCGCTGAAGAAATCGCGCCCCCACCGGGGCCAGCCAGCGCCACGGAGAAGAGGTCCCTCAAGGGGATCCTCACCGCACAGTGCAGCAGTGCCCGCCCCATATAGCACTGACGGGTTGTAATACTCCCACCTGGCCAGTAATGTGCGGACACCCCACCCGTTAATCTCTTAATCCTGTTTCTCGCCCTCTTCAACTCTGTCCTCTCAGTTCTGTCAATTTTTCCTTAAGATAGTTAGTCGGACTATCGTGTCGCGTGCCGTATTTTAGCATAATCTTTCGAATCAATTTAGCATACCTCATACCGGACTCGAGAACTGGATCCCTCGGCATGTACGGGGCCGTTAACGGCCTCACCGGTCCACGGGCTGAGCCTCGCGTATCGGAGACTCCGACAGGAGTGTTGGTCAAGCCAATGTCTCCTAGTAAGCCACAGGATGGACAGTTTAATGTTTAAGTAAGATTCGCTGCTTTAGGCTGTTGGAGGAGGCAATTGATTGCGGTCTGTCCTCTTTTCTCTATTTCACCAACGCTGACAATGATGTGCTGTCAATTCTAAGCACTGCAACCACCTGTTGTCTACTATAGTAGGTGCTCCGGATTAAGCCCTGCTATTGACGACCCTGACTAAGATGGTCATTTGCCGTGACCGGAAAATTCTCCACGTGTTTCTGGCTAAACAAACTTCTGCATCAGTTTTCTATTGCCTCTTTTTCTGTGTCTTGGTGATGTCATTCTTCTCCAAGCCTTCTACCGACGAGTCGCGGCAGATAACCGCTTGTGCTGGAGCATTCGGGGGAGGGCTCTGCCGGAGGTTTCTTCCTGTTGAAAAGGTGAGTTGTTCTTCCCTACTGTCGCTGTCTCACTGCTTGCCATCAGATATGGACAGGGAATGTGAGAATTGTACCATTGTTTGTAACAACGGGACGCACACATCTTCGGTGATTCTGTAAATGTCTCTACATTAAATCCAATTACTATTGTAACTATCTACTCTTGTAATAGTGCCTTGGACTGACATTCTGATGGGTGAAATGGCGCTATATATAATAACAATGTAATGAAAAAATTGAATTGAACTTGGTAAATTAATTTTTTTGATGTGGGGGTATAGATGACTGTTGTTTGTAATAGCTTTTTACTTTTAGGTCCCCTACAGACCCCCAAAAGGTAATTCTCACACTACATTCAGTCAATTCGCTATACATTCACACACTGGTGATGACCAGCTACATTGTAGCCGCAGCTGCTTTTAGGTGCACTGACAGAGGCGAGGCTGCCAGACACTGGCGCCACCAGGCCCTCTGACCCCCACCAATGGGTGAAGTGTCTTATCCAAGGACACAGTGATTGAGATCGATGGAGCTTGAACCGGCAACCCTCAAGAAAAAAAATTACAAGACAGAATCCTAACCCTTGAGCCACAGTTGTTGGTTACTTGCTTGGATTTGGTTGATTAGTTGGATAGTGGTTTGTGGTTAGTTTACTAGGTTGGGTTTGTTTGTTGGGTTAATTGACTGGGGTGGTCAGGCTTATTTTTTGGGTTAGTAGGTTGTGTTACCCGGTTGGGTGTGTTTGCTTGGTTGGTTGGTAGGATAGTTTTTTTTGGGTAAGTGGGTTGCTTGCTTGAATTTGTTCACTAAATTGGATGGATGGATGTTTATTGTTAAGTTTGCTTGGTTGGGTTCGTTTACTGGATTAATTGGCTGGTTTGATTGGTGTTTTGGTTGGTCAGGTTTATTTTTTGGGTTAGTAGGTTGGGTTGCTTGGCTTAGTTGGTTCATCAAGTTGCTTAGTAAGTTTAACTGGGACTCTCCACACCTATCATCAATGCCAATTAAGTATAAAAAACATTAAAATAACTTATCTTTAATTGCAGAAACCTATTAAAAATTCTTAACAATTCAGCGCTTAATCGTCCATTTTTAGATTTACTGATATTTACATAAATGTATGAGAATAAATATGCTTTGATTTGAACCTTTTAGGTTGTTCAGTGAAGACTACTATACCACCACTTCAATACTAAAATGTTAGACACTCCAGTCTCAATGTTAGAAATACATTCCTCTACATTAACAGTATTTAGACAACAGCTTCTTCCTGTAATATAATAATATTCCCATCCACCAGCTGGGTCCCATGCTGGGGAACACAGAGGCACAATCATTGGAAACAATCAGAGACTTCAGAGTCGCAGCTCTGAACATTTATCTTCACATAAGTTCAATCTGTTCTTAGGAGAAATTTGATCTGACCCAGTCGACCCCCCTCTAGGCTTGTGGATTGGATTAGTGAGGGAGCGTGGCGTTTCACCTAACCAAATCACAACCGGGCTAATGACACCGTGAGGTGAGGGTCTCCCTGACCTTTGACCTCAATCACTGGGTAAGAGAGGAGAGATAAAAAGGGACAAATATGGCAGGCAAGAGGGAAAACAGTACAAAGAAATGAGGAAGAGAATGGCATTTGTGCTTCTGCTATATAAAACAGCTAATAGGAAGCCTGTTTTATTTCCTGGCTAAAAGACACTCAGCCCAGTAAAATATTGTGAAAAGACACAAAAAAACTGCGGGTTTCCGCTGACTTTTCCACCTGATTCCAATTTCGGGACTCCACAAATCAGAAGGAAAGAAAAAAAGTGGGTTTGTTTGGTGGGGAAGGTGTAGGTGGAGGTGACTGATCTTTGACCAGCAGAGACCTTTGACCTTGGTGAGGACGACCCCTCCATCACAGGATAGGATTATCTTCCAGTTAGCAGAGCCAGGATTCCCTCTAGTGTAAAACCACCAACACTGCTTCTAATATTAATTATAAAGGTTATAATAACGGGGGTCAATGTCAGGGATATTCGAGGGAAGAGCTCTCTGGTGGTGAAATCTTTCTGCTCATTATCCCCCACAAAGCAAACAGTACTGCTAATATATGCGAATAAATGAGCGGCACAAAAAAAAGAACTAGGTTGTGCTACATATGTTTGTTTTCCCTAATTTTGACCAACAGGGTCAAATAATCGGGTCCTCGTCTGTTTTAACTCGTCTATTTTTTTGTTCTTATAATTGGTAAAATACTGGTTCACTTGCTGTCGCTTGAACACAGTCTCGCAGGTTTCTCCTGCTTTGCAGTTCATTGATTGATTGAGTTTGGTGTGGTTAGCTGTATTTGGTTAGGCTGGGTTGGATAATTGCATTGTGTTAGTTGGTTGGGTAAGTAGGGCTGATTTTAAATGTGCAGTTGATCATTGGTTGTTTTGTTGTGTTAGTTATTCGGTAGTTGGACTGGGTTTAACTGGTTGGTGGTTTGGAGTTCAGGTAGTTTAATGATTATATGGATTTGGTATTTTTGGTTGGTTAGGTTGTTTAGCTGGCTGGCATGCTGAGCTAAGTTAGACTAGTTGGTTATTGGTTATGTGGGGTTCATTTAGTTATAATAACTGTTTGGTTAAAGAACAACTTACCCCCTACCAGAGTTTGGTAAATTCAAAGCCATTTAAGAGAAACTGGAACAGAGGTTTTGCTAGATAAATTATTTGTCATTTTGACCAACAGGGTAAAAAAAACTTTTGCCATAATCTATTCTTACCCATCAATTTCTTTTAATTGTTATAAATCGTAAAATATGAAAAGCTCACGTACTGTGTACTCTGGCTTGAACACAGAGTCTCGCAGGCATTTCCTGCTTTGCATTAACCTGAAATGTGCACCCTTGGGGGTAATCCAATGTTTGGAGTGGGATTGCTGCTGTTATGTTTTGGATTTTTGCCTCAGACGGTGACTTTTTATATGTTTTTCTGGAGGCTTAATCTGCGTCCTGCCAAAGTTTTGAAATGAGGGATAGTTCTTCCAATTTCTGGTAGGCAAAAGTATGTTGGGTTTTTTTTTCTTGCCAAGTGTTTTACTGTAAGGGTTAGTTATGTCATACTGCCAATTTTTTCAGGGAGAAACAGCTTAAAAATAAAGAAGCTCAAATCAAGCTGGTGCGGCTTATATTTATGCTCAATTGTGCAAAACCTACTGTAGGTAAATATATTTTAAAGCAGTTTTTCCTCTTATATTTTTAAATGTTAAGGTTGACATCTTTATCCTGCCGAGATGTGCAGTGTTGGACAAAAATAACCAAAATGAAGCTGTTGTTTCTGCCACTGAACTAATTACATCTAAGTCTGCAACCAACGACAAACCCGATCCAGTTTATGATTCAGAAAAAGTAAAATGCTTTTTCTCACGTGTTTCTTCCCTTATATATGGTTGTTAGGATACTTGGGATGGATGTTTCTCAGTAATAAGTCCCCCCCAAAATTGTGTGAGCATGTGTGTGTGAGCGTGATGTGGATCCTAATGACATCCCCTGACACTGTTAGGGACATAATTACAGCACACACTGCGTCAGGTTTAGGTGTATGTGTGAGCTCGTCTCTGAGGCTTTGCAGCTGTGGCACCGAGCAACAAATGTCATCACATCCTGAACTCGGTGTACACCTGTGTGTGTGTGTGTGTGATAGACAGACAGGGAGATGACACACTGATGAGTCTATCACCGTGGAAACAGCCTGAAGCCTGGTGATTGCACGGCTGCCATCATGTCTGTCCTTTCGTCTTTGTGTCTTTGAAGGTTTCCCTCCTTTATTTTCCACCTCTTTGGCTCATCTTTGGCCACTTTTTTTAAAACTTGCTCACACGTTTCAGGGGGACATGATACGGTCACAATAACACAGACGACGTTTAAGTTGCAATGTTTTGTAATAACGCACTGCATAGTGAGAAGGGGAAAAAAACAGCAAAACAGCACAAACACCTCACACCAACACTCAAGGCACGGCGGTAGACGGCTGATTATTAGGGCTTATTTTTCAGCCGTAGGAGCTGAGCTGCTTACGGTCATTAAGGGAACCGAAGTATTTTAGTGTCAAAATGAGTTAATGTGTCAAACAGCTGGAGCTCAGCTAAACCTGGTCTTCAACAGAGCAACAAACTCAAACAAAGCAGCTAATCTACAACACAAAGGCTAAAACTGAAAAAAATCTAGGTGTAGCAGCGGTGTAGTCAAAGTCCAGATCTCAAGCTGACTGAAATGCTGCGGCATGGTGATTTGGTTATTTGGTAGAGTCACTGGGAAGGTTTTAGTGTTCAGACTGTTGGTTGACTGGGTTCGTTGGGTGTGTTAATAGATCGTTTGTGTTGACTTTGCCTAGCTAACTGGTTGAGTTAGTCTGTTGGGTTGCGCTGTGTTAGCTGTGTGGTTATTAATCATTTGGGTTTCAGATAGTTTAATAGATAATTGGATTTAACCTGATTGGTTTGGCTGTTTAGTTGTTAGGGTAACTTGTGCTGGTTTTAAATTGTTGGCTGTTTGGAGTTGATATGGTTAGATGGATTTGGTTTGTTTCGTTAAGGTTTTTAGCCGGTTGGTATATTGAGCTGGGTTTGACTGGTTGGTTGTTGTTTATGTGGTATTCAGATAGTTAATTGGTTGGTTGAGTTTGGTATGGTTAGCTTTATTTGGTAAGGCTGGGTTGGATAATTGCATTTAGTTTGTTTGGTTGGGTAAGTTGGGTTTAACTGGTTGGTTGGAGTTCAGGTAGTTTAATGGTAATATGGATTTGTTTTGTTTGGTTGGTTAGGCTGTTTAATTGGTTGGGATGTTGAGCTAGGTTTGAGTGGTTAGTTGGTTATGTGGTTATTATTTAGTTATCTTGTTGGTTAAATAGCAACTTCCCCCTACATTTGACTCCACCTACATTTCCGGTTTGAAAATGCAGAAAAAGGAGGTGTTGACTGGTGGACCGAGGGTGCGCAGTGGGGAGGGCTGAACGGCATCAACACTTCCTTGACATTTCAACTCGAGACTGGACACTGGACTTGAGACTGAGACTGGCCTTGTTTTCTTCTTGAGAGTGACAGGATGGCTGATGGAGGATATATTTTTTAGTTTCTAGGTACTGTATGCGGGGGTTCATTTAGTTAACTGGTTCATTACGTTTGGTTTAATTTGCTGTATTGGTTTGGGCTGGTAGGATGTTTGTGCACGATTGATTAGCTGGTTGGGTTAGTTATTCTGGTTTTAACTGGTTGGTTGATGGTTATTTAGGGTTAAGATTTTTTTTTTAGATTTGGTTTTTCCGATTTAGGGTTCAACAGTTTTCCGGCAGAAATGTCATACTTTTTCCCTATACTTTCCCTGAATACAGTATTCCATGTAAATTCTGGGAAAATTCAAGAATCTCAACTTTGGATCGATACAAACAGACAATGGCAAAGATAATAAAGTGGAAATATAAAGATCTAAAAATATAAACATTTCATTTACGACAGCTCATATTTACTATGATCTTGTTGGTGTTTTAGTAAATATATTTATTATTAGTAAACATCAGATTAAAAGATTAAAGCTCTAATATCACATTTTTATATCGGCCCAAATTTTCACATTAGTGCATTAGCAATTCTTTTAAAATTGAGTAATACGATCAAGAGCTTTTATTACACAAAGCAATACCTTGGGTAATGTGGTGAGTAAATGTAATAAATCTGTACCTCACATCTTGAAATAGATTATGGGTAAATATATCCAGCAGAAAGAATAAAAAAGTTTATGCTTTATAAGAAGATCAAATGTTTCATCTAGCTCTAAAATACAGTTTTATAAACCTGTCTACGGTACTTGCAGTAATAAGAACAGGCTTTCACAAATATCGCATATTATCCATTAAAATTAAATAAAATAAGATTCATTTTTCACTATAAAGACAAACTATTTTCTATAAATAGTACATATTTTAGCTTTGCTTTGTTTATCTACACTAGATTGTTTGGATTAGCTTGTCATGTTTTTGGTCAGATGGGTTAAGTTTAGCTCATCTAAGATCACCTTGGCTCAAATCAATATGGTGTAGTTGAATTAACTTTAGCTTAGCTCAGTTTAACTGACTGTAGGTTAATTAATTTAGCAAAGCATGGTTTTGATTACTTTAGTGTCACTCAATTTAGTTTTGCTTAATGTCAATTTGATTAGCGCAGAGTAGTAAAACTTAGTTTAGTTCGGTAGTTTGGCTTAGTATAGTTTAGCTTATTTAGGTTTAGCTCAGTTAGGTTTAATGTAGCTCAGTGAAGTTTGGCTCAGTCTAGCTAAGCTTAATTCAGTTTATCTTAGTTTCGTTCAGTGTAGTTGAACTAGATGTAGTTTAACTCAGTTTAGCTTAGCTCAACTTAGCTTAGCTCAACTTATTGTTAGAACGTTCATTCTGTACTTCTTTCTAATATTTTCTGAGATTCATCTTATTAGGAAAGATCAATGTTGTTGTTATTTCTATTCCCATAAGGTAAATAAACAACAAAAACCTTGATCTGTACTAATAAGATGAATCTAAGAAATTATTAGCTCAACTTAGTTTAAAACCGTGTAGTTTATTTTAGCATAGTTTAGTTTAATACAAGTTAGTTTAGCTCAGTTTAGATCAACCCAAAGTACTTTAACTCAACTTAGTTCAACCCAAGTTCAGTGTAGTTTAGCTAAGTTTATTTCAGCTAGGTTTAGTTCAGTGTAGTTTAGCTCAAAGTAGTTTAGTATAATGTAGTTTAGCTATGCGTAGTATGGCTTAGTTTATTTAAGCTATATCTAATTCAATGTAGTTTAGCTTATTGTAGGATAGTTCATTTTTCTATAGTTTATTGTATTTTAGTTTAGTTAGGTTTAGCTCATCTTACATATGTTTATCTTAGTTTAGAGCAACTTAGTTTTGGTCAATTTAGCATTGGTGAGTTCAGTTTTAAGAACCTCTTAATCTATCTCATCTACTCTAAATGGAGTTGAAACCAACAGATACATTTTAAGTAATAAGAACAAAACCCCTGTTTGACTGTAGATACTGAAACAGATTTTATTAATTAAAAATTGTTTACTTGGCATCTTTGATGAAGGTTCAAATGGATGTTTATCATCTGACCCAAATAGTAATTGTGAACGAAACGTTATTCATTTTTGGCAAAAAATAAATAAGCGGTGCTTTAATTACTTCTAACCATTATATTGTATTGATAAGGTTCTTGTGTTTGCAGACTGCGTCACCATCCAGCGTTTAACCACGGGTTTGAACCTAAATATTACTGGGTTGTTTTGGGGGTTTTTGCACATACCTGCTGTGATGTCATCATCAGTCACATCCATCTCCTCCTCGGGAACCTTGGTTTCAACTGGCTGAGACTCAGGAGGGGGTGGAGCCTGAGGAGGGGGATCAGTTGCTGCTCCAGCTGTGAAAAATGAGGTAAAAACCTTTCATTATTACAGATAATCAGCAGGTTATTCTTGTACAAAGCAAGGTAGCGGAGCTGCTCATGTATGTGTGGAAGACCTCATCACATTAGGTTTCTCTGTTGGCCCTCATTAAAAGGCTAACTGTTCTGGTTAAGCACAAAATAAAGGTTTATTGGGGCTCCTTGTTATCCAGAGAATAAATGACAGAATTATCTTCATATTGCCAATTAAGTGCGGATTTTAATTAGCTGCTGGAGCTAATGAATGATAACGCTCTAATCAACGCAGCGTCTAAAGGTAAAAGAGTCAACACTGGTCTAATCTGTAGGGAAACAGCTCAGAGATTCACACACACTCTCGGCTTAATGTACCCAAAAGTAATCAGTCGGACACACTGTGTTTTTTGCAGAAATTGAATCCAGAAAAGACCAAAAAAGACACCATTAACTAAAAAATCACACACAATTTCATACAACCGGCTTCATTAGACCAATAAAAAGTCTCTAATTACAGTGTGTGTAATTATGCTGATAAATCCTGGTTAGCACAACGCTTCATGTTCCAATTAACCTGCTGAGACACTGCAGACAGCTCAGCTAATGACTGTTTCACACACAGACTGACAGAAGGCCAATACACCGCCTGATTGTTGATTATTTGTCCGGAACATTAAAGTGATAAAAACCTAATTGGACTTAATTAAAACATAACTGATGTTTTCCTGTGACTAAAGAGAAGGGAAGCGGAGGGTGGCTGTTTCCACTGGGGAAATTCAACATCTACAAAGGTCTGCTCATAATGCTGCTCTATTTAATCAGGCAGAACAAGAACATGCCCAACGTTTAAACAGGGTTTCCTATAAAGGCAAACTAAAAGACATCAATGGGATAAAATGTTGAAATAACAGAGTTCATTATATTATTTGAATATTTTTAGCATCCTGTGGTCTCTTTTATACACAATCCAGTTATAAAACACTGCCACTACTGTTTGAGCATTTTGACACTGGTAGCATCTTGGATATTTTTACGTTGTTTAATGAAAATATTATAGACCTACTTTATCAGAGGCTGATTCAGTGGGTGAAAATTGTAGTGTATGTAGCGGGAAAATGAATAAAGTTGCTATTTTTGCCTAAAACATAACAATAATAAATTATACACATGAAACGTTTATTTAGGATACATTTTACAATAGTAGAGGCTGTCATTTTTGCTGAAATAAATTGGTACTTCTTTTGTATTTCAGCTTTTTGAGGGCTTCAGTACAGCAGTTCTGTCCAGTCAATATCCAACCATAATTAGTCAAAGTAATGTCTGTATAGAAAAAAACTTAAAACCAGGATTCAGGGTACTAACTACTCTGACAAACTCTAGACTGAAAATGACACCTGCTCAGGCTAACAGCTCATCAGAGTCAAGCAAACTGGTGATCAGAATTATGTTAGCAAGCATAATTCTATTCAAGGTCAAGCTAACAGCTAATCATATTCAGGCAAACAGTGACCACAATGGAGCTAGCAACTGTTCAGGCTCAATTAAAGAGTGAAGCTTATGGCTAACTAATGTAAAACAACAAAGCTAATCAAAATCAAGCAAAGTGGTGATCAGAATTAAGTTAGCAAGCTTAATTCTATTCAAGGTCAAGCTAACAGCTAATCATATTCAGGCAAACAGTGACCACAATGAAGCTAGCAACTGTTCAGGCTCAATTAAAGAGTGAAGCTTATGGCTAACTAATGTAAAGCTCCAAAGCTAATCAAAATCAAGCAAAGTGGTGATCAGAATCAAGTTAGCAGCTATTTAGCCTAATTTAAAGAGTCAATCTAATAGCTACTCGAAGTCAAGCTAACAGCTAATCATATTCAGGCTAACAGCTAACCAAAGTGAAGCAACGCAATGATCATGATCAAGTTAGCAGCTATTCAGGCTCTTTTAAAGAGTCAAGCTTATTTCTTTTCAAGGTCAAGCTAACATCTAATAATATTCAGGCTAGTAGCTGAGCAGAATCAAGCAAACTAGTGACCATAATAGAGCTAACTTGATTAATGTTAGCCTAGGCTCAATTAAAGAGTCAAGCTTATAGCTAATAAATGGAAAGCTAAAAGTTAAACAAATTCAAGCAAAGTGGTGATCAGGATTAAGTTAGCAGTTATTAAGCCTTATTTAAAGAGTAGAGCTAATAGCTACTCGATGTCAAGCTAATAGCTAATCACATTCAGGCTAAAAGCTAATAAAAGCGACGCAAACTAGTGACCATTATCTAGCTAGCAATTAGATCCTGTTTTCTTGATTAATGTTAGCCTAGTCTCAGTTAAAAAGTCGAGCTTTTGGCTAATTAATGTAAAGCTAACAGCGAAATAGAGTTAAGCAAACTGGTGATCAGAATTGAGTAAGCAGCTATTTAGTCTAATTTAAAGAGTCAAGCTAATGGCTACTCAAAGTCAAGCTAACAGCTAATCACATTCAGGTTAACATGTAATGAGAGTGAAGCTAACTGGTGATCATAATCAAGCTAACAGCTATTCGGGCTCATTTACTGTGTCAAGTTTATGGCCATTTTAAGTCAAGCTAATCACCAATAAGAACATAAAATATTTATGATCCAAGGTCAAACTGAAGGCTAATTATGGTCAGTATCATGAGGACTTAGAGCCAAACTAAGAGGTACTCAGAATGAATTTAGGAGATATGAGAGTCAAGCTAGCAGCTAATCAGAGTCCAACCATCAGCTACTCAAAGCTGGGCTAACTGTTAAAGGGAGTTAACATAACCACAGTTGAGTTATCTCACTGCATAGGTAATGTGTTTTCCCTACTAACAGCTAAACGTAGTTGTGGTCACATGATGTTTCTATGAGAACACAAGGGATGGATGAAGGAGAAGCTGCACAATCAGTCCATCTCCAAAAAAAAGGGCTTCAACTGATAAAGGGGCCGAGGACGAAGAAGAAAGCGGAGTGAGTGAAGGGAGGGTGGGGGCGTGTTGGCTTGCTCCAAGGTCAAGCTTGTCATGTCAGCCATGACACATTGCTCCCAGCATGCCTTGTTAACCTCCAGGACCTCCTCCTCCTGTCTGCTCTCTCTGCTCCTGTTTAAGGCATTCGCTTCTGGAGGTTTTTAAAGTATAGCGGGCCCACGGCGTTCTCTGCTTCCAGATATTTATTCATCTCAAAGTCCCTTTGAGATGAAGAATAAATCGCTTGTAACAAAAAAAATAACACAAATGTCATTCTGTTTGAGGTTGAGGGTTTGCTGTTACCTTATAAGCTGACAGGGGAACGCAACTGTTCCTTCGTCAAATCAGCGCAAATTCGCTTATTAAACCCATCAGGAGACCTCAATAATTTCTTCACTGCAATGAGGTTTTCTTGTGTGAATTCTGATGAACGTCATATTCTTTCACCCTCTTAAGCAGTGTTGCTACTAGCAGGAGTAATTTTGTTTTTCCTCTGCGTTTACAGGGCAACTAACGAGCAGGGTAGAAATGCACATAACATAGAAAAATCTGTAAATGTTAACAACTTCCTATAAAATTTTAAAGAGATTTTATTGTGTTTCACAGCGTAACCTCCATGAAAAAAACAATAATTGTTTTAAAACAAGTGTTTCATCTCCTACTTTAGACTTTCTGGTACCTTTCATTTAATCAGCAGGAGCAGTTTGTATTACCCGTGTTCTTCATTGCTTACATTGAAATGCATGAATAAAATCGGTAGCTAACCTTAGCAGACACACGGCTGGAAGAGTTTTTTAAGATAATCTGAAGCTTAAGAGGAAGTTTGGCCAGCTCTGCTTTGCAGAACTCTTGTTTCAGAAACATTGGAGAGTTTTACTGCATTAATTTCCAAGTTTTTCAACGTAACTGCAAACTTCTGTGTATTTTATTGGGATTTTAGGCGACAGACAAACACATCGTGGCAAATAATTGTTAAAGGGGAGTAGGGATGGGTATCGTTAAGGATTTACTGATACTCCTTATCTATCCGGTACTTTATTGTTATCCTTATCGGTACTTTTTTTCTTGAAAGACTAAAACAAAAGGGGAAAAACACAAATAATAAACTATAGTTGTTTTATTTTTTTAATAATTGGAACAGCAAAGCACAGAAAATAACTACAAAATAAAAAGCAAGAATTTAATAACTTAATAAAAACAGTATGAACAAATTCTTTTATATATCAAAAACTAAAAATACTATGTTGTCTATTTAAAAACGTTTACGGTATTCAAATAAAGAATATCAAACATAACTTCCCTATAAAACAATGCAATTAAAACCAGATTGATAGATTTTGAACGCTAAAGTGTATAGTGCAAAATAAGCCCTGAGAACATTGAGAACAATGATATAACGTCCATTTTCTGTACCGCTGCATCCTAATGCTGCAGCACTCAGGCGGCCAAAAAACTGTGTTTGTATTTTGTGTATTTTAGCAAAGTGTTTGGTCAAATTACTCCTGTTCTGGCATTTACAAGCAAAGCTTTTATTACATTTGTGAACACGCGCATTGTCGGCTTCTATGTTTGTAAAACGAAGGCTAAGTTTGGAGCGTTTCGTTTGCTCTGCCTTCGTCTCTGTGAAGCAGAGCTGGTGACGGGAGCTTCTAGTGAGAGCGCAGCGGTCGCCCCTCCCGCCATCAGTTCCCGCGGCCTGTGTGCTTGTTAAGGAGGAGCGGGTGGCTAATACAGTGTATGAATTGTGTTTATATCTCCTGCAAAAGATCAATACGACCTTAATTTTACCGTTAAGAGGTGGACCGTCAGAATCAGCCCCGGGGCTAATTTAATACCGGGTTTCGGTACCCATGCCTAAAGGGTAATAAAGAATATATTTTACAAGCAAAATCTGAAGAGCTTGCATCCATTTATAGTAACCCCCTCTTTACTATGATGCCCCTAAATAAGGACAGCTGATGTAAGTGGGCGAGTAGTATTTAACATTTACTCACAGCTCTAACTAGTTTAAATTCGCTCAAAACTTCAAACCTTCGTATATTCTAAAACAAAAGTATTAATATGCCGCAGTTTCTTCATCCCCGTGTCGCTCAGGTCCGTCTGTTTCCACTGAAGGCCTCGGAGCAGGTTTCTTTTTACGAGTTTTTTTCTGGATGAGAAGATTCTTATATACAGACATAAATTTAGCAAGCGGCGGGGAAAGGACTCGGAGGAGACTGACATCCTGGGCTTATCCTGGAAAAACCCTGTTTGGATCCCACTAATTTCAATAACCTGCATATTTCAAGCCTTCCCTTTGTTACTCGAAACTTCATAACCGTCTCGTTACAAATTATGTTTATGAGCATTTTCAGTCTGGCTTCCGTCCCCTCCACAGCACTGAAAGAAAACTTCTTAACATTACTAATGACCTTCACGTAGCTTCCGATTCTGGTCTTCTCTCCATCGTTATTCTCCCTGACTTCACAGCAGCATTCGATACCGCTCCTCACTCCATTCTCCTCGACAGACTCCTGTATTGGTATACCCAACACCCCCGTTGCCCGGTTCACCTCTAATCTAATTGGTTACACAGTTAATCCAACTCAAAAACGATATTTATGACACCAGGATCCGAAATTAACCTTCGCCACTCGCCAAATGCGAGCAAATTTTCAGTTTGGCGAGTAAAATTTGGAGCGCCATCTGCCACATGGAATAAATTACACATAATTAGTGTAAAAGTAAAGGCCTTTTTTGCTTAGGCTATAACTTTAGCATCAAAATCTCTGATCATTCTATCCCTAATCTATTTGTCATGCATCAGCATATTTTTGAAAGATGACAGACAGCAGAGAAGCTGGAGGAGATGGAGAAGGAGAGACCAGAGACGGTAGAGGATGAGAAGCAGGAGCAGATGAAGGGAGAGAGGCTGGAGGAAATAGAGGAAGAGAGTCTGGACTAGATGAAATCATAGAGGCTGGAGGAAGTAGAAGAGAAGAAGAAGCTGAAAAAGAGATTACAGGTGAGGTTAAATAATGCTGGATGTGTTATTCATCAGATTAGGCACCTTGACAGATCAAATCAAATGTATCTTTAAAGAGCTTCTCATGCAAACAGAAACACAAACTGCTTTACATGATAAAAACTGTTTAATCATTAGAATAAAACAAGCCTTCACACACAGAATATAACAGCAGTTACAAAATGTTAGTATGATCATCTGAATAACATGATTCCCCCATGTGGCTTTAAATCACAGCCTTATATCTAAGAGGCCTCATCATGTATTACTAATGTGTTTACAGTATTTGCTATACGGTTGCTTTCTTGTCTTTCATTAGTTACTTCTACCTACAACATCTGCATAATGTGAAATTATTATTGCTAATACAAAAGAACTTCAACTTTCAAAAGTGCTGCCTTGAAGCATTTTTGCGTCCCGACCAATCTCAGAATCAAACCTACTCCCTTGATTATATCAGCTCCAGTTTACCTAAATTAAAGATAATAGCTGCGTCATTCAACTACATCACTGTAGGTAGGCAAACTGTCCATGACATTTAACAAGAATGTTTGAGACTCTGCATCATTCTGGAACATTCCTCTGCTGCTCTTACCAATAATTACTTGAATAATAAAACTAATCTTGAAATAATTCTTCCACTACAACATCCATCTGAAAACGGCTCAAGTAACGTGTTACCGGCATCACTGTTGATTACACAGCAGTGGGTGAACATTTCCGTTCCATCCGGAGCCGCAGGAAATTAGGAAACTATGAGTTCAGGCCACAGCAGCTGAACTGTTCTTATTTCAAGCGCAATCTTTCAGACTAAACGGATTATTTAAAATGAATAAAGAAGTTAATAATATTGAGAATGTTATCGTTTTAAAAACTGATGGGGAAAAGTAGATGGTGGGTGGATAAAAAAGATTAGTACCATTAAATAAATAACGTTACAACTGTCACCAGCTGCCGTTTGTGGACTCCTGGTTAAGTCATTTTTAGGTAATAAAAATAGACCGGACAAGGAACAAAAGGAATTCTCATCCTCCATCTTTTCCCTTCTCCAAAGTCAACCATAAAACCTTCCATCTGTTGTCCTCCTAGGATGCAGGGAGCTTAAACGTCTTCCTGGAAGCTCTTCAGAGGCCGCAGCGTCCATCTGAAGGAAAACACCTGCATCCATCCGTCCATCAGTTAGGCTTCAGAGGGGAGGAAATGTCAGTCCCGTCGCAGCGAGATTCCCACCAGGCTGACCTTTCCGCTCTCCTGGAAGCGTTTAAAGGGGCTTAACACAAAGAACGGAGGAGCCGGGAGAAAACGGCGTCTGCATCATGGCTGCTGTGTCTAATTAGCCGCTGGGCGGTGAAAAGAAGCAGGCTGGAAGCGCGGGGGAGAGAGGGCGCTAATCGGACAAAACCGCTTTTTGATTGGGAGCGCTGGCCGTATCCTGAGAGCCCCGCTGCTGCACACATGTTCCGACGAACAACACGACGAGCCGTACAGGGGGAACCCACAGAGGAAGACATAGATGGACACCCAGAGACGTCCCCCACCCACCAGGACAGATGGGCCTCGGAGGATCGCAGAGGAGTCAAACTGTGTCTGAGAAACACTTAGATCAGTCAGAAAGCAGACGCTTCTTCTCCTACATCATCTTTCCCTCCTCTCTGCTCAGCCAGCCATTCATATTTTGTTCCATCTTAAATATTTGTAATTTTTTTAAAATAAAACAAAAAGTATTTTTAATTAAATCCCCTTCAGCTGACCTCTCATTTCTTTACATTTTCCTTCCAGAAGTCTCGATCAGTGTTCCTCCAGACTTCCTGAAGATCTCCACCTGCTTTCTTACTTCACTTCAGAACGCCTGCAGTCTGATTCATTGTTTTTAAAACATTACAAACAGAAGGCTTTGTTTTTCTACATGAACTACTAAATAAAAATATTTCCTCAACACATCATCCTCATCGTCTTTTGGGCTAAGGATGCTGATACTGATGTTATCGGGGCCGATACCATCCTTATGTACTGTCATCGTAAAAGGGAAAGTTGTTTTTTCTTTCCAACCTGGACCTTATTTTTAGCCTTTTTGGTTCAACTCAAAGGGGATTATTGCTAAGTATTTATAACAAAACACTGGTTAAATGAAGGAGTTTTGTGTCAGATAATGACTTATTTGCAGGCAGCACTTCACCTGCCCTGATTGACTCCCATTATAAGGATATAAACAGGATATAGACTTCTGCTGACGGACTCCGGTTGGCTCCAAACTTGTCTGAGTGAGCAAATGAACGTAATACTCGCTAAAAAAATAAGGTCCAGGCTGAAAAGAAATGTAGAAACTCTGCAGTAATTTCACAGAAAAAGTTAAACTTGCATTACAAATTTTTGTTTTGTGGTCATTTTTATTAATATCTTATTTTTTTTATCTAATTCACTGTTTAATTTGTTGTAACACGCAGAGAAGAAAATAAAGCCTGTCTTCCAATTCATCGCATGTCTTTCTGTGCGTCTATGGTAGAAGTATCGGCATTGATACTCAGATCCCAGTATCGGTATCGTATTGGTTTGAGGAAAACATTTATCGTTGCATCCCTAATCTGCGCTTTTCCTCGTTGCTCAAAGAGACAGTATTCATGTTGGATGTAAACTTCTCTTGTTTGAAGACATTAAAAAAAACATATTTGCAAACCGTATTCTGCATATCTGTGAATGAAATGGACCCATTTGTCTGGCGTCTGAAGATTTCTCCATGTAGAAATAAACAGAATTTAAACTGAAGGACAAAACAGTCCTCCAGTGTGGACCTGAGCTGCTGTTAGAGACAGAATGTGGTCCTGCGGCAGCTTCGGGTCGGACTCCTCCAGAGGATTCTGATACCGACCCTCCTGTGATATTTCAGGGTTTCCAAGAGCAGCCGGAATCGTCTTACGGCCCGATCCAGGACTGCTGCGCATCACAAGGGATCAGATTCAGTGACCCTTTAACCTCGCTCCATCTCCTCCACCCAGCCCCGCCTGCGGTCCTGCTGCGGTAACACAACACTGACCGGTTACCGTTCCTATGGCAACCGTTCCCCAGAGAAATTCCCAGCATCCTCTGCGGTTCTGGCTCCCGAGCAAAAAAGCGTGCAGCATTTTAGAAGGCAGCTTCTAGTAAAACAAGGTGGAGATTCACCTTTCTTCCCATCAGCAGATCTAACTATAGGCAGACGAGGGACACAAGGGAGTATGGAGGCGGAGAGAAAAAGATAAGACTCTGGGAGACAGGATGGATGGATGGATGGATGGAGGGATGAGTGGATGGATGGATGGATGGATGGATGGATGGACGGATGAGTGGATGGATGGACAATGGATGGATCAATTGATGGATGGATGGATGGATGGACGGATGAGTGGATGGATGGACGGACAGCTGGACGATGGATGGAGGGATTGATGATGGACGGATAGATAGATAGATAGATAGATAGATAGATAGATAGATAGATAGATAGATAGATAGATAGATAGATAGATAGATAGATAGAACGATGGTAGGGTTGCGCAATTAATCGGACTTTGATCGTGATCACGATTTTGGTGGCCACAATTAAATGAACCTGATCGTCACCGATATTTCCATTCAAAATGCGAGCTCTTCTGCTTTGTTCTTTATCACACATCGACTCAATCAATATTTTACGAGCCACCAGGGGGCAAACGCATGGCTAAAGCTTCATTAAGCTGACCAAATTAAAACCGCGCACACGCCACTCAGCACTCATAATAGCAGCCCTACGTTTGCTATGTAGCAGGTGAAAAGGAGTATCTGAGCAATGTAGTAGATCAAAAACCCAATTTTGGATCTGACTAGTAAGCAGGGAATGTCAAAGGCCTTTTCTGTATAAGCTGTAATTGTTTCCGTTAAATTGCACTTTGAGATTGCACTCTGCAATAACATATTTAGCTTGTACTTATATATATAAAAGTACTGGAGTTTGTTTTTGTTTTTTGCATTTTTATCATCTATTCTAATCTAAAGCTTTATTTTTCGCAAACAAATGTTGCAACATTGTATGTTTATAATTGGTGCAATAAAAATAGATATTTTACAGGACTGGATGAATGATCGTGATTAATAATTGTGATTACAATATTGATCAAAATAATCGGGATTATTATTTTGGTCATAATCGTGCAGCCCTAATAAATGGATGGAAGGACAGATGGATGAAACCAAACCAGCCCCCCCCCATTATTGACACTGTGAGGAACTAGATCATAACGTCCTGGAACCTGCTGAACATTCATAAAGCACTGACGTAGATACGGAAAGCACAGAGGACCACAAAGTAGAATGGAAACAGCAACTAACATGGCTGAAAAACAGCTGATGGGGTTGTTAACATCTCTGCACCATAATGTGGTTGGGATCAGGTGGAATCTTCAGATTAATCACAGACATCAGTAAACTTTGCAAATATTCCTTCATTCCCACCCTGAACTGTTTCCCTGATAGAGTGGAGAGGACTTACGGGAGCTGACGGTGTCCACATACTGTGGCAGGTACAGGGCCCAGGAATCGATGGTGTCCTTACGTCCCGACTGTCCGATCCTTCTCAGCTCGGCCAGGAGGAGAGCTTGTGCTGCTTCACGCACCTAAAAGTAACATGTTCACATGTAGGATCAACCCTGATTAGATTATTAAAAGAAACCGATATGTTTTTTTAATGGTGTAAGATATATTACGGTGGCCGAGAAATGCAAATCAAAATTACATTATCCTAAAACACTTTAACATTTTTACCCAAACACATTTACAAGTTAACCAAAACACTTTTACAAAGACATGACCCGGCAGTGTCATGAAAATGTTTCAAGTTAATATAATTTTGTTTCGGTAAAAATCTAAAAATGTTTCAGGTTAATGTAATTTTGTTTCGGTAAAAATGTTTCAAGTTAATATAATTTTGTTTCGGTAAAAATGTTTCAAGTTAATATTATTTTGTTTCGGTAAAAATCTAAAAAATTTTCAGGTTAATGTAATTTTGTTTCGGTAAAAATCTAAAAATGTTTCAAGTTAATATAATTTTGTTTCGGTAAAAATGTTTCAAGTTACTATAATTTTGTTTCGTTAAAAATCTAAAAATGTTTCAAGTTAATGTAATTTTGTTTCGGTAAAAATGTTTCAAGTTAATGTAATTTTGTTTCGGTAAAAATGTTTCAAGTAAATATAATTTTGTTTCGGTAAAAATGTTTCAAGTTAATATAATTTTGTTTCGGTAAAAATGTTTCAAGTTAATATAATTTTGTTTCGGTAAAAATGTTTCAAGTTAATGCAATTTTGTTTCGTTAAAAATGTTTCAAATTAATGTAATTTTGTTTCGGTAAAAATGTAAGTGTTTTAGGTTAATGTAATTTTGATTTGCACTTCCCGGCCACCGTAATATATAAATTGCCTTCTGAATGTAGTTGGTTTCATTAGTTTGACTTTTTAAAGTTAAAGTTATGACATATATTTAATAATGTTAAATTTTTGTCCAGTTAAATATTAAATTGTGTGTTATTATCTCCAAACGAGTACTCAATACTTGCGTATAGGACTGGGCAATAGTTCGATTCTATTGATTATTGGAACATTTCTATTTTTTTAACCAATGTACTACTTGGACTTCCATAGCTCAGAGTAATGTCAATCTGCCCATGACTAACCATCTTGTTTTACTTTACAGCATGTTTTTAGTTGGAACTTGAATTCAGGTCATGCCTAGCACTGAATGAATGAAATAAAAACAAGTTTTAAAAATATTTTTTTTGTCAATTGCAATTTTTTAAAAAGAAAATCAGAAATTGTATTCAGTATGACAAAAAACAGAGATTTAATTTTTAAGCCATAATCGCCAGCCCTACTTGAATATCCTTTATACCAAATACTTTTTCACTCTTGAGTAATTAAAAATACTTTTACATACATACGTTTACTTGGGTATAACTTTTTTGGCCACTCTGATACCAAGAGCCTCATTTCCACAGAGCGGTTCGGTACACTAGTTTATGGTGCGCCATACCTACCCACAGTTGTGCAGGCGGGGTTAAACCCAAACGCCTAACACTGTGTCGCACCAATGAGACGTCAAACCTGACACCCAAGTAGGTCTCAGCAGTTTTTCTGTCCCCAACTCAAAGGACTATATTGTTTGACGCCAGTAGCGGCGCCCTACGTAGAACGGCAAACAACTGAAGGGAACCGGGAGCGGTGCATTATGGGTTGGATGGAGACAAAAAAATGTACCAAACTGCACTGACTCGTACCGTACCGCTCAGTTGCAAACGAAGCAAAAAGGTTCTAGAGTCATTGTCCAACAGCTGAAGGTTAGTCCCAACTGGGTCGTCAACAGATTCTGATCAGATCGTTGAATAGAAGTCGATTTGGGCTGAAGATTTAAGCTGAAGATTGGATCGTTGAAGTGGGTTGTGGACAGAAAAACAATCTTAAACACAGCAGCAAACCTACAGCAGAACGTCTCAGTAAAACCACATTCAAGATGCCGCAATAGTTTAGTCAGAGTCCTGACCTGGTCGGACATTTATGCCTCGTCTCCACTGACGGTACGGCACAGGTCGGTCCGGTACGCCATTTTGTCTGTTTCTATTGTAAAAACAGTCCATACCTCAACGTTCCTGGGTCCCCTTCATTTGTAGGTCTATAGCTCAACGGTTCAGTTAGGGTGGAGCTACTGACGTCACACACTAGGGCTGGATTATAATTCATTCACAATATATATTGATACTTGAACTGGGTGTCGCAGCGAGGATCGGTGGAGGAAATTGTTCTGGAAAAAGGTTTCAGTAGTTCACCAGTAGGAACCTGAGGCGTCCCGTTTTGAAATAATCCTAGATGTACATCAACACTAAAACTTATTGAAAAAATAAATTAGTGCTGTCAAAATTAGCGCGTTAATAACGCATTAACTCAAATTCATTTTAACGGCGCTAATTTTTTTAACGTGCGATTAACGCAGCGCGCATCACCTGTTTGACCCGTGGCCTAGCGCGTAGTTGGAGAGATACAGACGCAGTCATAGACGTGTAAACGATACAGCAGCAAACAGAAATGGAAAAAGAAAGGGGTCTTCTGAACGGAAAATTTATATTAAAACGAGGTCTGATGGTTCTGTCGACAAGACAAAAGTTATCTGCATTTATTGTCGATGTGAATTAAGTTACCACCGCAGCACGTCGAGTTTAAAATATCACTTTATGGCGAAGCATACAACTGACGCAGACCCCCCCCCCCCCGGCAACTTTTCTCTCCAATACAGAACTTAAATAAGTGAAATTAAAACGGAAATAAAAATAAATACAAATAAAAATAAAGGATAATATATACACCAAACCAGGGTTATTGTACAGTAAGTATATTCAGCAGTGCAGAGTTTTAGTTTATTGTTCATGTGAGTGGACTCAGACTCTGTGACTATTCAGAGTTCATCAGAGCGACAGCCTGGGGGAAGAAACTGTTCTTGTGTCGGGTGGTTTTGGCGTACGGCGCTCTGTAACGCCGGCCTGAGGGGAGGAGCCTAAACAGATTGTGGCCAGGGTGTGAGGGGTCAGTGGTGACTTTTCTGGCCCGCTTCCTGACCCTGGCCCGGAAAAGGTCCTCAATGGAGGGAAGATCAGTACATATGATTCTCTCTGAGGACCTGACTGTTCTCTGCAGTCTGTCCCTGTCTTGCCTGGTGGCGGATCCGAACCAGACAGAGATGGATGAGGTCAGGACAGACTGGACTATTGCTATGTAGAATATGGTCAGCAGTTCCTGAGGCAGGTTGAACTTTCTGAGCTGACGCAGAAAGTACAGCCTTTGCTGGGCCTTCTTCCTTATAGAGTCAATGTGGGAGGTCCAGTTCAGGTCCCGTGTGATGGTGGATCCTAGGAACCTGAAAGACTCTACTGTGGGGACTGGCCTGTTGGTGATTATGAGAGGAGATGTTGATGGGGGTCTCTTCCTGAAGTCCACTGTCATCTCCACAGTTTTGAGCGGGTTTAGCTCCAGGTGGTTCTGACTGCACCAGAGGACCAGCTGTTCCACCTCCCTTCTGTATGCAGACTCGTCGCCGTCACGGATGAGTCCAATGACGGTGGTGTCATCTGCAAACTTCAGGAGTTTCACAGAAGGGTCTCTTGATGTGCAATCAGTGGTGTAAAGGGAGAAGAGCAGTGGGGAGAGAACACATCCCTGGGGGGCGCCGATGCTGAGGGACCGGGTGCTGGATGTGAACTTACCCAGTTTCACCTGCTGCCTCCTGTCAGTCAGGAAACTGGTAATCCACTGACAGGTGGAGGGAGGCACGGTGAGCTGGGACAGTTTTTGGTGGAGGAGCTCTGGGACGATGGTGTTAAATGCAGAGCTGAAGTCCACAAACAGGACCCGAGCGTAGGTACCTGCAGAGTCTAGTTGTTGCAGGATGTAGTGGAGAGCCCTGTTGACTGCATCATCCACTGACCTGTTTGCTCTATAGGCGAACTGCAGGGGGTCTAGCAGGGGATCCGTGATTTCCTTCAGGTGGGACAGCACCAGTCGCTCAAAGGATTTCATGACCACAGATGTCAGGGCGACTGGTCTGTAGTCATTTAATCCAGTGACTGGGGACTTCTTGGGAACCGGGATGATGGTGGAGCGTTTGAGGCAGGAGGGGACCTCACACAGCTCCAGGGAGTTATTGAAGATCTGAGTGAAGATGGGAGCCAGCTGGTCAGCACAGAATTTCAGACAGGACGGAGACACTCCATCAGGACCTGATGCCTTCTTAATCCTCTGTCTCTGAAATAGTTGGCGCACATCCTGTTCACAGATCGTCAGCGCAGGCAGGGGGTCAGGTATGGGGATGGTTTGGGGTGATGCTAGGCTTTTGTGATGGAGATGGTGGGGGAGGTGGAAGGTGTGAAAGTTGTTTCAAACCTGGAGAAAAAGTCATTGAGGTCCTCAGCCAGGCGGGGGCTCCCCACAGGGTGGGGGGATGGTCTCCTGTAGTTGGTAATGGTCTGCAGGCCCTTCCAAACTGCAGAAGAGTCGTTGGCAGAAAAACGCTCCTTCAGTTTTGCACTGTAGTTCCTTTTTGCTGCCTTGATCTCCTTTGTCAGCTTGTTCCTGGCCTGCTTGTACAGGTCCCGGTCCCCACTCATGTAGGCCTCCTCCTTGTCCTGGCGTAGCCGTCTCAGTTCTGCAGTGAACCATGGTTTGTTGTTGTTGAACGTGCAGAAGGTTTTGGTCTGCACACACATGTCCTCACAAAAGCTGATGTAAGATGTCACAGTGTCGGTCAGTTCATCCAGGGATGAAGCCGCTGCTTCAAAGATGCTCCAATCAGTGCAGTCAAAGCAGGCCTGTAACTGCATCTTTGACTCATCTGTCCATCTCTTCACAGTTCTTACTACAGGCTTAGCAGATTTCAGCTTCTGCTTGTAAGATGGGATGAGGTGGACCAGGCAGTGGTCAGAAAGTCCCAAAGCAGCACGGGGGACAGAGCGATATGCATTCTTTATTGTGGTGTAGCAGTGGTCTAAAGTGTTCATGTCCCTGGTGGGACACGTCACGTGTTGTCTATATTTAGGCAGTTCAAGTTTGAGATTTGCTGTATTAAAATCCCCGAGAATGATTAGCAGAGAGTCCGGGTGAGTTTTCTCCACGTCTGTGATCTGGTCGGCGAGGTGATGTAACGCCTCTGTTACACACGCCTGCTGTGGAATGTATACAGCGACGAGCACAAACGAGGCGAACTCCCGCGGTGAATAAAATGGTTTACAGTTTATGAAGAAAGACTCTAGGTGAGGGTTGCATGTCTTCTTTAACACTGTGACATCTGTACACCAACCTTCGTTAATGTAGAAACACGTTCCTCCTCCCTTTGACTTCCCAGACAGTATCGCGCAGCGGTCCGCTCGGAACAGCTGGAAGCGCGGCAGCTGTAGTGCGCTGTCCGGGATGTGTTTACTGGACCAGGTTTCAGTGAAGCAAAAGGCGGCAGAACGACGAAAGTCTGAGATCGAGGGATAAGTCCACAACTAATAGACTCACCTCAACCATAGCTAAATGGGTGGCTACAGCATGTAGACCAGTTAATGTGGTTGAGGACGAGGGTCTACTTGAAATTATTCGCATCGCATCTAACGATTCTACATACGAACTACATTCAAGAGCCACCATTACAAGCAAGATTCACAACTTATATGAAGAGGAGAAAGCTAAAGTTCAGGAGGCATTGAGACAGACAAACACGGTTGCGCTCACCGGAGATTATTGGACTTCCCTCAGTAACCATAGCTAACTAGGCGTCACAGCGCATTATTTTGACGCACACTGGAAACTTCAGTCTCACGCTTTGACCGTTATGAAGACAGAAGAGAGACACTATGCTGACGTTTGCGCCGAGCACTTTCTTCAAGTAGCCAGACACTGCAACATTGAAATCAAAATTAAAATAGTGACCACTGATAGTGCACGCAACATGATTGCAGCGGCCAGGCAGCTCCCGTTCGACCATATGCCTCGCATTGCACACAGCCTCCACCGAGCCATCACAGTTTCTCTCCAAAACAGCCCGTTTGACGGCGCCTTGGCAAAATGCAGGAAGTTAGTGGGTCATTTCGCGCATAGCCCTGCTAACGCAGCCGAGCTTGAACAGCAGCAAGTCAAACATCTTCAAAAGAAAGAGTCACTCGTACAGGAGGTGTCAACTAGGTGGAACAGCACCCTAGAAATGATAAAGCTTGTTCAGAGAAATCAAGAAACATTGAGAGATGCACTGGCCCTACATGCAAGCAACATCAACATGCCAACTGCAGCTGAATTTGATAAACTGAAGAGAGGTTGGAGACTGTGCAGGTGAACACTGCAGGTAATTTATTAATACTCTAATTATTATTATATTAGCCTCTTAGTCAAAGTAATGTTGTGTCAAAAGTGGGGCGTCTGTGTGTGTGCGTGCATGACATTTTTATAATAGAGTGGATTTATGTTCTGATGTGTGTGTGTGTGTGTGTATGGGAGTGTGTACAGTATGGGGACAAAATATAATAGAAATGTCTGAAATCCTTGTTTTTGTAAATGTAAATAGGTCTGTGTAAGTAAATTGAGTAAAGAAAGCGAAGTAATGGGAACCGTTTATTTCTATGTTGTTGTTTTTCATGTGAATAACAGACATGAACAAGTTCTTTGATAAACATATGACTTTTGATACTATGGTCCCTTTGATAGATGTCCAGTCTTCATCCTATGTTAAGTATGGTTTCACTAATAATAAACATCCATTTGCATAAACTGTCCATATTTGTCCACTCCTATGTTGATTAATATATTCAAAAGTTGAAAAGTTTTAATTTAAGGTACATTTAGAACCGATACAAATGTGCGATTAATCGCAAGTTAACTCATGACAATCATGCGATTAATCGCGATTAAATATTTTAATCGATTGACAGCCCTAAAAGAAATAAATACAGGAAATACTACAGTCAGCGGGAGCTATGCACTAGCTGGCCACTTAAAGTCCTTCAGGGGAAGTTTATATCCATTCCTGATCAGTGTTTATCCATATAATGGGAGTTGTCGGGGCAGCCAAAGTGCAGCCTCTAAATAAGGCGTTACCTGCCACAGAACTCCTTCATTTTACCAATGTTTTGTTATAAATCACTAGCACTATTCCCCCGTGAGTCCGTAGCTATTGGAGATGCTTTGATGTTGTGCGCCAGGTTGTTTTAAAAACTTTTAAACCAAACTACCCTAACAAGCAGTGTCAATGAGTGGTCTAAGGTGGTCTGCGTTCGCACCAAAAGCGTCAAAACATGCCGCACACCCCTAGCTGGATGCTTGAACACTGGCACAGCGAAGCATGTCCAAAGCGAACTAGTCCTACGCGTAGGAGTTTGCGTTAAGTGTTCTGCCTGGCCTCAGGCGTAGCTGGGACCACTCCAGCGGGCGATCGGGGGGCTAAAGGCGGCAGAGGGATCTTATTGACCCCGGCTCCTCGCCGCGTCAGACAACCTGGCCCGCTCGCCCAGCTTGAGGAGCTGTTGTCCCGCGTAAGTCCAAGCATCGCCCGCCAAGACACCAACTACAATGCTGAGCGGCTGTCCATCTGTCTGCGGTTAGTAAAAGTTTATAATAAAATATGTGAACGGTGCAGGACGTGCTGTGGTGGAGACATTACCAAACCAGCCTCCAGAGAGGCTGTCCAGATGAGGAAGCCTTTCGTGGCTCACTTCTCGGCGCAGAGAGCGGTGCCTTTGTAGCCACGACAGCTCTTTTAAGAGCCCCCAACAAACCTTTTAAGAGCTTTACTGTATAAATAGTAGGGCTGCAGCTATCGATTTTTTTAGTAATCGATTAATCTAACCCTTTATCGTTTTGATTCATCGATTAATCAGATATTTTTTAAAATGTTTAAAATATATTAGATTCATCAAAATAAGCCTTCAATTTACATATTTATAAACATTTGTTCAATAACATAATGGTTAGTAAAAATTCACTAATGGCACTCTAATGACACAGGTGTCTTAACTTGATCTGTTTTTGGTTCTTACAATTTTTCATCTATGATAAAAAAAATTGGTTATGCACTAATACTGATACTCGTATATATCTGGTATATATTGCCCCATTTCCACCAGGGCCAGTACGGCCTGGAACGGGTAGGTTGTGTTTCCATTACCATCTCAAAAGAACTGTAGTGGGCGAGGACATGGGCGGGCTTCGCTTAACAAAAGCTTCAGCAGAAAGCATCTCTCTTATGTTGTTTAAGATTTAATTTTAGAGATTTTTTTTAACCAATGTGCTACTTAGACTTCCATACCTTATAGTTATTCTAGCCATCTTGTTTTACAAGGATACTATTGCAGCTTGTTTTTAGTTGGACATTAAATTCAAGTCAGCTCCAGGACAGGCTGACTGGAATAATCTTTCTATCACTTGCATTTTCTTCTTACGAAAAAAAAAAATCAGGTAGGAAAAACCAGATTAAAATCTGAAATCAAATTAGGTATAAAAAAAAACAACGATTTAATTTTTAAGCCATTTCGCCCAGCCCTACCTCCAAGTGTTTCTGTAAATATTCATCCTCTATTCTGAATGTTTAAACCTATAAAATAAAAGGCGTTTGGCCCTTGTTTAATAATGTTAGCCATATAAATAGAAGAACTACTGCATTGAAAAATCTCAAATTAAAAGTACAGTTCTGCCATTAAAAATGTGTTTTTGTTTCATTTTTAAGGGATATCATGTTACAGGACCAATCAGGCCATAGCTGGGTGTTTTGGGTCACTTCGGCACGCTTGGAACATAAAAAGCAGAGGAAGTCCGAAAAAAGGGGTCGGCTCAGACGCAGGTAATAGAAACACGGCAAAGCACCCCGTTCCATACCGTACTGGCACCAGTAGAAATGGGGCATATGATCTCGTTCTTATGTACTCGCATCTGTACCAGTTCGTTAACCGAAACCATTAACTGATATTTAAAAAGTGGATACATTGCAATAATGTCACAGAAAAATTTAATTTTTCACTTGAAATTTTAGTTTTAATGTATTTTTTTTATCTAATTTGCCATTATTTGTAGTAACAAGCATAGAAGAAGACAAAAACCTGTCTTCCAATTCATTGCATATTTTTAAGGTGATAAAAGCATTGAGATTGGTACTCTGCATGGGCAAATACCAATGGCCGCTGGCTGCTCTGCTTTGTGACCGCATACCCCGGAGGCCGCCATTGCTCCTCCCTTGCTGTAGTATCTCCATTTGGCCGCTAGGCCCCCATTGAGAAGCATTGGACTTTAGACACATTAAAAACAACTTTAATGCCTGGTTTCAATTTTATTTGGCTACATATTCCTCCTGAGATAACGCTGGGCTCGTCAAAAAAATAGAAACCAGGCTGGTTTTGTTAAGATAATTTTTTGAAATCTTCCATAATTAATGAGGCGCCGGACTTTGATTGATATGCCGTTTCGTTCGAATTTAATTATAGTAACTCTTCATTTTAATAATTATTTCAAGTTACTAGTTCTTACCTTTTGAGGTTTGAGAATTAGGAGAACCGTTGGAGGAGCGCAGATATGGCAGCAGTCAGGCATGGGGCTATTAGCGCTATTAGCCTTTAGCTTAGCTAGCCAAGTTTAGCATCAGAGCTAAAGACGCGGGAGCAGAATGGGCGTGATTACGACCCAACTACACGCCCATACACGCCCCGCGATGGCAGAGTCTACAGTGAAGATCCCGCCCCTATGCCCTTTTTAGGAACATGCTTCATCAGAGCTGGGGAGGAGGAGTCTGTGAATCCGCCATGAATTCCCCCATGAAAGTCATTCTGGTAAACGGGGAGGAGTGAGGAGGCGCTGTCTATTCTTTTTTACTGTGTATGGCAAATACACAGATACAAGTATCGGTATCGTATCGGTTAGTAACTAGTAAAAAAAAAAAAAAAAAAAAAAAGTTGTTTGAAAAAAGGTCTGAATCTAATATTTTATTAAATTTAGAAAAGCATAAAATGACCTGAACCTGAAAATAATTTTCTATATTTTTGGTTTGTTATCAATAATTACCCATAATCAATATAACTATTGTCTTTATCGATATGCTCTTTTTCTATATCATTCAGCCTTATGTTGTAGAACACAGTCCATTTATTGGGATTCAGAAAAACGTGACGATTCCAGAGAGTCACGTTTGTCGTGGCACTAGTGAGACGCATCATCGGCCGTATGGCTTTAATGCCAGTAAATAGCGTACTGAACAGGAACCGACCCGTGCCGTAGCACTCGGTGGAAGCCGAAAAGTTAGCGAGCTCTCAGCGGGATATCATTGCGTACCTCCAGACATCGGTCCTGCCATCTTCTCGCCAACATCTCCAGCAGGGGGGGTCTGTACTTGTCCAGGCCGAGGAGGTCCGGCAGCATCACGCAGTGCATGGCGGCCAGCTGGCTCCACCCTGCACACAGAGACACCAAGCGTCAGCGGAGACGGCCGAACCCGGGTCTCGTTCACGCCGATTCTCAAACATCACTGCTGCTACATGAAAACGCCAGCTCGGCGTTGGTGATTTAAGGTTATTAGACCCGTACAAATCAACTGGCTCCCCCCACATTTAACTTAAGGAGTTTTAATATAACAGCAGTGACATTCTCACAAAGACAATAAGTTGAATCCAGTGAAAACAGGTCAACACGATATGGGACTGTTGGCAACACGGTCGTCTGTCGCCTTGGTTAGAGCAAACTCATCATTTCTGCTAACCAGAGTGCTTGATGGTGTTAAAAACGGAACAACAGATATACGTCAGAGTGAGGTCAAAAACACACATCTCATTATGACACTTTGGTTAAAAAAAACAAACAACAACAACAAAAACATCAAAATTTGACAGATGTTGAAAATGAGGAAAAACCCCTGGGAGGATTTCTGAAGAAACGACAAAGATGTCACCCAGCTACGGACGAAAGAAAACATTTAAAAATGTCTCCCGGTCGCCTCACATCTGGCTGCATCGGTCTGAGACACAACATCCATATTTTAGAGCAAAATATGCACCAAGCTTTTCGTCTGGGACAGACTAAAACATCTGCCGATGCTCCGCGTTTTGCCACATATATCGGCTCAATATATGGTTTCCACTGAATGCGTGTCGGACGGAAGGAGGATGGCTTTACAGCAGGAAAGAAATTTCAGGGAAAATTTCTTTCTCAGGTTCCATCTTTTAACTTACCTTTTCCAACGAGATGAACAGACAAAACTAAAAATATTAGAACAGCTCTGAAATATAGCGCCAAAAATGCAACAATTCAAAAAAATCAGAATTTTGTGTGTGGAAGCTTAAATTAAACTATAATAAACATTTTAAATCATTTAAACATTTAACTTTAAATTACATTTTAATTTATTCTTTCTATATAGCCTAATAGGATTATGCATTATATAAATTATTGAAACATTAAAATAATTTTAAATGCATTCCTTTATTTAATATTTAATTGATCAAATCTGTATTTTTTGCTCTCTGAAATATTGAATTGTGCCACTTTTGCTTCTTAAACAGTGAGAGATTGACTGATTTATTCAAAAATATTAAATACATTTCAGAAATAATTTAAGTATTTTCAGGATTAAACCTAAAGATAATTAGTTTAAAGACAATAAGTTGCAAGACACCACAATCATTGATTTATTTTATTTTACATGAACCAGTCAATCTCCAAATAAAGGAGCTGTTTCACTGTCCTGCAAAAACTTAAATATCTAAAAGGTGACAAAAACAACATCATTTTATAACCACTGAAGCTGTTCTTGTTGGTTAATGTTTCTACTTGATGCATTAAAAAAAAAGGCCGGAGAAGATTTGAGTTTGTTTAGCCAAATGTCTAATTGAGACGATCTGCTGGGTATCAGGCATTCATTAGTGCATTAATTAGTGCTTTTTCCTAAATAAGGACACAGTGTAGTGGTGGCTTAAGGTTATTAAAACTAAGCAGAAACGTTAATGAAACAGCAGCAAAACCATTAATATCTTTTTAGGTTGTTTTGTTCTTTCTGCAGATCTGTCAATAATGAATAGGAGGATTAAAAAGATTGAAGCTAGAACTGAATCTGCGTTAGCAGTGCAGCAAAGCTAGCCGCCACAGGAAGTTAGAAAAGCAGCGTTTCCCCCCCCATAGTTTTAAATTCTCTCTGTTTTAAACCAAACTTACAGAACCTTGTTATGTCTTGTTTGGGATTATCATGGTTGATACAACAAGGTACCTATGGATTGTGCTGAGTTATTCAGAATTATTCTTCGGTTTTATTGTTTGCACCTTAAGAGCTGGGTCATCTTCTTAATTCGGTGCACTTTGGGGTCTCTGTTTACTGAAAATTCCCACATCATACAATTGTTTCTTAACACTGCAACTGATGAAGTATGTGTAACTAAAAGAAACTATGCTTATTCACCTCAGCAATAAAATCTAAAACTTTTATAAGAATACTTTTTGCTATTTTGGTTGTTTTAAATCTTTTTTTTACGGGGTTCAATATAGATGTTCCCATAATGTCAAAACCTCTTAAAAAACACCTAATATTACCTCATTTTAAATAAATATGACATTCTTAATGTATATTGGACATTTCGTAAGATATCCTACTAAAAAATGAGGACGTTATGAGCAGTTCTCCTCCAAAATATCTAAAAAATGTTCGATGTATTTTGAGATGTGTATTTCTAACATCAACAGTCCAACAATCTCTCGATTTTGGTTTCTGCAGGGCAGTTGCTGTTTTCAGGTCTTTTGAGCACAGCAGCTGATGTTAATAGCTTCAGAAAATATTTACAGGCAATGGATGAGTCTGTGTGCATGCTTGCTGTTCCCATCATTAATTAATGTTCTAATCAACTCGGTGTTGGCCACGTTAGCTGGAAATTCAAGTTCAAGAAACTTTTAAAAGGGCCCTTTATGGCCCCAAATGCAAACCACAAGCATTTAGTAAATATGCAAGAACATTCGGAGTGTAAAAAAAGGGAATGTGAGCCTCGGTAAAAGGAATACCTGTAGGAACACTGGGAAGAAAAGGATACGTTTGAAATCAGGTTAAAGTGTTTGAACCAAAGTACATATGGGGTCAAACCTGAAAAAATTAAGTAAAACATCAGTCATCATTCAGCCTTTCACTATTTTCAAACCAAATACAGTCTCAGACGAGCTGCCGGTAAAAATGACGGCAGGTTCAAGTGCTGTAGAGCCCTGCTGTACCCAGTTCCTTACATTTTGCCGTTTTAATCGTGACCCAGTACCCTGTTCCAGCTACAGACATGACTGAAATAGCAAGCATACAGACAGCACAGAGAGACTGAAACAGCAGGACTGAAAAGGAAAAACAAGGACTCCACAACACTGCAAACGTGAGGACTAATAGAACAAAATATCAGGAGGACGGTCAGTTCACTCTCAAACCCATCGGTTTTACCTTTCTAGTTATCTACAAAGTCAAACTATTGACAGACGACACAGTTCTGTTGGTTGCCAAATAAATAAATAAATAAATGTGTAGCAGGTCAATAAAATCCATATTTAAACTATTTTGATGTTCATTTGATTGGACTTTACCAAATCAGCATTTCTTGGGATTTTGAATAATTTTTAAAGTCAATCTCCAACTGTGCAAAAGTCTTGGGTCATGAGATATTTGGGTCATTTACATAGCGCCAATTCACAACATATGTCATCTCAAGGCACTTTATGAGAAAAAATGATTTAAATTAAATCATACATAAATCCCAATTTTGCTTTCCATTTTCTCCCAAGGAGCCAGAGGTTTTTTGGAAACTTGATCGATAGTCTTTCAGGCTAAGATTTTTTGTTTGTCCTGTTTTAGGAGGGAGAGGGAGACTTTGAATTTTTGGGTTTGACTTTTCAACAAAAGCTGTCGTCTGTTGATCACTTTAAATGGTTTTGCTGGACTTCAGATCTAAACTTCAGACATTAAAGTTCTTACCCAAGCAGGGGGCATCACAAAGTTTGTATTATAGACAGGCACTCTGTTTTGTCCAGCTTTTGTAGATGTTCAAGTCTTTCTTATATGAATCATTTTATTTCAGAAATGTTGAAATGTAAATGATTTTGAATAAGAGATTTATGGATAAACGTCACTGTTTTTGCTGGATTTTTTATTTAGTTTTTTTCTAACAACGTGGCTGGATTTCAATGACTTATAGCATCATGGAGGAAACTCAGGGAGGAGGAACTCGTTCTGTAACCGGAGGATTGCCGGTTCGAACCCCTGCTCCTTCCCTTTCGGTCGCTGTGCCGTTGGGCAACACACTTTACCCACCTTACCAACTGGTGAAACCAGTGGTGCCAGAGTTCGTCAGCCTCACTTCGTTCAGTCCGTCGAGTTTCCTAAGACAGAAAACCTTTCAACCAATTAAAACAATTTTTAAAAAATGACTCGACTCATAACTAGTATGATTGGACTGAAATGAATTTTTTGTAAAGTGCATTGAAATGGGGTTTTGTAAACGGTCAGTATGTATATAAACACAACTGACTCGAGCAGCACGCTATCTTGACTCAGACAGGTGACATTGCTATTGCTGGAATTAGCCTGTAGCTAATGCTAATCTTAGCTTGCCAAGTAAGGTCAGATTACTGGAGAAATTTCACAAATTCCCAAAACCTTTTTTTAAGTTTACAGGCAAGATTTAAAATATTTATAGGTTTCACATTTATTTTGGCCATTTTTATTAGTTTGCACATGCTACCGTGTTAGCTTGGTGGTGGTATTTGGGTGTTGAGTACATTTCCTTTTCTAAATAAACCAAATCATGTATGGCTGCCATTATTCTAGTCTTAAAATAGTTCTGCTCTCTTATTTTTGAACGGCTCTCACGTGATATTGAGTTGACTTGGACAGGAAGATACTTTTTGGGATTAAAATTTGTCCTGTAGGACCTATAAACTTGTCTTGGACCAATCCTATGTGAATTGGATCTGCACTTGGGCTCAAACATCAAGGACCTAAGATATGGTGAGTTGACTAAAACGCTTGTCTGTTAGTCCACATGTCGTTTATTTTTCTCGTATTATTAGGAATGAATGATTTATAATTGGCATCAACATCGGAAGCGGCCAACGTTGGTCTTTTTTTTAAACATTCCGGTACTGATGTACAACACTACGTTAATTTTAACAACTGATGTTAATTTCCATCTGGTTTGTGTTTCAGGGGGGGCCGGGGTGTTAGCCATGTGGTTTCTGTTTGGTCATGTGACAGTGATGACGTAGCAATGGATTATGGGGTATTCTACTGAAGCAGAGACGCAACGTAGGTGGAGTAGTCGCTTTTACACATTGTTGGTAGTGGTGCTTTAGCTAGCTGTAGCTAGCTTGACAACAAGACGCAGCTTCAACTGGATTGGTCAGTTGACAGAACGATTAAAACACAACACGCAAGTATTGTGATTAAGCTTTTTGATATTGCAATTTCGATTAAAATTCAATTAATTGCCCAACCCTAGTTAGTATTATAAGGAACTATGTATAATATCAGCTTTCGGCCATGGGGAGCCTAAGTCAGGCCCTTCTACTTCCTGTCCATGGGTCCCCAAATGCCAAAAAAATGAATGAGAGTCAATGGCGCGATAAAAGTTATTTTCTGATCAAGTTTGAAATGCGCCGTGGATCAAACATATGATGTCCGTGAATTTTAAAAACAAATTTTGATGAAGAGAAAACTCTGATTTTCGGTGAAAGTTACTTTAGGTTTTGTGTGAAAACGTTTAGCGGACTACAACTGCAGAAGAAGAAGGAGAGCGAGGGTCGTAGCCTTCAGGACGAAGAAAGTAGCATTAAACACGGCGAAAACCTCTATAAGTCTGACCATGTGGAGAGTAGCAGCTATGTTGGGGGTAAAGCAGTTGGTGGAGTGAGAGCCAGCATGGAGGAGAAGCTCTAGGTGAGTGTTTTACGTGCTATAGCTAGTGCTAGCTCTCGTTAGCAAAATTACGTCATATATGCGATGCTGACTCCTGATTTGTAGGCATATTAAATGCGAATTTTTATAATCAAATAAATCCCAAATCACTGAACAAACGTACATCATTAGTTATCATCCAAATCTAAGTACAACATTTGTATGATTCAGGACGTAAGACAAGGCGGACCAGAAAATAACTTTTATCGCTCCATTGACTTCCATTCATTATTTTTTCGGTTTGGGGACCCATGGGTTCGACAGGAAGGGGAGGAGACTTAGGCGCCACATAACAGCAATATTAATAGTGTACATCAATATCAGCGCAAAATTTGACATCAATGCATTCCTAATTATTAACCTTAACCCGACACCAAAGGGTCATGCAAGCGTACGCATTTTTTTGACCGTCTATTTAAAGCAGTTATGGAAAGTGTTGTTATAAAATGGGTAAGTTCTTGTTAATAAAAGAACATAGTGCATTGATTTGTTCAAATAAAATCTATGAATGTTTAGGAAATGGCCTACTAATCTTTGTCGCACAAAGTACATACCATCTAAATTTATTTTTATTATTAAATTTATATTATTCAGAGCTGCCTTAAATTGCGCTTTCTGATAACGATTTGATTCTCGTGGTTTAATTTTTATTCCTATTTTTTATTTCCTTTTTAACCGATTGTGTTTTATCTGTTTTAATCTATATTAATTGCATAAATTTGTTCCCTACATAATATTTTTTTATTGATTGATTGAGTCCATCTGTTAAACCTATATGTTTCTGTTTTTTCTAATCATGCTTCTGTAATCATGTATTTGGTATCTTTATCACTGAATCATGTAAAGCACCTTGAATTGCCTTGTGTTGAAAGTGAGCTATATAAATAAAATTGCCTTACCTCAATTTAATTTCGACGAAACTGTGCTCCAGGCTCTCTCCTTTTTAATATATGGCCTTGTGAAAACGGTGTCTTGTGTCATACAAGAGAGGAATCTTCTAAACTTCGCAATTAACATTGCGTCATCCATTTTTTTGGATCCAGTGATGTCCCCGCGACATAACACGGTGTTTACGTCATTGCGAGGAGGTTTATTTTCAACGTTTAACTAAAGTTTTATTTTGCAAGTTCTTGGCTGTTTCCTGTGTTGGAAACTCATCCGTAGTTCGGAACATTGTCGCGAATACGCTTCAAAAATAGAACTCAAAATAAGATTTATGTGAGTAAAAAACAAATAAAACAGGGGAATCCATTAATAAAAAAAGAGCATATGCAAGGAGCAAGGAGCAATTTAGCTAACGTTTAACAAACAAATTCCTGCAAAAGAATGTCGATTAAAAACAGATAAAACACAATCAGTAAAAAAAAAGTGATCAAAATGCGCAATTTAGGACTCAGACGCAGCTCTGAATAGTAGAGTTTTAATATTTAAAATAAAAGAGCGTAACGATTCAGCATTTTTGCATTCGTCTGGAAGTTTGTTCCAGATTTTTGGAGCATAGAAGCTGAAAGCTGCCTCTCCTTGTTTGGTTCTAATACTAGGAATGTTTAGTAAGCTAGAGTTGGAGGACCTGATTGGTCTGCTGGGTTGCTATAGTGACAGCAGATCTCCAACATACTTTGGTGCTAAACCGTTCAGTGATTTATAAACTAGTAGGAGTATTTAGAGGTCTGTTTTCTGAGCTACAGGGAGTCAGTAGGTAAAGTGTATAGTGCAGCCGGTGCGGCTTGTCCCATTGATTGAAAAAGGAAAGAGTTTATCCTGCAGGCTACGGATGTATTCAGCTACCGCTGCATGACGCATTGTTCCCCATCAGTGTTAATGCTGATTCTAAAAAAATTATCCTGTTTGATGTAATACATGGGAAATGAAAGGATTCCTCCTTCAGATTATTAAACATACAAACAGAGTAACATCTTTTAATTTATTTTCCAAATTAATATCTCTGTAAAGGAAACAAAAAGTAAAGACTTTTGCACAGTACTGGGTGATTTAGAAATACACGGGAGATCTAAGGAGGCCTGATTCAGCACTGTCTACAAGAGTCACACGACTTTGAAGAGTTTTGCTGCATTTGAATAATTTGAATGATTTGAAAGCGGACTGAGATAAGGCTGTGCATCCATCCAAAACAAGGACACAGACTGGAGCTATAGACCTGAGGCGAAAAGCAAACACTGTCGGGAAAAACAAGACTGATGCAAGAAAGGGGAAACGAGGAGGACATATTCAAAAGGGGGGAGGCGCACAGAAGTACAGCGTCGGGGAGAGGACTTATGAAGACAAAGGACGTAGCCGAATGCACATAGAGGGACGTAATGGAGGTCTGGGGAGCAGAGGCTCTCTGAAGACAAAGTCAGTGAAAGGGGAAAAGCATGAACACTTTCCCTAAGCGTCACCCGTCAGATCACTCTGTACCTTCGTTGACTGAGGGGATGCTATGAGAGTCGGGGGCCCCCTGAGGGTGGCCCCCGGGAGCCCCAGCAGTGGCAGCAGTGCTGGTGCTGGCAGCTTGGAAAGGAAGACGGGGAGAGAAACAGTCGAGAAGAAAAAGAACAGGTTAGAAAGACGTAAATGTTTACCAGAACAAGAGAAGAGAAAAGCTGTCAGAGGAAGGAAAGAATTGGATCAAATCGACATTCATGCAGACAATAAAGTACAGGAAGCTGACACGTCTGAATTAATTCAAGCTTCGGTCAGCAATGCTACCCAGATTCCCTCAGCTCTTTGCAAGCAATCTGATAACTTGTTATTCATAATTAGGGCTGCCACAAACAATTATTTTGATAACCGACTAATTTCTAATTACTTCGCCAATAAGTCGACTAATCGGATCATTTGTAAGATGTATGTTACTGGAGCAGCACCCAGCTGGTGTAATATAACCATCTAAGTGTTATGTATTATCTAAAATACTGACTATTAAGATGACAGCTTGTTTAACATGTGTGAACCATTTATAAAATTAAACTGTTCACTAATGTTAACGTTGCAGCCATCAAGTAATACAACAGCCTCTTCAGTTAGAACCTTCCAGAAAGATCCTTCCTACCCGCAACTACTTAACATATAATCATCAGTCTAAAAATTACATCCTGACTAAGTAAGTGTTTTATGTTTTATGCGATGAGAGGAATAATAAGCAGTAGTTTGTCGTTACACCTGCGCCTTAATGTCCTTTAAGCAACAGCAGCAGCGTTAGCCGGCTGTTCTGTCTACAAACGGATCAGAACCAGCTTCTAGAAAGCAGCTTGGGGCGTAGGGAACGTCACATGAAACAACCTAGACGTTTTCATCAATCTATGAGTGTCCCTGGAGAGAACGTAAAAAGCCGACATGTCAGGGGAGAAAAGAGGACATGGATCTACTGCTGATGCTAATGTTAGCAGCTAACGAGCTAATTAGCTTACAGAGGCGACTCTCCTTCGTCGTCAGCCACAGCGGGCTTCCTTCTAAGGGGCCTTTTCCATCGAGCCTGTTCCAGGTGATTCGGTCCCTGATCCTGACTTAGAACCGGTTCGTCGGTGCTCAGGAAGAAACGCTTTCTCGAATGCTAGGCTATTAAAATGCCCGACACCCTTCAAGTTTTTCTATAAATGTTTGAAAGGGAATTCCGTTTTTCTTTGACCTGGCTCTCGTTTTTGCTAGCAATTTTTATGTTTTCTAACTCTCCCTGAAAAGTTTTGAGCCAGTTTGAGCTGTTCAGCAGTATTTATACATCCAGTCTTGATCAGAAACAAGAGTGCTTGGGGCAGTCCAACTGCTGCTTGTAGTAAGGTTTAATCTGCCCCAAACGCCTTAATTTTACCATTTTTATATTCTCCTTTGACTTACGAACGCCTCGGAAGTGCTTTGTGATTGTCTTCCGGGCCGATTTGGGGACTTAACAATAAAACAATAATAAAAAGCCTAAGAATCTGCCGTGAAAAAAAAACATATTTTTGATTAAGCTGTACAGAAAATGTACCAAACTGTGAATTGTGTACCGTTACACCCCTACAAACCCCTTTTATTATTTAAATCAGGTTATCTTTGACGTTAAAATTAATTTAATGATGTGAAACATTTAAGTGTTTCTATGTACATGCACTGTTTTAACTAGAGATGATGAATTTGCAGTAATATGCAGGTTGTGGGTCTTCTGACTGTTAAGTGTTCGTCAGAGAGAAAGCCATTGGAGGACGGAAACAGTCTCTGTAGCGCCACCTGAAGGTAAAAGTTTGTGTCCAGAATGTGTGGCGTCTGCAGAGATGTTAGCTGAACTCTCCCTGACCCCAGAGCTGTACGGGTCCTGATGTTTGCTTCCAGGATAACCAAGCGGATTGTTTGATCGGTTCTTTTATTTTTATCTCTAATCTCTGACGTTCAAGACACAAATAACGAAGCAAGCAGATGAAAGAAAGATGTTTTCTAAAAAAAAGTTCTGGACGTAGTTTCTCTGATGTGTAGATTTGTTTTGAGGTTAAAATAAAAACAGGTAGGAGAGGATTTTAATACGGTGAAGTTTCTTGTCGTCGCTGCAGGAAACGAGGAGCCAAACTGCAGAAAATCTCTCCTTTGTTCCCCATCAGGACAAACGGGATGCTGCTCCTGCACCCGTGCCGACCCGATTGGGGAACTCTGTTTGTTCCTGCTGCAGTACATCAGAGGGGCCTCCTCATTTTATTTCCATGTGAAAGGAGACGGAGCGTGGGGTTAACAGCGCCCACCTTCACAAAGAGGAGGAGGAGGAGACGGGGTCACAGCCGAACGTCCCCTGTGAATAGGCGTGTGGTATGAATACGTCCACACGCTTGTCATGCTTGGCCTCAATTAAGGCGGGACAATAGCAGCGAAGCCCCGCCTCCACCCAGCATCCGGGGGGCGCCACTTCCACGCGTGTGTGTCGGTGTGGGAGGTAGCGGTGTAGTGGGCAGATGGTGACAGCTGGTTAAAACATCCCCTACAGTGAGCTGCAGCAGCTTCTCCATGGAGAAACTCTGCTGCTGTATCTGCATCCACAACGTCTCCATTTCACCTTAAACGTGTGTTAAAGCGTGATGTTTATTCACAGAAAAACAGCAGGTCCTAAAACAAAGACCACTCTATGTGGGCAGGTTTGTCTCAAAGCCAGTTTGTTTGTTTTAATTCTGAGCAGCCGATATAGTACCTCAGGCTGATCTCTGTGTTTCTCAGTGTAAAAAAATAAAGAAAATTAAAATTGAAATTTTTTTTTTCTTAATTGGCATTCCACCTTTTTTCCATTTTTGTTGGTTCTGATCCCAGTTTGGACCGGTGAGCAATATTTATAACAGAAAATGCTGCAGGTTTTAAAGACAAACATATTTATCACAGTTGTTTAAACAAATGATAGAAAAAACAGATGGATGGATGGATGGGTGGATAAATGGATGGATGGATGGATGATCGCTGGATAAACAGATGAATGGAAGCATGGATGGATGGACGGATGGAAAAACAGATGGGTGGATAAATAGATGGATTGATGGATTGATGGATGGATAAATGGATGGATGGATGGATGGATAAAAGGATGGATGGATGGATGGATAAAAGGATGGATGGATGGATAAATCGATGGATGGATGGATGGATAAATGGATGGATGGATGGATGGATGGATGGATGGATAAAAGGATGGATGGACGGATGGATGGATTAACAGATGGAAGGATGAACAGATTCCAGACTTTTTCCTGATTTCCAGACTGAGGAGGAAAAACGTTAAATTTAGTCCAAGCAGGAAAAATGACAACAGTTTTCCGGAGAAACAATCTGCTTCCTTCTCCTCCAGCCTGGAAGCTCATGAGCTCCTACATCTTACGGAGCCTCCTCCACCTCCACCCAGCTGATGGTGGCCCCTGAGAGCCAAAACACCATCCCCTACTCCGTTTGACGGGTTTGTCCGCCCCGATGTCAGAACCTGCTGACCCAGGAAGCAGCGGGCCTCCCCCCCGTTCTCTGAGCCTCGGTGGGATTAGCTGCCGCTGTGCCGCTTCATCACACCTCCCCCACCCGTCCCTCTCGCCTCGCTGGGCCTCGGGGGCGGCCGAAGCCAGCGCCCCCCTCCTTTTGTAGTTACCTTGTTTGATCTGGGCCTGTAGCGCCGGGTTGGAGGGCTGAGGGGGGGCGGCAGGCGTCCTCCGAGGAGACTCCGGGGTTCCTCCAGGTCTGGGAGGCCTGGAGAGGGATCACAAAGAGGAGGCATCAAATATTAACGCGGCAGGGAGGAGAGAACCTGGAAAACTGGGAGGAAAACAAGAAGATCTAAAGCAGACCGCAGGAGGGAGGACTCAATCCGCTTCATTTTGCTTTCCTGAAACTGAGACTGTGTGTGTGTGTGTGTGTGTCGGGCTCCAGCATATTGAATTTTGGCTGCAGTCCTCTCTGAACAGACTGGAGGCGCCGAACTTTCAGGGAGCGACACGCACAAACACTTCCAATACAACGATCGATAAACGGATCGATGCGGGTCGCTGGGCAACACTTCCAGCAGGGAGACGGAACTTCCCAGAAACTTACATCAAAAAAAGGCTACAACTTACAAAAAATAATCCGTTTGGTTCCCCAAAAGGTGCAACCATGAACCCCCGAATGGGTTATAATGGTTTTAAAGTTTCCATTAGTTATAGTTTTTATTTAGTTTTCACTTAAAGGGGCTATATCATGCAAAATCAAGTTTTTGGAGTTTTTAACCATCTGGTAATGCAGTTTTCTCATTAAAACCCCCACCAGAGTGGTTTTTTGGCTTAATTCATGTCTGAGTAATCCTCCTGAATCCTGCTCTCTGAGCAGCTGCCCCTCCCTCTCCTACAAAACGACTGAGTGTTCAACTAGTGACATCACTAGTTGAAAATTGAGAGCTGGAAGTGTCTGGACCGCCCCCTGCAGGCAGAGCGGCTTACCTCTGGTAGATGTTCAAACACACCCTCCTCCTTCTCAAAGCTCATAGCTGCTTCGGTTTTTGGCAGCTTAAAACACTCTGGAATGCGTTACCTCTCGTTGTCAGGCGTGCGCAAACGCTGTCACTTTTCAAAAAGCAGCAAAAGAAACACTTTTATGCTATTGCTACTATTGCTGAACTATTGAGGGCTACTCAATAATAAATTTAGTTTTTTTTAAATATACTTGTGGTTTTATTTTGGTTTTATCTGCCTTTTTTCTATATCTGTATGGTTGTGCTGTGTTCAGTGCCTTGGGCGCTATTTGGCCACTGAAAGCGCTATATAAGTAAAGAATGATGATGATGAGGTTTGAATCATTGGTTAATCACCCTCAAACATAACTAGGAGGTACTTTCATAAAAATCGACGCAACTCGTCAGCTAGAACAGCCGATCGCCGATCAGTGAAAAATGCGAAAATATCGTCCCAATCCGATTTTGAGATCGGGACATCCCTAACAAGGAAGAATTGATTCAAAGATATCTGGAATACATATCGAGTCTACTTATTAAATGTTAAAATGGCCACGTTTTTACGAGTTTTAAGATACCTCAAACTTACTGTAATTCTTACTAGTAACATTCTAATTATTGATATCCTAAAACAACGTTTTTGCTAGTAAAAATACAGTTGATAACTTTAATTTCAATTTTGACCAGGAAAAATGTATTTGTAATTGGATACATTTTATTCTATCTATATAAAATAGGAATTATAGATTGGAGAGGCTGTTGATTACTTTTTTATTCGGCTTGCCATATGGTGTTAATCCCAATTAAAATACATCCCATATTCAAGCTGAAGTGGCAGCAAATCAGAAAAACTGAAGAGGTATGAGACCTTTTTTCTGGACTCCATTGGTGTGTGACTGGCTGTAGATTTTGAGCTGCAGTTGCAGACTGAAAGGTGGAGATGTAAGGAAGCAGGAGACCTCGTTATAAAAGTCAAAGAGGGATCTTCTCTCTGTCTGTTTTCACTTCCAACACTCAAAACCTGCACTAGTGAATATTTGACCGTGTTTGGCTTTTTCATGTTGCCCCCCCATCTCAGATTTATGACGGCGGACGCTGGCAGCGTGCAGGGTTTTAGTATTTTATAATCACCTCCAGCTCTGTTTTTCCTCTTTCTTCTTCAAATAATGACCAGCAGCAGCAGGTCCGCAAAGACCCGACATCATCCCGCTGTTGTCAGGGAAGCACGTCTCCAAACACACAAAAATCCCGCTCTAAAACTTGAGCAACTATCTCAGACGAAAAGGAGTTCAACGTTCACCCAAACGACTTAATGCAGTTTAGATTAAGGGGAGAAATCAGATGATTTTTGAGATTTTCGTCGTTTATTCTGAGATTTTTTTCACGGCAAAAACTGGTCATTTAGACAAGTTACACATACAGCCTCAAATATCTGCATTCACGGAGATTAATGTTGTGCTGAGGACTGTAATGTCTGTTAATATCATATGGCCAAGCATCAGGACCACTTGTTGGATTAAGAAACACTCGGAACAATGCGGCTGTTCAATGGCCTCAGAGGAGAACGGCTTCTGTGCGATCTTTTGTGCCTCACAATTCGATTACGAAACAATTATTTTTGTTGCATATATTTCTCCCCCATTTGGGTTTTTTCCTTTAAACCTTCCGTGGCTACTTTCTAATTTTAAATTCATTCAGTTTCCATTAATTAAAGCATTAAAACAGAGGGCGAGGGAGGATGATTGACACTCTGAGCCGATGTAGCAACGAGCTAACCGAGCTAACTAAAGCTAACGG